>CAJNOI010000014.1:398906-417639 GCA_905250115.1 Adineta steineri | reverse complement strand
TCTCCAGCTTCACATCTAGAGTAGTCACTTTGAGCTACACGCTCACAATTTGCATACTATTCCTATGAGTAACAAAAGATAAGTAATATTATCTTCGTCATAAAAAAGGTATGCTATTCTTATGAATTTAAAGACTAAATTTTATGTGTGAGCATGATAGTGCAACATTATGCTTTACTTTCACATTTTGTTATGTCAGATCTTTTTTATCTTAGTAAATATATAATGCAGTCGAAGAAATGATCTATTTTATTATATATTATAAATAACTAAGATATGGATATATGGCATCAGATAGAGTCGATTCTCAGATGTATCCACTGTTTATTGTATGGATCAGATAAAAATGTACAAGACATCTTGAGGGTAGATGCGAGTGTTACTTTAGGAATACGCACACACACCCGTGCTATTCAAAACGTGTCAAACGAACTGATCATGATTGTGCTTTGTAATCGATTCTATCGATGCTGAGTGTTTTTCTTATCATATTGATTTTGTGATAGTTTAACTTTATATAATTTAATTCAAATATTGAATAACAGGTTTTATGTAATATGCACACTCTCATTCTCAAAATATGATGGTTTTTTATGGGATTCAGCACAGATGTGTTCTTATTTCTTATATTTGATCACAAAATAAATTGCTTGTTGGCTTTTATATCAACACAACATAAATATAATGTCGTTTTTTCAATACATACTAATCGTCGTCTTACTTTGGTGTATAACTGAAGCACGAATATCACCTAAATTTGATGATTCTATTTATAAAGTGATAGATTGTGTGCCGGGTAAATTTCATACTTGTGAAATCAATGATATTTTTGTTTTGCCCGATGAAGCAACAATTTTGTCAATTGTTAATATCAACAACGCAGGTCCATGGAGTCTTCCAACATCGTATTTAGAAATAATGTACAGAAATGGATCAACTATAAAATTGAGCACTGCCGTTATTGGTGATATCACTGGTCAATGTACTTTTGGAGCACAATTTATTCCTTATTACAACAATAATCAAGGTAAAATAAATTTCTTTCGTTAATAAGCGTTAGTTTGTTTTTTTTCTAGGAAATGCTGTAGTTCTCATGTGTTCATCTTTCTCATTTCCTGGTGGTGATACTCTGTTTTTTCGATTTAAAATTGACATTTTAACTTCAATAATCACTCCTATTGGTGATCCATTGATATTTCATTCGGAGAATTCATTTGCTCTATTCACATCCCGACCAACAACAGCTGCGAACGATGTTTATTTTCTTCTGAATTCTTATCCTTCTGGTTCGAATAATTATTCAGTAGGTGCTTTGAATTTGGTTGATTTCAAATTTCAAACATGGCCTGTTATACGTCCATCACAATCACCATTCTTTCTCAATGCACATCTTGGAACATTTAGCAGTGCTGCTCAAGTAGATCAACTACTCTTTTCAGTTGGCTGTGGTCCACATGATGCATCCTACACATCAGAAATGCTTTGTACTTTCAAATATTCCAATGACAAAGAATTCACTCTCGTTGGAATGAATTCAATTCCTAATGCACAAACCAATCGTAATTTGTATTTGTACGCTCCAAGTGGACAACAATGGGGCATCACCATAACAGGTGATTCCACGAATTGGACAGTTTCAATTATGAATACACAATTTACGGCACCGACTAATTCTTCGAGTGATGTAGTTTATGGAGCAACATTTAATGATGCAGATGTTATTTTAACCTATACTATATCGGCAAGTATTTCACCATTGAAAGATCGCTGTTTTTATTTAGCTACAGCATCTACTCGAAACAATTTATTGGTCATACAGCAATTAAAATTCGGTGAAGATTTCAAAACAACACCAAGTATACTTGTTGATTCAACAGCAATCTCCGATATACCTCCAATGTACACGACGACAAAGTTGTTCCTGACGAAAAATTATCTTTTCGTCTCCGAAGAATTGAATATCTATAGATATGCTGTTGAATGTTAACATCATTTTACTTTCACTCTTTACATTTTAAATTAATAAATTAACATCAAATAAACAATAACATATTTTTCAATTTTATTTAATATTTCGATTCGAACTTCAATCAGTTCAGAGCATAGGTATGAGATGAAGAAAAGATGAGCCCACACCCACCCTACCATATTATATATAAAGAAGTCAATTCACAATAAAGTTTTAATCATCATATAAAGATAAATCTTAAGAATTTACGCTACAAATCTTCAATGAAAACCAGGATCCTAAACAGATATTCCATATAATCAGTGTAATATATGTATATAGGAGAGCACAATTCTGCTGTGAAGCCAAATTCGTAACTGAATTTTCCTAGAAAAATAGAATTCTTTGTTGACGATAATAGCTGTATATAATTAAAAATAGTTCTACTAGATAATTAGAATTTTATTAAAATTAATAAGCAATACTAAACAAAAAAAGCGTTTTGAATTCTGTCACTGTAGACACCTTGAAGATGAAATTAAAGTATTGATTTGCTCCTCCTCACATCAATATCCCATATTTTTAATCCAATAGTTTGATGCCAATGATCAAATTTCAACAGTGTAAGAGAACACTGACACTGCTTGAATGGGGATTTGTAGTTATAATATCAGGTTTTCCATCGCTATTCAAATCGATTACTTCAAGTGCCCAAGGAGCAGTACCAGCCGAGTAAGTAGTTTGAGGAAGAAACGTGCCGTCACCGGCGTTAAGAAGGACACCGACGTTGTTCACATTATTGTTTGTCACGATAATATCGGATTTGTTGTCATTATTCACATCGACGATTGCTACTGAGAAAGGTGCTGACCCAATTGGATGAACTATTTGAGAATAAAATGTACCATCGCCAACGTTAAGAAAAACACTGAGACTCTGTGAGCCTCGGTTTGCTACAACAATATCAGGTTTGTTGTCACTATTCACATCGTTGACTGCTATCGAGCTAAGTGTTGTCCGAGTTTGATAAGGAGTTTGAGGAAGAAATGTACCATCGCCGGCGTTAAGGAGAACACTGACACTGAGTGAACCCTGGTTTGCGACAATAATATCAGGTTTATTGTCATTATTGACATCTTTGAGTACTAGTGACTTAGGTGTTGTCCCCGTTTTATAAGCAGCTTGAGACAGAAACGTACCATTATCAGTGCCTAGGAAAACGTCAACGTTGTGTCCAAGAGGGTATGCGACAATAATATCAGGTTTGTTGTCACTATTCACATCAACTAATGCTATTGAGTCGGGAGCTTTGACAGTCGGATAAGTAGTTTGCAGTAGAAACGTAGCATTGCCAGTGTTAAGAAAAACACCGAAGTTGTTTGAACTGGAATGTGTGACAATAATATCGGGTTTGCTGTCGTTATTCACATCGGCCACTTTTACTGCAGCCGGGCCAGAATCAGTGGGAAAAGTAATCTGAGAATGGAATATGCCATTGCCGGCGTTAAGAAGAATACCGATACTGTGGTCGTTCTGGTTTGCGACAATAATATCCGGTGCGCTATCATTATTTACATCGAATAATGTTATTGCAACTGGATTAGCGCCAGTTGCGTAAGTGATTTGATTAGAAAACATGTTGCAATCTATCGCAAACACAATTTTACTGTCATTTGGTATTAAGGCGTCGAATACACTCGTTTTGAGCAATCTTCGATATTTTACAGTGTCACTATGATCATTTTCTTTCTATTCTGATTAACGAGATCTAGACTTTCGCTAACTGGAAAAGGCCAAAGTCGCTGTTCGAATACCATATGTAGGGAAAAAAAGATGATTTAAAAGCACTTTTAAGTATATTTTTAATTAATAAAGTACAGTAAACTAATTTTCTGAAGTACTATGCGATACTTTGTATATTGACGATCTATAATATAGCAATTTCTTTACTTTTCTAAGTATATTGCAGCAGCTTTATTCCTAACGAAGCGAAAACTGCGGAGAGAATCGTGTTATCGAGTTTTGAACAATCTGCGATATCCTATAGCGAATCTGACCGAATTTTTCTTGCTTTAACCGCTCTGCCAAAATACCATATCTAGCCTTAAACTAATTATTTCATACAAAATAAGATGCTGATAGTGATAACAAATCAAGCTCATCTGGTATAATCAAACCGAATGTGGGCTTATATAGAAAACTGTGAATCCACTGGATTCTACTTAGAAATAAGCAGTAACTAGAACATGTTTATTATTAGATCATTACTCAACTCGTATCAGACATTTATCGAGTATACTAGTCACTAATACTAATAAACAAAAAAAAACATCTGCGCTCGTAGACTCATTTTCGAATTTAGTTAGATAACAATGTATTAGACTAATTATCCATGAAAAAGCTACAAACAGTACTACCAAATCATCTAGGATATTACTGACCATTTGTTGTTGTTGTTGATGATGATAATGATGTTGCTGATGTTGTTGTTGTTGTTGTTGATGGTATAGGTGCCGCTACAGAAGAAAAAAAGATAAGATTCCACTCATACTTTAGTACTTGTCGATCAGATAGATTCTCTTATTTTTCTTTTCATATGATGTTTATTGTCAATTATATTTATATTTCAATAACTCAAACAGATAACCTTACAAATAATATGATTTGTTCGCTGATACTTTTCAAATCTTGTATTATATATAGCTGAATGCATCCAAGTCAAAACTCTAAATTGTGTCACATTATGGGGGAGATCCGAGGATGTGTGTGTAGATGTGCATATGAATGTCTGTTTCAATATTGTGTCCATAATACACTTCTACCCACACCCTTTTCTATTAGTTTCTCTCTTATGAATTATTTAAAATAAGAGACGATATCCCTCCTATTTTCTTCAGAATAAGACTTTACCTTGTGTTGTTGGTTCTTCTGTTGTTATGGATATTATTTTTGTAGTCGATACCTGTGGTTCCTTTACTTTTTTCGTTTTAACAATAATTATTGGTATAATTATAATTAACACTATGACAATACAAAAAATGATTATCCACATCAACTTTCTTTTTCGAAAACATTCACATCTGAAATAAACAATTGGTTTCATCATTTACTTAACTTCATAATATACATACAAAATTCTTGATTGTATAGTTGATGATTCAACTGAGCTGGAATCAATTGATTCAGACTAAAGTAATTAATTAAAACAATAGTTATTTTATATTGTTTTATTTCAATAAATTACATGATAAACTCCTATCTTGTTATGATTCATTGTTCATGGTTTGTGTAAAATTTAAAACTTCTGAAAATAGTTTGACGATGAAAAATCTACAAAATAATATTTTGAAGAAGAAGAGATTAAATCAGGAAAAAAGTTATTCATAGTTTATTAATCATAGAAGATACAAGGGTGTAGATACAATACCAATATATAATACAAACACCCTGCACATATGATCAAGTATATGCAACAATTCTCTGTATATTTTTAGATGATTTGACATACTCTTTATGTTTTCTATACAATTATCTTCACTTATCGTATCAAACTAAACAGAAGCAACTAAAGAAAATATATATTTCAACAAGTTCAATTGATGCCAAACTTTGATAGATCATTATTCTATTTGTTATTACCTACAAATCCTTACCTTTTTTTAACGTTCTCCTATGTGATAAATTCAACAAAAATAAAAATCTTTTTTCATCATATTCTCAAATATAATTAAGTGACATAGGGCTGTGCCATATGTTACAGAATCGCCTACAGAATGACGTCAATGTAAAATATCTTTATTCATACATTTGCAAGAAACACAACATTTGAAATACCTGATAAATAAAAATCATAAAGGTATTTCCTTTTCTAAGCTAGTTTGTGAATAAAACGATGGCAGATGTCAATTATCATGTGCAATAATGATATTTTATGATAGTGACGTAGAAATCTGGCAGGCACGATGTTAAAGCAAACTGCTTCAGAGAAAATATCATTTTATTATTATAACTAAAAAAACATTGAAAATCAACACTCTTTATAAAAAATCGTCAAGAGAAAAACCTATCCGATCAACCTAGTGAAGTATATATAAATGTCCAAAGCACAACGAGAGCGTTCTGCCTATATGTGGAACAGAATAACATTAATCAGTGTTAGTTTTCGATATGTCATAAGTGATAAAATTAACGTGGGTATGGAATGTGAAATCAGAAAAATGGAAAAGTAAATCATCGAAGATGTTTTATATCGCTATAGTCTAGAGGTTAGGATAAGGCGCCTTCAACGCCAAGACTCGGGTTCGAATCCCGATACCGATAGCTTTTTTTATTCAATAAATAAAAATTTCGTAATTACACATACAGAATGACTCAGAGATGACGCAATGAAAGAAAAAATACCTATTCTCCTGTTTTTCGAGAGTTTTCTTATATTTCGAGCTAAAACTGATTGATATTATCCTATCCAATTTGGTTCATGTTATTTTTGGCGTTTTCCATAGATATTTACGTATTTTAATTCAATATAAACAACTTTCATTGATTGATCGTTTTCAGTTCATATTGTATCTACATAATGAATGAAAAGAAATGATCTTTTTATCTAAAACTTATTATTCAGCTTTACTTTTTCACAAAATGTTAGATTAATAATCATTCTTGTTCTGAAATACAACATAAAAGATAATGTTTTTCTTTGATCGCATTTGTGAAAAGTGAAAGTCACACGATAATGTAAAGTTTTTATACTTTAAGAATGTATACCGATTAAAATCTTAGGTTAAACAATCTATTTCGTTTCTGATAATTTGTAAAACTCAATCGTAAATTATTCACGACGTCGTGTGACTTC
Organism: Adineta steineri; assembly: GCA_905250115.1. Classification (NCBI taxonomy): domain Eukaryota; kingdom Metazoa; phylum Rotifera; class Eurotatoria; order Adinetida; family Adinetidae; genus Adineta; species Adineta steineri. The sequence goes on along the minus strand of CAJNOI010000014.1, from coordinate 410,839 downwards.
TTTTCTTTATTCTGTACTCTAAATTGTTATAATTTATTGCTTTGTAACCGTAATTATTTTTATTTATTTTTTTTATATAGAAAAGATTTTTTTATTAGAGGCTGAAGAATCTTTACGTAAATTATTATCATCAGATTTTAATGTGTTCGTATTTTACTCGAACGTTCGAAACAAACATGACAATGGACAGATGACAAAAATAGAATGGCAGGCGATTATGCTCAATTTTTAAAACGCTTATTTGATTTGGATCAAGATCATATAAGTCAAGAACAAATAACAAAACTCAATTCGATTTTTGATCAATATGAATGTCAACCAGATGAACTTAAAAATATCTCTCAGTTGTATTATACATTAAGTAAATGGCTTCGAGCAATACTTGTATACACAAAACAACAGCAACAAATACAATAATATACACCGTATTGTATCTAACTATTTAAAACAAATATTTTATTATCTGTCATCTCATATTCATAATAATAAAAATATTCTATTTATCATGGAATTTAAATGAAATAATTTCATGTTCTTATATGCGTTGATGATAACTAACAAAAACGTAATAAACATTCTATGATACACCTGAATATATTATATTTTCATAGTGTATCAATGAAATTACTGCATATTTATATTGTACATCCTCATTATTTATTTAAAACATTTTAATGTTCACAGATTATTTTATACATAAAAAACAATGTCTTTTTTTCAATAAATTTAATACCATCCACCACCATAACCACCACCGAAGCCGCCGCCGAATCCGCCGCCGAAGCCATTATCATAACCATATCCGTAACTTGATCCAAGACCTCCACCTAAATTACGATTAATATCATTATTAAGCCATTGATCAACACCCGTTTGAAGAACACCTAGAAATAATCAAATAAATTCTTACTTTTATTTTAAAATATAAACAACATACCATTGCCCGGTATAAAATTATTTACAAAACGATCAGCCGCATTGTCGGCAAATGCATCAAAAACATTTACACCAAAACCAGCCATTATTTAATCGATTGATATATATCTTTGTAATATGAAAAAATGTAATTGTATAAAATTTCATTGTATATTCTTGAGCTTTTATAGATAAATTTTGCTCAATGAAGCATAGACATTTAAGCATATTCTAATAATAACATGGGTGTAGAAAAAGATACTACGCCTTTCTTAATGACGTATTATCATTATGCAGGTGAATGAATGAGTAATCTATGCACTTTTATTTTTCCTATTTACTCAATAATCATCACAAAAACGCAGTTTGTTTTCATATACGTATGACGTATTTGAATCTATTTTAGAAATAAATTATATAATACAAGTGCGTATACAGATATGACGATTACTAAATTTATCTAATTCAAAAGTTAGAAATAAATCTTATTCGAAGCATCATTCAAATAAATAAATAATCGAAGATTTTCTTTTTTATTAATTTATATTTAATTATTAAAAATATGTTATATATTCTTTTAAATTATAAAATGATACAACTAAACTTTATTTTAATAAAATTATAATTTTTATTTGAATGGACTATATTGTTTTCCTGATCTGTTCACTTTCATCCAAGTATGTACCTTGTTCGTTGATTTTATTTTTCATTGTCTTTTCATGTACATTGAAAAGCCATATCATCATATTCGCTTCGCGAGAATGATTTTTTGAATTTGTCCCAAGTAAATGTTCATATAAATCATTGTAATAACTATGAATCTTCTATCAGACGTGTTCAACTGTTAAGAAATCAATTATTCAGAGATATGCGTCATATTTCAATTCTTCAAAACGAAATCAACATAAGAATAAAAAGAGTAGATATATCATGATAAAAACTAGAAGCCATGATGAACAATTACATTTTTACATGTTGTCTAACATTTTTATCTACGATTTTCACTATCTAATATGAAAAATATACTCTAGTCCTTTATTAATCCTGCTATACAGTTTAACTTTCACAATAGTAATAAATTTGTCTAATCTTCAACATTTAAATATGATAGCGAATTGTGGAATGGAATTAGACTATCACACTTATGACAAATACTCAAAGAAACATCATATTTATCATGAATATTAATTCTGAAGAGTTCATTTAACATTCTTACTTAACAATTATCAAAGTTATAAAATTTAACAATGTATAATTTCATACGGTTAAATGAAGATATTCAAATTTGAATGTAGCGTATAATTTAATGGAATTAAATGGAATTTTTTTTGTGAATATTGACGACAATTATTTCTATATTTGGATTGACAAATCTATAACTAAAATAATGACTTTTCTTTTTGTAAATTTATTAAGAAATAATTTGTTCTAAACACTCTTATAAGTGATGAGTCTAAATATTAGAAAATTATTATAGGAGTTATTTCGATTATTTTTCTAACAATAATCGATTTTCAATCAAAATGGATATGTTTAATATACCTACAGAGAATATCAATGGTTTTTAAAAGAAGTGAGAACATTTTTTCTAGAATATTTCATTGAAATTGACTTTCAATTCATTAAACATTTGTATTGTTCATTCTATTTCACATATCTAACGGATTTCTTGTCTTACCTAAACACACAATTCATGAGAAGATGGGCCTACTGTGTATTCAGAAATATTCATACGTCGAAAATTTGATTCTCAGATGAACAGTCCATTTGATAGAGCGTCAAAAGTTACAATTAAAAACAAATATAAAGTCATCTTTCAACCTTTCTTAAGTTCTACCTTACTAAATGTTGAGAGGACATTAAAGATTTCAATACAGATCGTGTTTAGAGGTTGTTTTTCTACGATTTTTATATAAACTACCAAGATAAAAATAACAAAGAGATTTACTATCATGCTTTTTTCCAATATTCTTTAATTTATATATAAGTTTCGATAATTTAATACATATCAATGCATGTATAATTTGAAACGTATTTCCAATGTGAAAAATACTTTCTTTCAGTTAATCATTTATTTCGTAGCTCTAAAAACTTGTCACCTATTCAATATATAGTAATCATTCAAACAGAATTCATTTCTATACTGTTATAAAAATTATTAATTTGTTCTTTCGCTTAATTTTATCTTGATTCTTAATGACAACTAAAAATTATATTCTACTTGCTTTGAATACAATTCATCAAAAACATACTTTTCTCTTAACAAAACTCTTATTGTGTTTGAAATAGAAATATCGATTATTTTATTTAAATTCATTCGAAAATTTCTCTATTTATATTTTCTTCATATCTAATATAATCGTATAATAAAGTATAGTCATAAGATAGAGAAAGAAAGAGTCAAAGAGGTGATCAAGTATGCTTATGCAATCCTTTAATTTTTTTTTTAGAAATACAAAAGAAAGAATAATTACTACCTCATTGTGAGACTAAAATTGTTTTATGTTAATTAACAAATAAATACGTTTAAAGTCAATATAAAAATATTGAATAATATCAGAAAAAAACAAAATATATATTTTGATTATTTTGAGGTTTTATTTTGTGAAATATTTCTTTATTTGAATAATAATAATTTATAGATTATATTTCATTTATGATAAACAAATGAAAATATCAATCGATTTTGTTTTGTTTTGTTTTGTTTTAAATGATGCTTATTTACACATTAGTTTTATTTCAACATGATTCATACTTATTTTTTGCTTCATAATAAGACAATACTCACTCTTTCTTTTGTATCTCTATACGAAAAATAAAAGATGATGATAATAGTCAATCGTTTCTTTCTATCTTATTACTGTACTCTTTTGTACGATTATATCATGTGAAGACAAATCCAACACACGTATAATATTAATGAATCATGACTAAATATTCTTTATTCTTTGTTTTGCACTGAAAGAACAAAAACAGATATTATCATTGTATTTAGGAGCATTAAGTATGAAATAATATTATATAAATAGAGAAAATTTTAAAATCGATTTGTATTAAACAATTTATATTAATCCTTCAATAAAAAATATACGAATATATTTCTTTTATCAAGAATGGTTAGTCTGGATAAAATATTATTTGTTTTGATGTTATCTTTCTTTGGATATGTTGCTCTACATCTACCATTTGGTTTTGCTGCACCTTCAGGATGTAATAATGATTACACAAGTGAGTAGAATATTCATTGTTATGGTGAATGTTTTATTTTGAGATTTATTTTAAAATAGAAGAGGAGTTGGATAACTACTGCATAAATCATCAAGGAGAAAAACCGAACATATGTAGAGAGTATTGTCAAAAAACACATACGATTGATACCTCGAAGTTGCCATCTCCATTGGACCAGTTGAATAAAACTTTCGTTGGTCAGTTACGAGTTCTATGTGATGGTTTTTGTTTCCAAAACACGCAATGCTTGTGTAATGTTGTTAATGGTGAATTACATAAAAAAACTTCGGAAATTGCTGTTGGATCGTTCAGTCCTTTGTCAACAGTTTTTCTTGCATCTGTTAATATAGATGGCAAAGATATCAACTTATCTGGTCTTCTTTGTGAAGATCCTTAATAAATCTGATTCAATATAAATTATTTTTTCTTCGTTGAAGCAAAATATTATACTCAAGCTTCTTATTTTTTTGTATAAACCATTTTTTATTTATAATAAACTTTTGTTTTCTTTCAAATGCAAGAGGTGTGTTTTTGTAATAATCAAATAAATAAATTCAAGTTTAATGTTTATATTTATGTTTCGATTGTTAATTATAAACATAATGAGAAAATAAAATTTAATAGATATTATCATATTGTATTAAAAATAGTCGTGACATTTTTGTTTAATATTACAAGTTTAAATACAAAACAAATTATTTTCAATGTTAATTTATTAATTAAGCTATACTGCAAAGTGTCAACTCGATTATGTGAAATATGGAAGAAGATTTTTCGCATTTTTTCAATGTAAAAATAATTTCGTTATATTTAAAAAAAATGTAGTAAGTTTAAAAAGTTTTTATGATAAAAAAAGATATTTTTTTATAAAACTCATCTTTTATAGATAGGTTTTTTTTTTGAAAAGTATAAATATTTTCATGGAGATTAAATAATCTTCTAGCCACCAGATGTTTTAGCAAATTGAATAATAATTCTTAAATTTTAAATTCAATTTGTTAACTTTAAAGTAGAACATTTTATTTTTTTTGTAGAGTTCATTTCTAAAAACTTTAGTATTTTGCAAAAGACTAAATTATGTTTCAAACAAAACTAGGGTGTGAGTGTGGGTTAAGGGAATAATGACATCTATACCTACATCCACACCCACACCCTTAAGACTCAATATGGGAAATTGTATAGAAATGGATTAACATATTCAACTAAACAAGATATAATTCTAGGAAAAACAAGACAAAAATTATATAAATTTGCATTTTCTTTAACATGGATATTTCCTTTCTTCTCTACTAATGTGTTTAAATTAATTAGCGGCGGAATTTATTGGCTTAGTATTAGTCTTATAATAGAACTAGCTCAACAAATCATTGGTAATTACATAGAAAAGAATAAAAACAAACGGCTTCAGAAATTATGTAAATTGAAAAACTTTAAAATATGGGATCAGAATCGAATGCGAGGCTTTTTAGAGTATAATAATTGATGATACTATACTCTGATGTGAAGTTTTATGCTTTTCTTATTAATAAAATCTTTTTTTTTGCTTAATAACTAAATTTAATACTTAGGAGTGAGGGTGTAAGTGTTTGTGGGTGTAAATAAAGAAGAGTTACTCACATTGACACCCGCTTATGTTTCATGACACGTGAGTTTTTATAATTCTGTTATTTTTTTTTGAAAAATATTTGTTTCGATGTTCAAATATATTTCACGATATCTTTATCAATAGAAAGGATCGATAGGAGCGAAGGTGAATGTAGATGTAAGTGAATGAGAATGAGATCAACATCCTCACCCATACTATCAAGATATATAAACAAAACATGGTTTATTTTCGAATATAATATAATTCAATTGATCGGAATAATGGAAAACTAACTGCTGTAAAAACAAAACCAAGTTCAAGGCCAACATCTGCACCTTGTTCACCACTATCACCTGCAATAGCTTTTGCAATCGGTCCAGTGAACCAAGTTTGTGTCATTCCAAGTGCAATACCAACAGCACCTACTAAACCTGATAATATTGCAGCTATACCGACTGATAAGCTTTTACGATTATTCCATATATCAAAATTATAATTTTTAAATGAATACCATCGAAATAGAAGATGTTCTTCCACCACAATAACAACAAATACTACTGACCAATATGATGTTAAACTTAGAAGTGATATTAATGAATCATTAAATTTATTTGCAGCAACAATAGCTAATAGAATATATATTATAGTACCAACAACTGTATATAAAAAGCGTGGTATACGTTTAAATATTGGCCCAATAACTTGCGCAGACAATGATAAAGAATAAATATTTAGTATATTATTACCAATAGTCGATAATGCAAATAGAACAAGTAAAAATTTACCAAAACCTCTAAGAGATGAGAGACTAGCACCTAATAATCCGCCAACACTATTTATTTCATATGCATGATTCCATTCTTGATTGGTGTATGTGCCTGTATAAGCAGCTGCTCCAAGTAATTGTAGAAGAGCCATCGGTAGGAAATTACCGATATAAGTAAGAACGAAGATTTTTAATTGACTTGTATCTTCAGAAAAATATGTATTATAATCAGCTGCACACTAGAGATGTGCAGGGTACCCTTACCCTGTCCTACCCTACCCTACCCTGCAGGGTAGGGTAGGGTCAGGGTAAGAAAGTCGTAGGGTAGGGTAGGGTCAGGGTACGATAAATGGTGGAGATAGTAGGGTAGGGTAGGGTCAGGGTAAGAGAGTCGTAGGGTAAGGGTAGGGTAAGGGTAAGTTTTTTTTAACTAGATATATCACTATAGAACGACATCTTTCTCCTGCATATATTAATTTTCTTTAAAATAGAAACGCACAAATAGACTGGATAAAAGGAAAACAAATAAAAAGATAGATCACAATGTAATTCCTTGTTTATATACTTTCTCTCACAAAAGTTCTATTGTTCATTATTTATAATACTAAATTTTCTTTGAAAAATTAAATATTTTTACCTGTATGAATATGTCAACAAAATCTCCTCGAGCTCAGATTGAACAAAAAAAAAGAGAAGTAATTCGTCAACTCAAAGAAGGAACTTTAACCACAACAAAAGAGCCACCAACTGGTTCTTCTGGTGAATTTTGGTCAAATTTATTAAGAATAAAGAATTCAGATAACGTTTATGAACCATTTGTACAATGTACGGTTTGTACTCAGTTATTATCATATGAAGTAAAAAATGGAACCAATTCTTTAAATTTACACGTACAAGGCTGTACGAAGAAAACAACAACATATCGATCAACATCATCGATTGATAAATATTTAACAAAGGACATTAGTATTTCACAAGATGATAAAAGATCAATCACCATTTCTTGCGCAAAATATTGCGCTTTCGATATTCGTTCGTTCAACAGTGTTCATGGAGATGGATTTCAACAATTATGCCAAGCATTAATTGATACTGGTTATAAATTTGGTTTGAACAAATGTAGCAAACCATCTGTCAAGAACTTACTTCCTGATAGAACAAATGTTTCTAGGACTATTAAACAACTTGCAGAAGAATATCGATTGAAATTAAAGGATATTTTACGTGAAGATTTGCAACATGTGCGACTTATTGGTTTATCAACTGACTATTGGAAAAACACCTACACAACTGACAACTATTTGACGATCAACATACATTACACAAAGAATGATCATCCAGTTACATTTATGTTAGAAACTCGTTTATTTGTAGGTGCAAAAACCGGTGAAAGTACAGTACGAGTTATTAAAGCAGTATTAAATGCATATGGTATTAATCCTGAAGAGACTCATATAATTTATCTGACGGATAATGGGTCAAACTTTATCTCTGGTCTTCAGTCAGAAGTTCATCTTCGATGTGTGTGTAAGTATTTTCGCGAGAATATGAAAAGAAAATGATTCTTATTTACGAATATACTTTTTGCTTGCTTTTTAAAAATAAGTAAAGTGATACAATTTCGATTTTCATGAAAAAATACTTTTTTTTTTATATTAATGTTGTTCTTTTATTCTTCTAGGTCATTGTTTAAATCTAGTTGTAAAGCATTCACTTGAAGAATGTCCTAAGATAAATGCATTGATCAAAGCTTCTGGTGAATTAGTCACGCATTTTAAACGTTGTGAATTAAATTGCATGTTAACAACTACTTTGAAGCAACAATGTGATACTAGATGGAATACTGTATATGATATGTTGTATTCTATTGAAAAGAATTTCAAAGAAATAGAATCTATTCTCGTAGAAAGAAAAGAATATGGAGATTATATAGATCAAATTGATTATGCATTACTAAAAGGTATTGGTGATATTTTATTAACTTTCAAGAAAGCAAGTGAACAGTTGTCATCTGATCAAGAACCAACATTACACTTAGTATTACCATGGACAACTAAATTGAAAAATGTTTGTGAAACTAAAAGTGCAGATAATGCAGTAATCAAACAGTTAAAAAAAAATATTTTAACTCATATTGAACAAAGTATGTGGTTAACACAATTACACGATATTGCGACTTTTTTGCATCCTGTCAGCAAAAATCTTTTAGTAAGTGTCTAGAATACAAAGGACATCTACTACCACATCTATTCTGCAATAATCCAAAATAATATGCTTTCTCTTTTAGTCATACAGTCAAAAAGAACGTGAAGAAGTACATAAAGCTACACGAACAATGTTGAAAACGATCAAAGCAGCTGAACCTAATAAACAACATAAAGATGTTTATGTCGTAGATAATGTTAGTACACCTGGAAAAACACCAAAACGAATGAAAAAAAGTGAATCATGTCAAGAAGATGTTCTCCATGACTTTGCTCAAAACAATGAGTCCGAATCTGACGCGGAAGAGGATATTGATGAAGTTGAACGATATATCAAAGCCAAGGTTGTATATATGCATAATGAATCATTATTAGCATGGTGGAAAAAATGGTCGATAAATTACCCGCAACTTAGTCTATTGGCGCGATCATTATTAGGTGTACCAGCTAGTAGTGCAACTAGTGAACGAGTTTTCAGTACTAGTGGTCGAATATTAGAAGAAAGAAGACAAAATTTAAATGAAGATGCTGTGAACGATATTTTGTTATTAAGAAATTTCAGAAAATGCATTGAATAGTCAAAAGTTATTATTATTTGGAAATAAAATGAAAAAAGTTATTTATCATACGTACTTATTCTTTGATAAAAAAATTTCAATTAGTAGGGTAGGGTAGGGTAGGGTAATGATTTAAATAGCATAGGGTAGGGTAGGGTCAGGGTACGATAAATGGTGGAGATAGTAGGGTAGGGTAGGGTAAGGGTACGGTGGTGGTAGGGTAGGGTAGGGTCAGGGTAAAAGAAATTTTCATAGGGTAGGGTCAGGGTATGAAAAATGCTTACCCTGCACATCTCTACTGCACACGTACACCAACTAGACGAAATACTAAAACATGTTGCGCCAAAACTTAAAATACGAGATATTTGTGCACGACGACTATCATTGTTCAATGTTGTTGCATTGATAGGTACCTATAAGTGATGTATATATATTTTAAATTTTATCCACTCGAATATGAATTCAATATTTTCATCAAACTTTTTTCTCAACAAAGCTTCTGTTCCTTTTTTTTCGAAAATCGATCATATCTAAGAATAAGATTCACTATACTATTTGAAAATCTAACCATTTTAGAAGATGTAAAATATTTTGCACCAACTCCTGCTAATATACAATATGCTATAAATATTGGTATCCATGAATATCGTTCATAAATATGAAGCCATTTATAACCAACAAATGAGACAATCATTGATATAATAGAAATAATAACTATACCAACAACCATTGGTATTGAATCATTAAATACAACACGTAATGTTTGTGCACCTGTTATACTGTTTATAGCCGCCCAACCAAGTGACACAATAATATTAATAACTGACATTATCGAAGCACCATAATAACCCCAACTGTAACGAGAATAGACCATTGTGCGTAGGCCCGATGCTGGACCAAAACAGGCTATAGCTGCTACTGGAATAATACCAAGTAAAGTGCCAAAGATGATTGTTACAAATGATTCATAGAGACTTAGTTTGAATAGTGCTGGACCAAGTATACCACTAGCAAAACTTGGTATAATTATATTTGCACCAAACTAATAAATATAAAATCGATAGTAATTACCCTCACTCAGCCCCCCCCCCCTTCCCCCAAGCTATCTTACCCACATCATTGCTATATTGATAGTTTTGCAATCGGTACGATCTTCTGATAATATACGTTCAATACCACGTGTTTCTACATCGATACAATTATACTTTTTAAGCATCATGTTAAGAAATTTAGTAAACCAATTGCATTTTCCATATGAGAGACTTCTTTTCGAATTAATAGTATAATTATCATTATTCATACGAATACCACTAAGTTCAACTTCGTGTTGGTTCGAAACTAAAGACTCGGCAGGAAATATTGTTGATATCTGTAAATTATTTTGCATTTTCGAATTCTACCTAAATAATTATAATCATACCTTTGCTGAATAAAAGATATAATAGATACGAATCGTACCTTTTGAAATGGATGTTTTTTATTGTGACAGAGTAACAATATGTAGAAAATATTTAAATAAGAAATACATTTTTATTTCTTCGTTGTTTTAACCTTTCGTGTCGTATTTTTTATTTCTTCTTCTTTTTTCACATTTGTTATTCCAATTCTGTAAGTATGCATTTGTCTCTCTCTTAATAAGAGCTAATATTATCGTGATCATCATGGGTATATCAAAAAATGTTTTTTTTATTATTTATGATGCCTTCATTTCTTTTCATATAGTATATGCACTTTCATTTGTAACATTTTTATCGAGGATAATAAAAAGAAAATCTTTTTGCGTTTGCTTTTACATTTATATGAGAGTAAAATATATAACGGCTAAACTTCAAATCAAGGTGACCATAAATGAAATCTACATATGTATGTAAATCAGAGTTGCCAAATCGAAATTTTAGAATTTAGAGGTTTTTCGTTAAGAAACAGGAGTTGATCAGGAGACTTTTTCTTGAAATCAAAAGCAAAATACGACAGTGTCACTTAGTTTATTTGCGGAAAGCAAAGCTTCTCATGCTCAAATATTTATAATTTTGATTTTCAATAAACGAGCAATGTAAAAGGTTTTTCTGAGTGAACGAAACAAAGAAAAACAGAAAATTAATTACACATAGTTCATTTTACTAGTCTTATAAAGCTGTTTATTGAAAAATATAAATAAAACGGATATAAATAGGTTTTAAGAAAACACCAAAGAAGTGAAACATATTTTTCTTCTGAGTGAATTGATTCTAATAGTTCTTTACTGTTTCAGAGGTTTTTTTATTTTTATTTTGAACTCGATATAAATTAGGATCATCTTTCATTCTATTCTTATTATCACATCATCAAAATTCTATGTGACTGAAGCTTAACTCGTGATTAGTTCTTTAAACTAATTATTTATCCGCCGATATCAGCACTGGAACCGGATCGGTTGTAAATAAAATCAATCGGCCCGGAGAGTTTGGAATTTTACAGGTTAAAATTTTTCAAAAACCTTTTTTGTCAATACTGTTTCTGGTAGAGTTAGCAAAAAAGGAGACATAACACAGGTTATTTAATTATTTGTTGTGAAGTTCACTTTAAAAAGATGATTTTTGATGGATGCTTCATACATGCTCTCAGAAACTACACCCTCGCAGAAAAGTGTTTCGCTTCTTTGTTTCTTCGCAATCATCCTTTACATAAAATTTATTGCC
>CAJNOI010000014.1:380459-398806 GCA_905250115.1 Adineta steineri | reverse complement strand
TTAAAATTTGAGATTAAATAAAATGTTTGGTATATTAGACAAAAATACTGAATTAACTTATCGAATATTATTGATTATATGTGAAATATTTGGTATAATAAGTATTATATTGGTTTCTTTATTTTATGCTCAAGGCCTCTATTCTAATTATTATTATGATTGGAATGCAAATCCATTTAGTTATCATCCAGTAATGATGACAACTGGTTTAGTATTTTGTTTTGGAAATGCCATACTTTTATATCGAACATTAAAATCAACACGTAAATTAATAGTGAAAATTCTTCATGCTGGTTTTCTTATAATATCATTAACTTTTGCTCTTGTTGGACTTGTTGCAATCATTCGATATAAAATGAGTCGTAGTTCAATACATTTTATATCATTTCATTCATGGCTTGGATTAACAACACTAATTTTATTCTTTTTTCAATGGATATTTGGTTTTGTAACTTTTTTATTTCCAAAATTAAGTTTAAAAATTCGAAGTGCATACATGCCAACGTAAGTTTTTTTTCTTTTCTTTTCTTTTTTAATAATTAATTAGTATTACTTTATTTTAGTCATCGTCTTTGGGGAAGAATTATATTTGTATTAGCTGTAGTTACAGTTATAGCAGGTTTATCTGAACATGGATATGGTTCATCATTTTTTACAACCAATGATGTTGAACAAAAAAGACGTTTAATTATAAATTTTTTTGGTGTATTTACAGCTTTATTTGGTATATTAGTTATTTATTTAGTTTCAACTTCTGATTATCAACGACCGCCTGATGAAAATGTTGACAAATGAATACAAAACATATAAACATTATTTTACAGAATTTTTTTCATTTTTTTTTATATTTTCCGATGTCTTTTTTAAACTCGATTGTGTTCATAATTTAAAGAATTAACATCAAATCTTCATTTGAAATTTTTCAACTAGATGAACTAGAGGACTTTGGTGTGTGAAAATTGACGTCGGTAGGATTAAACATATTATCATCTCAATATTTATTTTCTTCTTTTAATACTTTAATCTTTTATTCGATAAATATAAAAGAAAGTTGACGTATACTTCTCAAAATCATATTTATTCATAGAGTGCTCTCTCTCTCTCAATATATTATGCATACATTAACATTCATAAGGGTCTTCAACATGTGATCGATTTCTTTTTAATAGGTATATTACGTAACCGAGTGATATAAGCAATGATTTATAATAGGTATCAATGTGTGTGTGTTGACGTAGATGAGTGCTTACAATGCGATTCGATTTATTCATATCAATACCCACATCTATTATGATAGTTTTTGACTTCATGATTCGACTAATGTTTTAGTATTTCATAATGATAATGTTATCAAGTAGTTTACTGGTAAGCATTTAACTAAATAATATTTATTTCCTTTCTTTACTCATGTTATTTGAGAAATCTTTACAAAACACAACTTTCAGTTAAGTTTGACTTCTTTATAAATATTAAGGCATAAATGATTTTCTTTTATTTATTATTCCATAACAGATTCATACAGTTAATGAAATGAAATTAAAGTAGTTGCCAAACGATAATTATTATAAAAGTATTTCGAAAAGTTGTATTTTCAATTTTTAAAAACTATATATCATGGTTAGATAAGTGTACAGTTGGCAAAATTCTAGTTTTTAGTTATTAATCTGTTCCCATACAGCAGTTTCAATGTCCAATCTGTAACGTCTATGGTTTTTCAAACAAATTTCAATCATGTTTCGACCTCCGACTGTTTCTAATGTCGCACGATGACGTTCCGTACACCCCACTGGTCCATTGCCTGTCGTTTTTATCCGTTGTATGCTAAAATCTGATAGACGGAGACGATAGACATGAGTCTCTCTACGATGAGAGGATGTCATATATCCCAAACCACCAATAATATAGATGAATTCATCCTTGGTCTCATTATTTTTAACGTAAGTAGCTGTATGAAAATCTGTTGGTGGAAACACATGTTCAGGATATCCATAGATAGTAACATCTTCAACCTTCGTTGTTCCTAATATATCTGAACCTGATAAAGTGCCATGTTGTTTTCTTTCCAGTGGAAAGTTATCCGGTATAGGTAAAAAGTACATAGGTGGTCCTTGCACTATATGTGGATTTCGTATGACAACAACATCATTATAAATTTGAAAGTCATCATCATAACAATCTTCATGTTCACCTCCAATACGAATCAGCCGTCCATCTGGTAAATAAGTTTGTGTAGCTCCGAACCGAGAAAAACACCATTGAGGATGACAAGTATCAATGTCATCCACAACATCATCGTTATTGTTTTCGCGACCATCGTAGCCAATTAGATGTGGATCACATACCATACATTTCCAAAAAGGGTTTTCCATTAATGTAGGATTGTTCGTACCAAATTCACAATGTTTATTTTGATTATAATCATTCATAACTGTTTGTTGTGAAGCTGTAAAGTGACTGCAATGACTAAAAGTTATTGAAAATTTATAGGTAAAAAAAAGATTCGTTATTTCTCAGAGTGGGATGAAAAAACATTTTTCTTGTTGTTGTCGAAATTATGTACATGGCGTCATGTTTTATCATATCAGATATGAGTCAAAACTATGAAAGAAAGGGAAAAAACGCGATAGAATTGACTATCGTGCGGTTATGGGTATAGATAGCAGTGTAACTGTTAGGGGTGTTTTATAAATATAATACACACACCGTCTTACAAAATCTTTTCCAGTAACTGTAATGTGATGCGTTTACGTTTGTTTTCGAATTTTATCTTGATGGTGTGGGCGTGGGTGTGGGTGGATGAGAGATACTATATTTTCACACCCACCCTTCAAATGTTATGTTCTTCGTTGTCTGATATTGCTGCCATAAGCCCTTATCATGATACTATACAGGGATCGGTCGATCTTTAATTCAAACAGAACATAATTCAGGACTTTGCAGACTGATGCTACGATATTATTTAACAGAAATTGAACCCTATAATAAGAGTTTTATACTCGAATAGTCACAACTCGTCTTTAAATCACTTACACTACATTAGAGGAGTAGTAGTTTTTGTACTGTAATCTTTTTTACTAATCTGTTGAATAATACACGGATCCATTCTTACGATTTTAATAATGGTCACTGTTAGAGAATTCGTTTTATTCTTTAAAATTAAACGTTAAGGTGAAAAACAGAATAGAAAGAAAGAAAGATATGAGTAGCTTTGCGAGTAAACTGTTTGTCTTCTTAGGATGAAACACAAAAAATGCAAATAATTTTTGAGGGTGAGGATGTGGGTAGGTTTGTATCGACATGACTAAAGACACACCTATATTCACACTCGCACCCTCAAGATTTTCTTTCATTATAGACGACAAACAATGTTTTCTTCGCATATGTGATAGAACAATGGTGTTTTTACATAGTGTGACCTTCTTAAGCCATCAGTACTATAAGGTGGAGAGCTGAAATTGTATGTGGATGTGGGCACTTAGAAATTAATTACATAGATTTAATAAACGTAAACTTTTTCTGTTAGAAAAAACAAGCTTAATCGAATACAATATAAAATCATATATTGACAGGTACATGAAAAAGATAAAAGATGAGAAAGAAAGCTGCTGATGGTTAGATGACGAATATAATTCATATGAGCTTATGCCAATGGCGTACTTATATTCAAAACATATTGATGTTTATGAAAAAATATCATTATTATATCAAGAAAGTTTATTATTACTTTTAGGGTATCAGTGCCTTGAATTCATCACCCACATCTACCCTTCTAGTGTATTGTTTCATGCGGATTCTGAACATGATATTTATTTTGAATAATATTCAACTTTTGACAACCAAAATCTTGAAAAAATAATTCCAATAGTTGTTGACTATATTCGATGTAGTCACTCATAAAATCAAAAGTACTGTAATGTATGTGATAGAATAAAGATAATTTCTTGTCTGTGGGTGACATCTTTCCCACCAAATTGAAAAATTCTCAAAACAAAATAAAAAAATACTTTCGTATAAATCAATCATTAACTTCCATCATGAGAATAATAGAACTGAAAAAAATTATTAGTTGGATTTGTAACCATTTAAAATGAGGTGCTACGTGGGTAACTGCGTTCGTGTTTGCATATATATATATATATATATTTATATATATGATGAAAAACTGGGCTTTTACACTTGGTTAAAAATCAAATCGTTACTATACAGGTAAAACATTTTGCTTTGATCAGAAATGAAGGAAGTGGACGATTATACCAATGTTTTTTTTACTTCCTATTTTTATTACAGAAATATCATCGATCTAATAAAATTGTAGTCGCGAAAGAAAATAAAATATTTTATACATTAAGTTGAAATTTTTTCCAAACAAATATCTGAATAAAAATGGAATAAATCGTCATCACCTACGAATTGCTTTATATGTAGAAAAGAAAATGTTTATATATGCGTTCTTTCGTTCGACAAACAACGTGCACGAACGACAGAACGAAAAAAAACCACTAGTATTTTTCTCCTTCGTCACTGATAAAACCAGTTATTTTCATCGTTTTCGTTACCTTAAATGTTTAAAAACATACCGATTTTATTCATCATAAGATGGCGCTTGCTGAATCGCAATAACCCGTTAGCTTTGTTATTTATTCTAAGTTTTTAATTGACAGCATTTCAGCTGAGAATAAGGTATTGTCATGAAATTGATGAATTATTTAGGCTCAAAATCTAGCGATGCGACCTGTTTTTTCCTCATATATAGTTATTGATTTAGAAAAATTGTTTAATAAGTGAAATATCAGAATAAACCTGATAACGAAAACAAAAGAATAGTGAAAGATTTTGTTTGTTAGGATTGACCGCAAGTAGCCTACACTCTCTAGTGTTAACAATTTGTATGATTGTGAAACCGTATTATCCTTTCCATTTTACATTTGATTTAGTTATCATCATATAAATTATGTCGAACACAAATATTGCTGAACAAGCTGCTGCGCCAGTTATCAGTGAAAATCCATCTGTTGTACAACGTTGGGAACGTGATTTTTCTCAAACAAAAACTGATGGAATTGTATATGATTATATAATTGTTGGTTCTGGTTCAGCAGGTGCTGTTTTAGCCAATCGTTTATCTGAAGATAATAATAAACAAGTTCTTCTAATTGAAGCTGGTGGTGCCGATACAAATGATATAATCCATATGCCAGCTGCATGGTAAGAGAAAGAATTTTATATGCCAAGAATTAGAACATGTATCGTATGTATTTTAGTGGAAATTGTCAACGTGGTGATATTGATTGGCAATATAAAACTACACCTCAAGTTCATTCACATTTTAATTGCATTAATCAACAAGGTAATTGGCCGCGTGGAAAAGTACTCGGAGGTTGTTCTTCGATCAACTATATGCAATATGTTCGCGGTGATCCACATGATTATGATAATTGGGAATTACCAGAATGGTCATTTAAAAAAATGTTACCATATTTTAAAAAATTAGAACGAGCTGATATCAATTCAATTCCAGAAAATGATAAATTTCGTAATCATGATGAAAATAAAGGTATGATGGATGTCACTCTATTAGAAGATTCAAATGAAATCAATCAATTATTTATTGAATCATGTGAAAAAAATGGATTTCATCAAACGAAAGATTACAATGCTGAAGAATCTCTCAATGGATGTGTAACATTGTCACAAGTTTCAACTAAACATGGAAAACGTTGGTCAACAGCAAGTGGTTATTTGTTATCGGCAATAAAACGAGACAATCTTCATGTATTAATTAATGCACATACTTGTCGTGTCTTAGTCGATGAACAAAAGCAAACAAAAGGTTTGAAATCCATGTTTTTTGCGTTTTGTTCTAAAATGAATATTTTCTATATATTTAGGCGTCGTTATTAAACGTGCCAGTTCACTTGATAAAGAAGAAGTTATTCAGGGTAAAGAAGTGATTCTATCAGCTGGTACTGTTGGAAGCCCTCAGATACTTCTTTTGTCTGGAATTGGTCCTCGTGATGAATTAGAAAAACTTGAAATTCCAGTTATTGTTGATCTACCTGGTGTTGGAAAGAATTTACAAGATCATATTATGACTGTTCTTATTTATACAACTAACATATCAACCCTTTCAACTCGAGATTTAACTGTAGAAAATTTACAACGATGGGCAGTTGAAGGAAAAGGTCGTCTGACATCGTGCGTTGTAGAAGCAGAAGCTTGGCATCAAATCGATGGAACTGGTAAGTTCTCCTGAAAGTGAAACGTGTCTGAAGTGTACTCGAGGTGATCACAGAAATCTCTTTCATTGCCCTCCGATCACCAAATATTTTCTCTAAAGAATTGTTTTTTTTAGATAAAAATCAAGTACCTGATATCCAAGTACATTTTTGTCCACTAACAGTCGATGCTAATCTTTTGCAAAATTTCAATTTTAAACCCGAAGTATACGAACAATATATCGGTCCACATCTTTGTGGTGAACATCAATCGACGATGGCCTATCTTCCTACTCTTCTTCATTCAAAATCTAAAGGTGAAATAACTTTAGCAAGTCGTGATCCTCTTGCACATCCAAATATTAATCCAAAGTATTTGGAAGATAAAGAAGATGTTCGAAAATTAGTTGAAGCTTGTAAATTAGCTAAGAAAGTTTGTCAAACTGAACCATTGAAAAATGTTGTTCGTTCATTGGCAAAAGAAATGAACGGAAACGAAACAACTGAAAATGAAGATCAATTTTGGGAATCATATATTCGTAAATATACAATCACAGTTTATCATCCTGTAGGAACATGTAAAATGGGAAAAGAAGACGATGGAATGACAGTTGTTACATCTGATACAAAAGTTAAAGGTGTTAAAGGTCTACGTGTTATCGATGCAAGTATCATACCAATTAATGTATCGGGTAATACAAATATTCCAACGATTGCAATTGCTGAAAGAGCAGCAGATTTAATCAGAAATAATCATTAAACCAAAACAAACATGTTTCTTTTTTAATCTTTCAATAAAATCGAGAAAGTCATCTCATTCTTATGGGATTTGACTAATACAATTAAACTTCTTGTCTCGAGCGCATCTCACCTAAGTCCTATCGAAAAACCTTTACTCTATATAGAATTCATACAAAAGACTAGAAGACGTTTCTCAACAGTTTCATTGAGAAAAAAATGAACACGTCAGTGGAATGTACCAGACGATTATGGCAGAACGGTGTACATACAATGTTGCAATTCTAAAAGAATACGTATATAATCGATAGATATCTAATAATAAATATGAATAGAACGAAAGGAAAAAATGTATAAAATAATGCGACATTGAAAAAAAGAAGGAAAGAATAGACACGTGGAAGGGCATTAATATTAATATTGTATAAATGGTGAAGGCAAAAGAGAAAAAAAATCGAACGTAGCGCAATACATTAAGTCACAAATATTCTTTTTTTTCTTATAACGCACACGAAAGAATACTGAAGAAAGCAAAATATGTCTTTAAGATTGATAACTAGTAGTTTATTTTCGATTCGTAAGGTAAGATTTAAGTTAAAAAAATAATTTTTTTTATTTTTTGTATTTCATTAGGCTTTTTCAATTCCAGCAGTTATAATAAACAGATCAGTCTCAACTACAGGCGCTTCATATGAATGGAAAATCTTAGCACTTGGTGCCGGTAATAAAGTAGTTCCGGAAGCACAGAAATCTTTAGTTGCATTAGGATATAAAATATTAAAATTATTGGTCTTGTTAACAACAAGGAAAGTGATCAAAAAGTAATTGCTGCACTAAAAGAACAACAATGGGATGCGATATCTATTGGTTAGTTGGATTCTTCTAAATTTATATAATCTGTCTTATTTTCATTGTAGGCGATTATGTCAATGGTTTTGATCAATCTGTTCCATATCATGTAGAGGATGTGCCAACAGATCGTGCAGATATACTCCACTGGTTTAATCGTCTTCTCAATGTTATACATCAACTAGCACCTAAATCAAAAATTATTCTTGTTAAATCACCACAAGATATACATGATGGAATTCAAAGAATTATGGTTAAAGAACAAAAACAAAATTGAAAACCATACCAGCAGCTTAAATAGAACAAAAATTCCTCAACATTTATTAGTATATTAATTTAGAAATAAAACATTGATTTTTTATATTCGTTAAAATTGTTTATTTCGATTTGAAATAAAACGATGATTAAAAGATGATAATTCCCATAGATGGTCACATATATAACTTCATCTCAATAGACCAGTGATACCTATCATCTTTTCTAATTCCAATTCATTTACGATAGAGTTTACAACGTTTAGAAAAATCTTTTCATGTTTTATATAGATGAAATCAAAATTAATTTCTCTCTTTTACGTCTGGATTCCGTCATATCGTGAACAGCAACATTATTTCTCATCCTTTTTCATAAACCTCTATTTCAGAAGTCGGTAAAATAAGAATTGCACAATCCTAATTATCATCAAAAGCGCACGCTTCATATTTTTAAAGTTTCTTATGCCAGTACCGAAAGCTAATAACAGAACACTAAATTATCAATTGTGTGAATGTTTGTCGACATTTTACAAGTCAAGACTATACATGTCTTTTCTCCTCTTTTTCTAGAAAGTGTCGATGAAATACCAGATGTTGTGAGTGATAATTTGACGTGTTAACAACGTTAGATCTATTAACAGAAGCAAAGTCGACGTTTTGTCATTTGAATTTTGAAGGAAGCAAAAATATATAATTGCCACCTGTTTCGCTATTTAAACTTTGTTTCGCAATTCTTCCGCTTTTCAGCAGCATTTGCCTTCAACAGCCGTTTCTTTTAGCAAAAATGAACAAAATGTGAATGTGGATCATTCAATATATATATTTAATGCTGTTTTGAATCCTATTCTGTTGGTAGTTACTGAGTTTTTCATAACAAAATTCAACGATTACGCGTTCAGCAATTGGAATGAATAATAAGCTAGATTTACTCAGCGAAACTTGTCGTTGCATTCTTTTATATTTTAGATTAAAATTGGCGGAGTGTTATAATGCAAATACCATTACTTGTTCGTCTACTCTTAATTGCTTATATTATGATCGAAATATATATCTGCCAAGGAGCTAGAGGTGGCTCTCGTAGAAGTGGTGTACGAGGTGAGTATCTAAAGTAGTTAATAGAAAAGTAACCTTTGTTTAAATGAATATAGGTAGCCGCAGTAGTGGTTATTATGGAAGTGGATCGAAGAAAAATCGCAAGATTGATATTATTGTGGGTAGCATTGCTGGGGGTTGTGCTGGTTTGGTTATCCTATTTTTGTTTTGCAGATGTTATTCAAAACGTAGAAGAAATAGGGCAAACAGCCAAGTACTGAATGTACCAGCCGAAGATGTTTTTCGATCAGGCATTTGGTCCAGTCGAAATTATCAGTATGATAAATGGCATGATTGGTATCAGCTTTCTCTATTATTCGATCCTCGTATATTCAAAGTGAGTGGAAGTGGATCTGACGAAGATGGTACATTTACGGTCGTTGGAACTTACTCGAATAAAAGATGCCGAATGAATCTAACAAAAACCTATCAGCGGAGTATAGGTGACGTAACGATTCAACTGACGTGGAACACAACGGCGAGTCATTTCGAAGGTGAATGGCGTGTGAAAACGAGCAGATATCAAGAGAAGAATAAATGTCAACTGAAATTCGAGAGTTCACAACAGCGGTCGATAAATCTGGTATTTTAGTTGTTCAATTATCTTTTTAAATAAAACATTTCATCGAGATGATAAACCGTCTGATACGTCTGCTTTTCATATTCTACTTCGTTCTGATATATTTTCTTTATGCTTTGTCGTATTAATAAAACTGTCGATTCGAAACGAGAAGCCATTTATATCTTGAGGATAGGTATGGGTGAATGTGAGTGTATTCTGTTCACGAACGCTACAGTTCCCACTCACATATATCTCCATATAAATTTTCGCTTTTAGTCATGATTAATAAGCATTTATTTTAATTAGTTTTTAACAAATAATTAGGTTAGAAGATAAAAACAAGTTAAATAATGTTGAAAGTTCATTTACATGAAATTATATGTTTGACTTCATTTCGAAATGTGTTTGACACGAATAAATCTATATAGGAATTAACACAAAATGGTATATAAGTGCTGAAGATCGCAACATTTCTTGCAAATAAGTCAATTTGTATCTGTTCAAAATATTTCGTATCATTTTGTGTAATTTGTTCGTACATCGCTACGGCTGTTAACATAAAACTAAATACGATATAAATAATGATATTCACAAGTAATATAAGTACAAGTTGACGATCTTTTGAGTTAAGTAAAGTCGTCGTAGTATTTGTTGTCCGAACTCTCGGTATGATTAAATGAGGATTAACTCTTATACGACGTATATTTCGAATATTTTTTATTGTCCACAATCCGAAAGATGCCATTAATAAAGGTGCCAAGATTCCTTTGATAATAAGTGAATAATAGGCTATGAATGTAAAATATATACCCGGTGAAAAATAACAATATAAGTAATTCGATTCAACTTGTAAAATATTTGTCCAAACTAATGCATGACTCTGAAATAACATCCAGAATAAAGCTCCTCCTAGGATACATTTATAAGCAAGACGACAAGTACTTCGTTGTCGTACAGAACCATTTGATGAAGTAATTAAAATTCGATCAACTGATGCCATTATTAAATAAAATGGGCTAAGGCAATCAAATAGAAATGTAGTATAGATAAGTAACCGACGAATCGGGAGATTTTCTGTGACAAAATGAAGCGCATATCCTAATGAAAGTGATGTTGGCAATATCGATGCGTAAACATAGAGAAAATTAATAACATTAAATGCTACAAAATAAACTGAACAAGGATTTTTACGTAGAACCTTTTTACAAAATACAGTTAAACTAATTATAGAACTTGTCGTTCCTATAATTATTATAATTGGACCACCAATACGATATAAATTTGTTTGTATAGATGTTAATGATGCGGTGAAGTCAATTGATGAAGACATTTTCAAGATTTTGTTGTTGTTGTTGTATAAGTCGTTTATTCTTAAATGACGACTTATGAGATTTTCTTTCGATAATTAAAAAAATTTCATTAGTTGAAGCATAGAAATCGGATTATTTTAAGTAATAAGACACGGACAAGCAATTATTTTCTCACTACACAAGCTTAGTAATCAGTCTTTTCTTTTTAAAATTCAATTTCATCGTATTAGTGAAAGTTAAATAAATCTTCTCGAGGTACCAACGTTATTCATAGGATTATATTTAATAAAATATTAAAGATAATCAATGTATTGGAGCTGCGTCATATTCAATAACAAATGAAAAATACAAGATATGAAAAGATTACTCAATTTGCATCGACTTTACTACATGATAAATATATATACCTTTATATCTTTATTGAAAATATGTAGTTATTAAAAAGAAAAATGAAACTAAATCATTCAATAATTTCTAAGTAACAAAGAATAACGATTTAATTAACCGAAACGTTTAGTGCACACATCATGAAAGTTGAAAAATCAGCAATATTAGCACAAATATCCAAATTTATAAGGTATATAGGTTGTCTTCACTAATATCCACTTTGATCATCTTAAGGATGTGGATCGAAATGTAAGTCTAATTCTTAGTTACTTCCCACATACGGGTTGACTCATACTCGCATACCTTGCTTCCAACTTCACGAGTTTTTCTATCTCATTAGTTTTTTTTCATCATCTACCTTCTTCCAAATATACAACACTTTCATTTATTATTCCTGTTTGTCCTTCGACTTGTTTTACGTCTTCAGAATATAAACAATTTTAACTATTATTGCGTTTTGTCCTTCGACTTGTTTTATTTCTTTCGTTGTTTACACTCATTTTAGTCCTTCAAATGCTTTTATGTTTCTTATAGTTGTTTTACATGTATTACTTATTTGAAATCTTTTTTTGTGTTATGTCTTTATTTAGTTCCTTTGATTGCTTGTGCTTTTCTCTATTTTTATACTCTTTTTATTTCGATACCTCTCATATATTTTCGTTCACTTTCTTGACTTCGTACACTTCCCTGAATCGTTATAAGTAATATTCATTGATAGTCGATTCACTTGAGAATACAAAATGTCCATCTTTAACACAAGGTACTACATAACTACCTCATTCGCTCTTGAATAAACTGTTTTTGGCAAGATGCTATGTTTTAAGACAAAACGTCATCTTCTTATTTTATCAATATATCTTCAACCTCCGAAATATCGAACTATCATGCAAATCGATAGTTTTTCAGTTAAATGACTGTAGTAATTACATCTTATTTAGACATACCATACTACTATGTACGTACCAGCTATTGAGCACAAGGTGAAGTCATTCGTTAATGGTATTAGGTAAGACTACTCCAACTAGCACACTCTATATCCATATATGATACATTCATTTTGTATTCTTTTTAGCAAGCATTCCATTTATTTAGAAGACGACGAAAGTATCGAAGAACCTTTGTATGAAAATGAGCGTAAACTTCTCATTATGGGCTTGGAAGGAAGTGGTAAAACATCGTTAATTAATAATTTATGTGGAACATCATATCCTGCAGGAACGAATCGATATGGTTATAGAATTGGTGATGATCAAAGAGGATCTTTTAGGACAATTTCTCCAGCTTGTGAAATTACTCTTTATGATACGAATGGTTTGAAAATCAATGAGCCTGGTAAATGGCATGAACATCTTAAAAGTACACTTGAAATCAATGGTGTTATTTTTTTTATTGATGGCCATGATAAACGATGCAGTTTACATGGTGATTTACCAAGATTAATTGAATACTGTCGAAACTTAGAGTTACCGATACTATATCTATTCCGATCAGACGTAGTTGATTGGTTCGATGAAGAATGTACTCCTGATAATTTGGTTAATGCTAAAAAAGTAGAAAAGAAGGATCATGGAAATGATATTGCGTACTACTCTCAAAAAGACAAAAATCGTTTAAAACAAGTTATTGCTGATCGATTTGCTCTTGCTACGACAGCTAAAGCACTTATTGATCCTGTTCAGTTAGCAACAAAAATACGAGAGATGGAAAATCGTCATGAACAGGAGATTAAAAAATTGAAGGATGAACATCAACAGATAATCAATGAAAAAGAATCATTTTATAACAATCTGGAACAGCTATATGAAAACAATAAAAAACATTTAGAACATTTAAAACAAAATCTAACTGAAACTCAAAAACTTTATGAAGAACTTAAGAATAAGAATGAAACATTGTCTACGACAAAGAGAAGATTACAGCAAGAGATTGACGAATTGAAACGAAAAAAGCACAACAGTCTACAAACTATTAAGAGAACAATGAATTATTTACGTATAAACGTAAACGAAGTTGCGATGCCGAACATACGTGATGATGGAAAACTACGTGTTAGAAGTAAAAAGCATAAATGCAAGAAACACAAAGCATGGTTGCCTTTTATGGGTGTTGGTATCTCTAATGACTATGATATTCTTAGTGAGAGAATCGCTGAACTTCTTAATGGAATTGTTAGTAAGTTAGAAGACGTAGATGATACATAAAATCTCATCAATTTCTTGTAACGTTTTTTTATTGAAATATATGCACTATTAGTTAATATCATCAGCAACTAGTGAAAACTTGTTGTCTTGCAAGTAGAAATATTATAGTAAATAATCGACAAATGATTACTAAACCAATATAAAGAGTAATCAAAGTTGCAATTCCTTCTATGATATTATTCTTATTATTTATATAAGAATAAGTGTTTGAGAATGATACGTATTGATTAGAATACAATTGAGAGAAGAGATATCAACACCTGCACTCACATACACGCCCACACTATTGAAATGAAATAGCTTTAAATGAACTTCTTCAAAATTTAAAATTATTTTTAATCAAGCTGATATATAAATGAATGGAAAAATACAATGAAGCTTGTATGATGTCTGATTTCTTGTTTGCACTAACTATAATCAGCAATAATTTCGTTAGCTGCTCGGTCTCCTTCTGAAGCTGCACCTTCCATAAAACCTTGCAAATCAGGCGATGTGTAATCTCCTGAAAAATGTATATTCATTTGTCGTTCTTTTTCATAACCAGATATTGTTGAATATTGTCCAAGTGTGTAAGCTGGATATGATCCCAAAAAATGTTTATCAACCCATGGTGCTGAAATGGTACCTTTACCAGTATAATATGTGGATGCATTTGGCCATATTTCATTTAAATCATCTAAGAAACCTTCGATATATAAAAATGTATTCTTATTACAATTGCTAGTTGTCAATGTATTAATTCCTTTTTTTGGTTCAAATGAAGTTCCGATTATCCCACCTAAAATAAAAAGAAAATATTTAGAAATATTTGATAGTGCGAAATAATTTAATTCTTCATTGAAATATATAAAAAGTTTTCTTACCGGTAAATAGAGTAAGTATTCCTGTTTCACCTTTTTGACCACTTGTCGCTTCCCATGAATTGAGAAAAGGTAAATCTGTATAAATGACTCCGTCGGATGATAATTTTAACCAAAAACGTTCTTGAAACTGTAAATTAAGTTTTGTTGTTGTACCATATCGTAATTCATTAATAACTCGTTTCTTTAATGAATCAAATTTAGCTTCGCTATAATCGACATATTTTAATGTTGTCGTTGGTAAAGTTAAAATAACATGATCATATATGTAAGTTTCATCATTTTGAAAACGTAATGAAATTTTTTTATTATCATTTATTGATATTTTAGTTAAATTATAGTTGAGATTTATTGAAATTTTGTGTTTCATTAAATATTTAGAAATAGCTTCTGGTAGTAAATAATTTCCGTCTTTAATTCGGTAACGTTGATCAGAAGGACCATAAATAGATAATGGACCGTTTTCTGGTTGACTTTCAGGACTGATAGCGAAAAGAAAATTTAATGAACTTTGCTCACGTGTATCTAAACCGTATTCTTGTGTATAAGCAGAATCAATATATGCACCAAATTGTGATTGATGGCCATTTGGTATATAATTCTCTATCCAATCATAGAGCGATAAATTATCAAAATATGTTGCATCTGAATTAGTTTCATTATAACTAACATCACCAATAAGTTCTAATTGTTGTTTTATTGTGTCACTGATTGCCTGATAATCGCGCCACGCCTCGGAAGCGTTGTAAAACTGTTTTAGGAAATAATATGTTCCACGAGAACCATCTGAATCCGTTGGATCGATCGTATCAATCAATGACAAATTGAAACGTTTAGTTAAATTCATCATAAAATCATGATTACTATCAAGAAATTCACCACACCATTCTGATGTTTGATATTCCGGTAACCATAATGTTGTATGCATTCTACCTCCAATATAGTTGTTAGCATCGTAGATGTGAATATTTTTCGGAGTAAACAATTTCGAATCTAATAATGTCAAAGCGGCACTGAGACCACTAATACCTCCTCCAACAATAGCTATTTGAAGTGAACGCGTATCTTCTAAAAATAAATACGACATATAATTTTTCAAGTTCAAAGTAGCAATAAGAAATTGTAACCCTGGAATTTTTCTATTTAGAGCTATCGAAACGTACATAATCATTTTCCTTTTGTTAAATTTTAGAAGCTAGGAATAATGAATCACTGCATAAACACCACATAGTATTTGTCTTACTTGAGCGTTTTGTTCGTGGTCGTTGACTTTTATGGCTATTATATGAATATCTCGGTGATTTATGATTGTCTTTCATTTCCAATTCATAGTTTTCAATGTTATTAACGAGAAATTCACGACGTTTTCTAATGATGAATGAGCGATAACTCGTACGAACACCATCCGTAAACATACCCGTCTGACGGTTAGTTCTTGGCATACCAGGTTTCTTTACTATAGCAAAAAGGAAATAGATAAAAAGTATGTGGGTGTGGGTATGAGTGAGGAAGTAAGTGGGCGTGAGTGGATAAGGAATTTCACCCACATCCACATCCGCACCCTAGATTCCTGCTGTTTATTCTAAACTATTTTACCGTAATCTTCAATTTCGACTTCGTTCTCATCATTGAACTTGTAACGAGACATAAAGACAAATGCCGTGCCACTTATAAAGAACAATAATAGAACAATAATCCAGAATCTTTTGTTTTGTACCAGATCGAATGCAGATTGCCACCAGGTACTAAGAACAATAAAATCAAAACATGGACGAAATGAATCCTACAAAACTGAGTTATTTACTGTTTCAACAATGGGTATTTCGGTTGCTCCCCTTCACCAATGTTGATATTTTGTACTGTTGAATCATGTTGTTCTTGGTCTCGAATAACCGTTGAAGTAGATTCCATCGTGCGTATATATTTCTGATTTTGAAAGGAACTAATCAATATCGAAGCAATGACTAATGTTATTTGATTAGTCGATCAAAACATGAAAAAGATTTAGGCGGGAGAAACGAATAATATCATGGCAATAAGTCAGCCTTTATTTCCTGTTGTTTAGTCTCAACTATTCGAAATTTAATTTATATATTCTTGTATCACATGTTAAAAAACTCGTATAATTTTCTTAAATGTTGCAAATAGCTTAAATGATATACTGCTTCATGATGATTACAGATAAGAACGAAAGCAAACGGTAACATATATTTTAGACAATACTGACAAAATACAAAATTGATAAAGAATTCCATTCGCCAAAATTAAAATAAAGTATCGAAGGAATTGATAATGAGAACTTATCTATAAGAGATACTAATGACTACTTACCTTTTCTGAGTCCTTTGCAAAGTTAGAAATGAGAACTTTCATATGATCTCATAGACTCTCTTTATATAGAGTTTTAGATAATAAATTAAAAAAGAGCATCACATGATATAATTATACATGTTATCGCTATAATTTATTGGTTCACCTGTGCAATATATCATCTTTATGTTATCACATAATACGCCTCGGGAAACCCTTAGGCTGCTGTCTAAATGTCAAAAAACATGATAAAAATGTTTTATGTTTTTTTTACAATTTGCACAGTAATAAATGGCGTGATGGGGGTGCGCATGATTCTTTTTTCATCTTTACATCCATCCACATCCACCCTGCAAATAGCATCTTATTATTATCTATCGGTTATAACTTCGATTTCACGATCTTTCTAAACAATCCACATTACTTTCAAATTCTGGAAAGCAAAATACAAAGGATCTTTCCTAATGACTTTTTTCAAGTATTATTTGTGTAACATTACAAATCAGCGATCAGTCATTCGTCGGTGCTACAGACGGTCGCCAATCGTGACTAATTGCTGTTGCTCTCCCGTAAAAAAACAACAGAGAGAAAACATTTCATATAAGGAAGCTCTCGATATCGAAAGCAACACATGCAAGACCAGAAACTCATTTTATTTTACAAATCTATCCTTTCATTTCTAGCGACATCGTTATTCTATGAACAAAGATATTCTAGTGAAGAAAAGAACCGTTTCAGCAGTTTCTGACAACATAAGAATCTCAATAGATTTCGAGATTCGAATTAGATTTGTTCAAATTCTAACGTTTGACCGTCGCACAAACACATACACGTTGTAGTTTCTTTCATAAAACCCACCTTTCAATCGAAAGAATATAGCAGTTTAGAAACTGATTCGATAGTAATATTTTTATGATGCAGAAAGAAAATCTTAAAAGTTTAACTGACAAATTTCTAATTGTCATAAACATTCCGATTCTCTAATTTGAGATTATTCAATCTTATTATACGATTAAAACTCTGAATCATGTTTATTATCTTGCGTTGGTTGAAAAATTTCATTTGAAAACTGATTCAGAACAAATATATATTGTATGAAACAACAATAATCGTTTTTTTTTTATTTATTTCTTTTATGACTTTAGGAAGAAAGTAACGAGACCGTTGACGTGTCTTGTTATTTGTTCTGATGCCGATTGCATAAAATACGAAGCGAGCACGTAAGAAAAAATCATTGGTTGTTAAAAGTCGATAAGAACGGCGCAGAAAGAAAAAAATATTCTGTCGTTTTGGCAAGGGTATGAGTGTGGACATCAGTTAGAGATCGCAGCCACACCATTTAGTTCATAAATTCAATATCAAGTTCATCGATGTGAAGTTAGCACGAAAACCAATCACATTCTCAGAATCAACATCCAATCAGACGACAAGCACAAAATACCACCAACAATCCATAGAATACCAACCCAACAGCCTTAGTTACCATACAAATTCAAACTACATTCCATCACATCTTCCGAAGAAACCGAGCATCTTCTGCTCTATTAAACTAATTCATAAGATACAGAA
>CAJNOI010000014.1:364547-380359 GCA_905250115.1 Adineta steineri | reverse complement strand
CTTCCTATTTACCAGCTAGATAGATAGGTACATAAATCTCAGTGATAATATCACTGAGATGTGACATGCACTCGTTTCCAAGGACAGCCATGTCCATATTTCTGTACTCTACAATGATGCTTTCGTAGTTCTGATTTTCTGATTGATTAATTGTTAGCCAATGAGAATTTTTCTCTTTTCGTGCTAGCTCGTCGTTTTCGTGCTAGATTCACATCGATATCAAGTTCGAATGTTTCACTAATAGAAGCAAAAATCGAAATCTGTCAACGAATTGATTCACATTTATTTTAAATTGATAATTTGTTCACCTTCAAAATTCGAAGATGAGAATATGTATTGTTTATCAGTGAGTTGAAAAGTATTGAGTAAAGAACAGAAGTTCAGTCAATAAAACAAAAGAATTAATTCGTGAGATATGTGTACATTTGCTTGTTGAACATTAAACTGATGATATTAAAAATTTTGACTCGAAAATACTGTTACTTTTGAGAATAAGATAAATTGTAAAAGTGAATTAAAATATTTTTATAAAATCACTTGAATTATTTTATTTTATTTTCATTCAATGATTTTTCTTTTAAAAAATAGATTTTCTTAATCTAATTTCTCGATTCTAACAGATTTCATTCTTGTTGATTTATCGTTTTTCTTCTCTCCTCCCTTTCTCTTAATAAATCATATAATATCAAAAAAATAAATCGAATAAAATTTCTATCTAGAAGTTGTTCTTTTAATTTAAATGTTTTTCTCAATTTGAAAAATATTTTATTTGATTCATCCAAGAAAGATTCTATTCGAATTATTTTATTCATTTTGCTTTTGTAATTTGAAATAAAAATTAAAAAAATATTTATTTACTTTTTTTCTAAACATAAAAAACAAATTTATTAATTTATTTTTTTGGAGATTTTTTTATCAATTAATGTTTTTTATTTATTTTCAAGAATAGAAATCAAAATTTTATCAAATTAAATTAAAACTTTTTCATATTTTTGGATTCGATGATTATTATGATCGACAACATAAAGATTTCCGTCATCATCAAATGATAAACCTGAGGGACCATTCAATTGATTTGATTGATTTCCTTGACCATTTCCACCAACAACAGTTTCACCTGCTTCATCTCCTTCACACCAACGCATAACTCGATCATTTCTATAATCTGTCACATAGATTTGATCCAAATGATCAACAAACACTCCTTGAGGATAAGACAATTGTCTGAGACTATTTCCTTGACCATTTCCACCAGCAACAATAATTCCTTCTTTTGCATCTTTTTTCCATTTCATTACACGATGATTGTTATGATCTAATATATAAAGAGAATAATCTTCAGCAATAAAGATATAAGTAGGAGAATTGAGTTGATTAAGTTGATTTCCTTGACCATTTCCACCTGCAATTAATTCACCTATTTTATCTCCTTGTTTCCATCGTCTTACTTCATGATACTCATAATCGGAAACATAAATAAATCCATTTTTATCGATTGTCAAACCATAACAATCAATATTTGAAATAAGAATTTCTTGAGTTTGATCAAAATATCGAATTACTCGTCTGTTCCCTTGATCAGAAATAATAAAAGAATTATTTTTTTTATCAGAAACTATATTTGTTGGAAGATTCAATTGATTATTTTGATTTCCATCTACAATGACTCGGCCTTTATTTGAATTCAATTTCCATTTAACAATACGATGATTATAACAATCAGCAATACAAATTGATTTATCATTATCAACAAAGATCCCCCAAGGATAACGCAGTTGATTTAATTTCTGTCCTTGTGCATTTCCTCCAGCAACAGTAATTGCAGATTGTTTAAATTTACTCTTTTTTGTTTGAATTGGTTCTAAAACAAATCCTTTTTCATTATTTTTAAACGAAAAAAAAGAACGAAAATAAGACGAACAAATTGTATTTTGAGTTTGTTTAAATAAAATAAAACTTCCATTTTGTTAAAATTAATTTCAAATAATTTCTTCATTCAATCAAGATTTTTAATTAAATATAAAAATTTGATTTTCAGCAAAAGAAATTTCATTAAAATCAATTGCATTTTTTTATTTGAAAAATTTTAATAGTTTGAAAACAAAATGAACTTAACTTTAATTTTAATATTTGAAAATAAAAACTCAAACTAAACAATCAATTAAAAACATTTAGTACAACTATTCTTACTAACATCGATAAATATTTTGAATTAACTCTATAAATATAATAAGGATATTATTTGTGAAACAGATTCTTTTTAATTTTTATTATTACTTAATTGATAAAAATAATTTATGAAAAAGTTCTATGTCAATTTTAAAGATAATAAAACATACTTTGTTTTACTTGAGATTGATTTGATATTTGACTTGTTGTTATTGGATTCTTTGGTATAGTCGCTGTACTAATTGCGAACTGAATTGGGTGATAAGACTCTTAATAGAATGAGTTTATTTGACAATAATAGAAATATAAATAGTAATTATTTAGATTAGGAGAACAATTGTTTAAGTTTTTGCAGTAATTTAAAATAGGAACAACGCAAAGTTTAAATTTTCTCAATAAAGATATAAAGAGAGAATTTGGCTGCGAAATGATATTCATTTATGAAGGAAAATTTATTTGATTTTTCAAAAACAAAATTATTTTGAAGAGTTCTTTTCATATTGAAATAGTTTGACAGATCTCAGTATATCCTCGAAATACAGATTCAAATAATTTAGGTATGATGTATTTTTAGACTTTTCTCTCGATGTTATAATTGTTCATTTTCAACATTTGAAATTTTTCTCTCTAAATAAATGAAATAATTGAATAAACATACCGATTGACGAAATAACTGAAATTTTCTTGATAAACTCTTGTGAATCTTGTCGAATAGAAATATTTGATGGTTGAAGAAATTCCTCAGTGATTTGTGTTAATTTTAATTGAAAATGATTTAAATCAATTTCATTAAATTCATTTTTTTGACGAATTTCTTTTAATTTCTTCGATAATTCAGTGAACTGTCTTTCAACATTATTGATCAATTTTTGTGTTAATTTCATCAGTGTTTCTCGGCATTGTTGTGCTGTTTGTTGAACTTGTTGAATTGAATTTGTTTCCCATTGATTAATTTGTTCGATTAAAGAAGAATTGTATGGGTTTCGTTTTTGTTGAATAATTGTTTGTTGAAATTGATCGTAATCATTAATAATTGCCTCTAATTGTGTCTCAATCCTTTGTCGATGCTCTGTAAAATGAGGAAGACAGAACTCATTTGAACATCTTTTACAATTGTATGTATTGTTTTCTTTGTTACACACAGAACATTGTGTTTTGTTATTTGTTGTAGCCATTTGTTGAGGAATTTGAATATGAAATGAATATTTACTCTCATTTTATCTGTGTATTTATTTATACAAAACAAAATGAGTCAATGTCAATAAATATCAGTAGGTAGTAAAAGAACGAAGAAAACCTTTTTTCGAGAGATAAGAGATCTTCATCATGAAAATAATTTTAATATTCATTTACATTGAATGAAAACTGAGTCTCTTTGAAACAGATGAATTTTATTGATCTTTTGTCTTTTATATGAGTTGAGGTACAAATAGTTTTGTAATTTTCATTGAATAACAAAAAAGAACTTTCTTGATGAAATTTAGAATAGATGTCATTATAATCTATTCAATTCTCTTTACTTCAGTGAGCAATTTAATACTTTTATACATAATGATCGATGTTTTTCTTGAACTTTTCTCAAGAGTATTCATTAAATGTATTTAAATAACCGATTGATCCAAAATCAATCGACATGAATTTGAAGAAAATAAAATGAAAAGAAAAATTATTTCGAAATCTTCGACATATTCAGGAGCATTTGAAGAATTTGAGTATGGATGTGGATGGGTGCGGGTACGAGTGCTAGGTGGGTGTGCTTGATTAGTTTATCTTTTATGCACATACACACACAAATTCGAACACATACTCACACCCGCACACCCACACTCTCATGATGGATTATATTGTAAAGAAAATTAAAAAAATATTTTCTTACACAAGCACATTACATCTCAAAAAATATAATCGATCCTAACGGAGTCAATTTACACATTTCTAAATGTACAGATGAAAACTGATTGACGTACCAACTACATAGTTTATTACATGAATTATAACTTTACATATATT
Organism: Adineta steineri; assembly: GCA_905250115.1. NCBI lineage: Eukaryota > Metazoa > Rotifera > Eurotatoria > Adinetida > Adinetidae > Adineta > Adineta steineri. The sequence goes on along the minus strand of CAJNOI010000014.1, from coordinate 376,180 downwards.
CAGTATTATTCCTTCTATGAGACAGTATACGAATAACAATATTAAAAGAGTGAAGGTTCTTGATTAAGTTTTTGTATATTTGAACCAGTCACTTTTTTAAAGTTCAACATTATGGTTTCGAGTTCTTCTGTTGAGACGACGTCAGATAAATTGGAAAATTCATGTGAAGATCGTTCATCGACAATTTTTAATATCTCTTCAGAACCATATTGACGAGCTGCGAGAACAACAGTATTTGTAGCAGGACGTCGACGATCATCATACGCTTGTAGACCTTCAGGAGTGATTCCATGTTGACGAAAAGAAAGAGTAAGTTCACGAGCATCAAGAATCGCTTGAGAAGCACCATTACCTCCATTTGGATACATAGGATGAGCGGCATCACCCAGTAAAGTAACACGTTCATGTGTCCATCGTGGTAAAGGATCACGATCAGTCAGCGGAAATTCATTGATAATAATAGATGATTGTATTAGATGACGAATATCAAGAAAATCGAGTTTCATATGTGATACGAATGGAAGAAGATCTTCACTATGACCAATATTGTTCCAATCAGGTGTTACCGATGTTGTTTGTACATCTGGTTTGTCTACTCGAACAACACAAGCCCAATTGATTGTATTTTTACCTACAGGATACGTAACAAATTCAACATCATTTGGATTTCCCATTAAAATCATAGTTCGTCCATCTAAGTACAGTTTATCCGTTTCTGCTACACCACGATATAGTTTGCTGCCTCTCCAGAGAGGACGTCCTTCGTTAGGATATAAAATCTTTCGTACCGTAGAATTGATACCATCAGCACCTATTAATAATTTTGCTCGTTCAGTATTTATATCGCCTGTGCATGGATTAACAAAATCTGCTTCCACATAATCGGAATACGATCGAAAAGCAATCAATTTCTGGTTTAAACGAACGGATGTTTCGCCTACTTCGTCACGTACATGACGCATTAATAATTGTTGAAAGTTCCCACGATGCATTGAATATGTAGGCCATTTATATCCAGCTTCAATGCCTTTCACTTCACTATAAATAAGTTGTCCATGACGTGAATAAAAAAGAGCTTTGGCTCCACGAATGCCAACTTCATCCAATTCATGTTCTAATCCGAGTTCATACAATACTTTCACACTAAATGGTTGAAGATTTAAACCGAATCCAATTGGTTCTACTGCTGCCACTCGTTCATGAACGCGAACTGAATATCCTTCACGATGTAAACATAAAGCCGTGACAAGACCACCAATTCCACCTCCGACAATGAGTACATCAACTAAATCGGTAGGGATAGATTTTGCATCGTGCATTATTATACAATAAATCTAAAAAGACATGCACAATTCAATATAATTAATAAATTATATATTCTACCACAACTACATAACATACAAAGAATAAAATAAATATTTTGTATGATAATTTACTTTTAGATGGCAAACACGATTGAAACAATCGAGAAGAGCAACAAATATGTTTGAAGATTTCTACGAAATGATATCGAAATGTGCACTTTTTTCTCTTTCGTTTCAATGTAAAAAGAAAAAAGACTTAACGTTTCATTGGTCACCGAAAAGAAAGAGTAGTATCTGATCTGATGAAATGAAGCGTGACTGAAATTGCCAATCAGAGTCAAGTGTAGTAACAGTGGTGACATCTAAAATGAGAGTACGAGTCACAGAAAAAATGATTATAGTGATAAGCTAGCAATTAATACTTATAACATCTTAATTTTCGTGAATTAAAAGCGAGTTTCTTTTATATATACCACCAACATAGAGGTCTACCATATCAACACACAAATTAATGTCGCTCAGTTACAATGATCTACATAAGATTAGGGTGGGTGTGGGTGCGGGTGCGCATGAAGGAGAGACACCCGCATCCGCATCATTTTTTTCATAGTTTATAGAATATACACACAAGGTTCTTAATCGTGCATATCTTTATATTTTTTATAAGAGAATGAGAAGCACCGCATACTATCGAAGAACCCTAAACGAAAAAACAAACTCCTTGTTATTATGTGGTATTTATTCAGATTTATTTGCACACTTTCTCGATTGTTTCTATGTAATTAAAGGAAAGAAAAATGTTTATCGCTTTAGTTCTATTGTAATGATTTAAATGATGGTTGTAGAAATAATATATTCTGTATTTGATTCTCTCGATCGAAGAATATGTGAAACTGTAGATGAGAATAAATACTAAAACACAAAGTCGTGCATAATATATGATTTTATTTCAATGATTGATTGTTTTACTAAAAAAAAGATTTACAGAACATTTCTTCAAATGTTTTCTCAACTATTGATCATGCCATGCTTTATTTTACTACCACCTTGGATCGAATCGAAACAAGTTGGTTCTATCAATAATATGATTTTGTTATCGTCTGCGACTAGTATAGCATCGATAAATAGCTCTTGTGATAAATGTATTTGTATGATGATATTAACAGATAATATTGTTGGTATTACTTGTTTACAGAATCAAACTTGTTTACTTTTTTCTAATTATTCATTATCCTATACTATCAATAACAGTTTGAATGGAAGTTTTCATTTTCTCATCATACCTCTAGAACAACAGTTTTCTACTGTTAAAACAACTGGTAAAGCATTTTAAAAGTATTTTTGTTTTAGATCGCATTAATTGTTTTCTTTATAGTAAGTTGTACAGCGCATGTCCCTAATAAGAACAGGTGGTTCAACACCTTTGATTATTTTGTGTTTTTCTCAGCCATTTTTTGTGATAAAAAAATTATCTTTTGAGCTCCGAGTAAAGGAGCATCTTGCGCATCAAATGGTGCAAAATTCCGCTAATTATCTAAAAAATTGATTGAGTAATTAGCGGTATAATTGTGACAAGTGCTCTTGTTCGTATTAAGTAGCATGTTCTCAATAAGAACAATAAGCTAAAATATGTTCCTAATACGAACATTCCATGGAAAATACATAGAAAATTTAAAAAAACCACTAAATGAGATTTTTTTATATCAAAACAACAAAATTTTGATATAGTTCTTTTACAAAAAATGTTCCTCATAATCTGATACATTAAAATCCAAAGGTTCAGATTTTTAGCATTCACTAAAGCTGAGTTATATCAATTTTTAGATTGATTTTTTCGTTCTTATTAGGAACAATGTTCTTAATTCGAACAACCAGCAAAAAAATGTTCCTAATACGAACATTCCATGTAAAATGCATGGAAAATAAAAATTTTTTACTAAACGAGGTTTTTTAACCTCTAGACTACAAAATTTTTTTTTGTGGGTGCATTAAAAAATTTTTCTTGACTCAAGTTGGAATAAAATCCAGCGGTTGAAGACAAACGATGATTCCGTTTGTCTGATATGGAGAAAATTCGTATTTCTTTTTTTTTGATCATTTTTTTAATTAATTTTTAATTTTATTTTTGATGAAATTTTTCATTGAATAATACTGAAACTTAATATATATCATATTTTCGATATACACATGCATAATAAATGAAAAAAAAACGAAAAAAAATGTTCATACTCCAGAAGCAGGGGTCCAGAGTACGAAACATTTTGTTCATTTTTTTTTCACTTTTTTTCATTTATTATGCATGTATATATCGAATATATGATATATATGAAGTTTCAGTATTATTTAATGAAAAATTTCATCAAAAATAAAATAAAAATTTAATGAAAAAAAATGATCAAAAAGAAAAAAACGAATTTTCTCTATACAAGACAAACGGAGTCATCGTTTGTCTTCAACCGCTGGATTTCAGTGTAAATTAAGTTTAGAAACATTTTTTAATTGACCACCAAGAAGAAATTTTGTAGTTTAGAGGTAAAAAATCTCGTTTAGTAAAAAATTTTTATTTTCCATGTAAAATACATGGAATGTTCTTATTAAAAACTTTTTTTTGCTGGTTGTTCGAATTAAGTACAGTGTTCCTAATACGAACAAAAAAATCAATTTTAAAATTGATATAACTCGGCTATAATGAGTGATAAAAATCTGAACCTTTGGATCTTTATGTAAAAAATCAAGGTGAACATTTTTCGTAAAAGAAGTATATCAAAATTTTGTTGTTCTGATATAAAAAATCGTTTTTTACTTAATTTTTTTAATTTTCTATGTATTTTACATAGAATGTTCGTATTAGGAACATTTTTTAGCTTGTCGTTGTTATAAGGAACATGATACTTAATACGAACAAGCTCACTTGTCAAAATAATACCGCTAATTACGCAATTAGTTTTTGAGGTAATTAGCTGGTTTTTGCATCATTGGATGCACAAAATGCTCCTCTATTCGGAGCTGAAAAGATATTTTTTTTATGTTGAGAAATGGCTGAGTAAAATGCACAACAATCAAGGGAGTCAAAACACCTGTTCTTATTAGGGACATGCGCTGTACTTCAAATTGTATGAATAATGGAACGTGTCTATTTTCAAATGTCTGTCTATGTACATCTGAATGGTAAGTATTTATTGAGTAGTCTAATTTTACAAAATAATTCAAATTCAGGAATGGAACATACTGTGAAATACCAGTTTGTTCTCCACCATGTGAAAATTTTGGAAATTGTACTTCTCCAGGTGTCTGCACGTGTTACTATGGTTGGACAGGTAGCTATTGTCAAATTGGTGAGTTGTATATATAGAACTTAACTGTAATGAATGTGATTACTTATTTATTTTTCAAGGAGTGGCAAATATAAAATTGGTACCAATTTTGAAAATTTATTTGCTAAAATTTTCAAAATTTTCAAAAGTCAATATTTTCAAATTTTCAAATTTTTATGAGTTAGAAAGAAGCCGAGAACTTGAAATTAATTTGAGGCTAACCAAGTGTCCTCAAACTCCAATATTTCAAAAATAGCAGCAATTAACAAAACGCCTACCATGTTTATCTAAACTAAGTAGAAAACCAGATATCAGATATTTACTTCTCTATCTAATTCTGTACTTTCTACTGAGGTATAGATGAAATATATACACTTGCGCCTTCCATTTTGGCTTTTTACCAGAAGGCAGATATCAGATATTTACTTTCTGTAAAATTTTCAAATTTTGGCGGACATGGAATATCTCACAAGTGATAAAAAGCCTTTGAGGTGATATTTTGCCTATAAGTAGTACCTAGTGAGATTAGAAAAAATCAACAGAATTAAGACATATACTTTCTTTCGAAGTTATGATCATTTTACTGAATTTTTGGTCTATGGCAAAGTATTTATAAAAATATCTCATGATAAAGCTTTGACTTGAAAATTTGTCCATATGTAGGTCTTATGATTTTTAGTATATTCTAAGAGTTTTATCGAAAACGAATATTTTTTCTTGGAATATTTATTTTGCAAAAAACAGTCACATTTCATAGAGAATACAGACAAATTGAGCTCTCTTGCATATTCATTATTTCGAGAGAGAAACATTCATTTTCGCTAAAGTTTTAAAAATATATCAAGGATCATTATACATACATATGAGGAATTTTTTAGCTCGACGTTTTGTTATGCCCTTTTTTTGATAAATACCTTGCAATAGATCGAAAATCCAATAATATGGTCATAACTTCCGAAGAAAATCATATGAAGCCTAATGTTTTTGGCCTTTTCCGAATCTCGGTAAATTATATTATGGGGAAAATATCATTTTGAAGGCTGTTAATCACTTGCCAGAGTTCCCTCGTAAAACGTACATAGAAGACAAATATTTAATCCATTCATTTAGAATTCCTGTCAGAACAGTGTGCAATATGGACTAATTTTTTGTAACTCGACAAGACTTGGCTCGAAACTTGTGATAGTTTTTCGTCAGTCAAAGCAATTTTTTGCAGACACTAGTAGTTTTCTTACTAAATCTATACATATTCGGTCAATATTCGAAGTAAAGACATCATTATCTCATCTAGAATTTCTATTTTCTTAGTCTGAAGTTCGGAATTCGAAAACTTTTTGTGAACCGATCCGAGATTAAGAAATTTTTTAGGTTGACTTGATTCGAAGTCACATGTTTTCTATGACCGCATTGGATTCTGACACTATACCAAAAAGCAAATATGAGATATTTACCTAGTATATGTGTCCAAACTAACTAGAAGATTAGATACCAGGTATCTAACTGTGATTAAGACCAAGTCTACTACGAAAGCAAACATGAGATTTCTCTTATCGATCTCGTTTTAATCAATGGAATCTAATAAGATAGAAAAACCGTTAATAAAATATTTATAGATCGTTCGGATGAAATTCTTATCATAAAATTCACGATCATTGAGAGCTATAGTGAATAAATCAGACTGAAAAATCCTATCTATTTTGAGTAATTCTATATTCTGAATGAACGTCTGAACTTTTAAAGAGCACCATACATTGTAAAGTTTCTAATTACTCCGATTTTTTTAAAAAAAAGCTGTAATTCGTCCTAGCTCTAAACAATAATCTTACTTTTGGTGCTTTTTGGAACTCTCGTGAAATGAGCAACCCACATCTAAAAACCGGAATTATCTACTTCACCTAAGAAAATCAGGAATATTCGAATCAGCCATCATGCGGGCAGATAAGGAAAAATCTGTTTGGCAACATGCATATCGTCGTGGGATAGAAGATCATGCTTCATTACTGTTATGTACATGAAGGCGTCTGTGGTCTTTGATCCATAACCGAACTATTATCTTACAGTGCTTTGCATCGTAAGTCGGCCTACGGTAGTTTTTTTTAGATTATTTCTCCTGCAATAGTTTTTCGTTATTTCTTGGTCATACTTGGGGGTTTACTAAGGGGATGCATAGTCTACCTAATGACATAATAAAATTGATAAATCATCATATTAACTTTACAAAAAAATACAATAAAGATAGACGAAAAAATCAAGTTTAACATGAGTTTTTTCAGCTTAAAAACTTATTTGTTTAATAAATATAATTCCCTTTTCTGAAAGAAAGGGTTATATCACGTTTGAATCATGGGCCTAAAATTGCTTAAATTTTGTCTGTCTGTCTGTCTGTCCGACCAAGCGAATCAGAATTCAGCATTCGCTAAATCAATGAAAACTCACTAATAGGTTTTTGGGGTCGAGGAATTCAATTCTGTTATCAGTTTTTTAAAATGTTTCAAAACTAATTTTTTTACACAAAGAACCATTTTTTTACAATAAAATCTTTCTTTATAAAGTTTGATCAATGGCAATCGGGGTCGGGGAATCAGAATATGAGGTCAGATTTTTAGAACTTTTTTATCTCTCCTTTTTTTATACAAAGAAAAGGTTTTTTTGGAAATTTTATTGTTGGACTCGGTAGGTGTGGGTATTCACTTGTTAAACATGTGTTTAAAAACTATTATTGGCAGATTCAGAAAAATTGGGTTCAAACGGGACCAGGACGGGCACTACTTTTAATATGCGAGAACGAGATCGAGATAAAGAAACCCTATCCCGCCGGCCCCTAGTTGATAACTATAATCGGATTTTCCGATGATATTTAAACAAATAATTTTAAAAAAAGAACAGTTGTTTGAAATCCTACTGTACAATGGTCGTAGATTTTAACTGTATAATAATATTCGAAGTAGATGAAGATCTTTCCTATGGGACAATGTAATGTACTCTATTCGTAACACCTTACACATAGTTGTTCTTTTCTGAGTTTCTTCTTGAGAATCATAGTATCAAATACTCAGCATCTTTCTGAGAGAAATTCACACGAAATGCACCTTTTTACTGCAAAGCTGAAGTAATAGTGGAAGAAATAGTATAGTTAAACACAAAAACGACTAGCCGTGAGTGGCCGACCGGAGGGAGGCCGACGAACGACTAGACGTTAATTTCAGAAGATTGTCTTGAAAAACAATTTTGAAATGAGTCTTAGTTGGTTGAAATGCTTTTTTGAAAACACTTAATAAATGCTAATTCGAGAAAGAATCCGGCAGTATATCGTTGTGTCAAAATAAAAAGAAATTGGAAACCATGATGAACAATACATAGTGCTATCTAAATGTTGGAAATTTTCGATTGCGAATCGATACGTTATGAGTGAAATAGTTTCGGTGCACGTGAAAAACCTTAATGTAGCAGTTGATATACAGAAAAATATACTACATATGGTAACGGCTAGCCGTGAGTGGCCGACCGACTAAGCGTTGATTTAAATGGTTTATTCTAAGTATAGTAAGTGAGACTTGAGGTTTTTTGCGAAACTGTTAAGTGATTCGATTCTTGAGCTAAAAAGAAATCTTATTTACACATTTGACCTAGCAAGACCTATTCAATGAAGGACTTGTGAATGCAAACATAGCATTATTTGCTTGTTGTGGCGTGAGTAGGAATAGATATGCAGTTGTACGACCCTAAAAGGTTTTAGGAGTTGTCCGGGATTGTGTCATTTTAAATGAACTATTTTTTTTCGTATAATCATGGTTCGGGGTGAGCCGAAACATATAGCAGTTTGGTTATGCTATTAAACTTGCTGAATACACTTTGGAAAGAGGATCAAATTTTTCATAACATCAATTTTCCTGATTGTTCGGGTATAGTAAGGTTGCTTTACTAAGATTATTTTTAAAGTGTAAAAATTCTCGAATATGCGACGTCACAACTTCTTCAACTGTTTGAATTAGGTCAGTTTTTCAAAAAATGAGATATAGGGCTGCGAGTGATCATTTATTCCTCAAATTAAAAATGAACCATGTTCGATTAAGATTTTACGATGAGTAGAACCTGTCCAAGTTCCCTTTGGTAACATGTATTCAAAATCGAAATCATTTTTAATAATAATTATAGAAAATTTTCTTTCAGGAAAGGGTCAACGAATCCATCCGATGAGCGTTACTTGTAACTAATTTACGATAGAAAATGACATCCACAGTGAGTTTCGGTTTGTGTTAGATCGACATCCTCTAACGTGATATTAAATATCACCAACAGAGCAGTTAAATTGTCACGCTAAGATGATTGAATACTCTGATGTGACCATTTTAATTTATCTATCCATTATGTTAATTTAGCACTAAATCTGAACGCCGTTTGTCTACGTGCAGCTTGTTCATGTCTTTGACATAACTTAAATCAATGCTGCTGATTACTTTCGTTTTCTACCAGCATCTAGTCGAAAACCGTTGTGATCAAGATTATCACGATTGTCAAGATCAATGTTCATTTTTTTTTTATAAATAAGTAAATAAGTAAATAAGAGAGATTACGTGGAACGCTATTGATCAATGATAGCTAGCCTGTGGAAGCGTACAGCAGACAGACGAAGCTGCAAAAATTCCTTATCAGTAATCAGTAATCAGTAAGAATCAAGATAAGAAAAGAGACAGGTTTACAGAGAATAAATAATTGTTTATATATAAGAGCAGCGACGGTGTTCGAAACTAGGGCTAATTGTAGCTAGCGGGTCCTTCTGTATGATCATATAGATATTATACAATTAATATTTTTTAATGCTTAGAGAAAATGAGAAAGAGTAAAACGTATCAAAACTGAAAAAAATCAAGTTTTTAGGCCGAGTTACGATGCAAAGCACTGTAGCTAGTAATATAAAAAATTGTTTGAAATCCATTAATTTTCAAAATAGAGACAATACGGTCTGGATTTAAACTCTTTTAAAACCAAGTTGGTTCGGTTCAATGTGAGCTGATCGTACACACATAATTTAGTGATAGATCCAAGCTTTTTAAGAAAATATTCTTCTACATACTTATACCGAAAACATCTTGCTCGTATAGAATAGAAGTATGAATATACTGCGGAACCCAGACCTCTCAGAACGTTTTGGTTTAAAAATAGTAAAAACTTTAAAAAACGATGCACTTTTTTAAAATTTTCTCGATGAAAAACTAACATTTGGGTGTAATATTGCTTGTTGAGGGTTGTGGCAATTAATCGAACATCTTTATCAACTAGAATCCGATAAAATCCTTTATTCGATGTCAAATTCAATTATATTATCAACCTTAACGAATCTATACGTAACAGATCTCCTCGTTTACTTGGTTACTGACTCCGCTAAATAAGTTTTTCATTTTCTGAGACTTGTATCGTTATCCGCTGTTTTTCTCACATTGAGCACGATTTCGAAACGATTTAAAACAGTCTTTTGAAAATACGTTTGCATATCTCATTCATCGTCAGAATTTATTCTCACCACTGAAAAAGCAATACAACCCTGTATCAGAAATACTCATTTAGATAGCTAATGAGAATTGGTATTCATATCAAGACATAAGTTACCGTTCAAAAAATTCCTATGCTCTTTGTGAACCTTCACGAAGAGATTCGTTTCGATCGATAATACAATTCCATCTTACATGAAACCAAAGATCTCATGACGTTCTATTTGACGCAATTATTCTGTTCGTTAGAATATTTTATACAATAATTATTTAGCCAAAATGTGAGCCCAAATGCTCTATTTTACTAGTCATTTTTAAGATAGAGAATTATTTGCTCATAAAAACCTGTGAGTATGATACATTGCAACCCATGTAAAAAAAATTGATGAAAATCATGATTTTTATGAGGAATCCGATGAGAAATAGATTTCAATGGCACGATTTGTATAGTTTGGTAATCGATTAAGTTGAAATAATTAATTTAAATCGAGTAAATTGTAGTATAAAGTTGATCAAAATCGACTATTTTTCACGAAAAATTGAATACCATTGAATTTTAATCGATTATATGCAACAATTTACTCGGTTTAAATTAATTATTTCGACTTAATCGACTACCAAGCTACGAAAATCGTGGCATTTAAATCGATTTCTCATGGGATTTTTTCATAAAAAACATCATTTTCACCGCTTTTTTACATGGGTAACAGCTCTTAGTGACTTCCATAATTGAAGATCTTTCTTTCAGCTGGTACACTTCTTCAAAACCTTTGGTGGTCATCACGTGAGTCTCCATTAGCTGTTCATTAGTCATTTTTCAGCTAAAAGACTCATGACAATCAACCACATTGAATTTGATATTGAAAGAAGCGCGTCACATAATTCCATCTCGCATGATTATTACAATAAACATTTTAGCTTAAACATGGATTCTTTCGATGAAAATAACCTTATATAGTGATTTCTTCCATTTAGCGTTCCACATAGTAAAAGGTTTTGAAACTTATGCATTCCAAGCTCTATTTTCGTCATATCTGATCCAATGTTAATTTTCGTGAGCTCATTTTTTAACTAATGCTTTTCTTTTAAATCTGCATCTTCCACGAATTTTACCAACGCCATATAACTTCTGCAGAATCGATACTGTAATCTTTCAAGACGGTATTAAATACATAAAAAAACTGAATATCTAATATCCATCTTCTTCGACGCATCGAAAGCGAAATATATATGGACATGTCTTATATACATCTCTGCAAAATTTTGAAAATTATACAGGGAAAGTAAATATCTGATATCTGCTTTCTGCTCATATTTTTGAAATTATAGCTACTATATGAGACTTCATATGTTAAATTCAAAAATTTTGAAATTTCATATTGAAAGTAAATATCTGATTTCTCCTGGGATTTCTGAATAAAACAGATATGTATGTGTCTTGTATGGACACCATAGTCAAAATTTGAAAATTGTATAAAGAAGTAAATATCTGATATCTGATTTCTGCTGAGCTTTTTAAAACTATA
>CAJNOI010000014.1:344867-356737 GCA_905250115.1 Adineta steineri | reverse complement strand
TGTACTACTCAAGCTGGATTTTTTCTAAATGATTTATCAACAATCGAACCAATCAATGGTTTGAAAATAGGTTGTACGCCAAGTGAAGCATTATTTTCTTCAACATTGGAATGTTTTTATGATATATCATGTATCAATCTTATTCTCCAATCTGTCGATAATGATAATATGTTATATTCACCTCTGTCCTCAAACAACAGTCGATTTTCAATGAATTCAACTGTATTAGATTTGATTACAAATGTTTTCATTGAAGATTGGTTAACATCAATTGATTATCCAAAATATTTTAATCAATGTTTACCAAGTTCATGTTCGTATCAATATATTCAAAGATTTGATTGGCTTTATACTGTTACCGTTCTACTTGGTCTTTATGGTGGTTTGTCATTCATTTTTAAATGGTTATGTTCAAAAATAATTCTTCTTCTTAATCAAATCTATCAATACTATAGAAAACGAAGAAATACGATTGGACCTATTTCTTCAACAACAGTGGCAACAATTACGAATACTACGTGTACATTGAACGAGAATCATATCAACAATACTACTACTGATGCTTGTACAACATTTTCAGTTTTACCACCGTATGTTACATTTGTCTTTATAATAATTAATATTAATAATTGATTTTTAGAAAACAATTTACTTCAAGAATGTATTGTTATATTATTCTCGGAATGATTTTATTTGGGAGTTTGTTAGTGACGATGATAGTGGTATCGATTTATTTAAATTGGAGAGCTAATATGAATTATACAACATTACCAGGTATTATTTGTTTTAATTGTCAATTTTTCCCCCTTATGAATAACACCATTTTCTATTTATACTAGTTTTATCAACGGCTGTTCAAACAACTGATTCTACTACTTCAACAACATCAATATTGTCAACAGGTTAGTATAGATATATGTTCAAATAAATTTTTCATGATATAATAGAATACAATCCTATTTCTCTTTCTATGTAGAACCACCCTGTGTGTTAACATTTGACGAATCAAATTTATTTACATTTAACCTCAATTCTTCTTTTGGGTCAATCGTTACTGATGATTTTAATGGTGATGGTTATCTAGATCTTGCTCTTGTTGAGTACGAATTGGATAATCTTAATATATTTCTTGGGAATAATAATGGAACTTTTACAGCACCATCGATATATATTATTGGATCAGATAATGATCCACACTTTGTGACTGATGGTGACTTTAACAATGATAATCATATAGATCTTGCTGTCGCGAATTTTAAATCTGATACTATAGGAATCTTTTTTGGCTACGGTAATGGAGTTTTTCAAACACAACAGATAATTTCAACTGGATTCGTTCATTTACCCTTAAGATTAGTAATTGGTGATTTTAACGAAGATAATCATTTAGATATTGTTGTTACTGGTGTGCAATCAGGTATAATGTTTGGTTTGGGTAATGGTTATTTTAGTAGCATAACAGTTCTCCATGATGATGATGGGTTCAATGAGAATTGGATTATTGCTACTAATTTTAATAATGACACACATCTAGATCTTATTGCCAGTTACGGTTCAGATGGCATGATACGGATATTACTTAACAATGGTTATGGGTATTTTTATTTGTGGATGACTTTAACTTTTGAAAAATCTTCTTATACAAATTCATTCACTATAGTTGATTTAAACAATGACAATCGATTAGATTTGGTTGTTGCCAATGAAAATACAAATTACATAAGTATTTTCATTCAGAATAATAATGGAACTTTTGGACAACAGACAACGTATCCGACAGGAGTAAATGGAAATATAGATACGGTTGTTGTCGGTGATTTTAACAATGATGGTCAAATTGATCTTGCTGCTACTCTTCTTCTTGGACAACAAGTAAATATTTGGGTAGGTATTGGTAATGGAACATTTTTAGAGCCATCCATGTTTTCAACTGGGTCTATTACTGCACCAACTACAATGATTACAGGTGATTTTAATAGTGATAGCAAATTGGATTTTATTGTATTAGATAAATATTCTACCAATGTACTTATTTCTATCAATACATGTGATTGTTGTATACAAAATATTTCGAAGAAATAATGAATATTAACATGAGAAACTATTCAATTCAATTATATACATTTTTATTCAAGCTTTCGCTTTTGTTCATCGTATTCATTTATGCAGTGTTGGTGGCTTCTTATTTATTTCAAATAAAATTAAACTTAACCTAAATAAAATACCAATTGAGAAAGATATTCACCGATCTTACTATACGACATGCAATTGTAGGTGTGAGTGGGTGTGCAAATAAAGATAATGAGATACCCACATCCACATCCTCAAGATGACAAAAAGCGTTACTTGAAAGGTAACTTTTACAAGTATTCCAAGAGTCGTGATGGTAACACATGTGTTCTTCGTTTTCATGCTGGTGGTCATTTTGCTCATCATTTTCAGCATGTTTTTGATTTTTATGGTGAAATATGCTTATGTGATGATAACGTTGAGACTGGTTTATAGTTATATTGTATTGAAGCGTGTCTAGGCTTTCCAAAATTGTAAACTATATTCGTGAGCAGCTATGCAACTGTTTTATATATCATATTTGTATTGACTTGCTGAATGCGTAATCAATCTGTTTTTTCGATGATTAACATAGTGGATGGTCAGGTAACGTCGTGATATTTACTTTTGTAGATAAGGACTATATGAATACAGACACGAATGAGACATCTTGAGAGTGTGGGCGTAGGTGACGGTTTGGGCGTGGATTTGAATATTCGCTTTGGACACCCACACCCTCAAACAATGATAAATCATCAGTGCTATATGTGTACTATAAATGGTAAAAAAATCACATTTTCCTGATATGTGAATAAAGCTACATAATCAAATATGAATCGAGACATCATATGGTTGAGCACGTTCATGTATATATATAATTTAGTCGATTGTCGAGTAATCGTATACATTTACATCACGTCTTTCACCAGACTATTGGCCTTGTATTCAGACAATCTCTTTGCTGATGTTTGTCACGTTTCAGACAAAATCATCATATACTCGCTTAATTTGACAATTACGGATTAGTAGAAAAAGAGAAAAGTCTATTGAATATATGTCAGCAGACTTTGATCTAATCTAGCTAGGAAATCGCTCGATCTATGTGTACTTTGTGATCATCTGCAGCTCAATTTATTCCAATCTGCTTCGATTACTACAGGTAATAAATCATTTTCTTTATTCTATTAGCTGAAGTTCACTCTCTAAATCTTTTGAATATGAATCCAATGTCATACTAAAAAACAGTGGGTTTTCTGTTTGCCTCCTCCAGTAGAATAACGAACAATATATATTCAGAAGACAAATCAATTGAATTTTGCTAGATAAAGACGAGAACGAAATGAGACAAGATCTTATCTGAAAACGGTTACGTGACACTTTAGAAAAAAGAAAAATAAGGGAACCCTTTTCCCTTTCAAATGGACAAGCAAACAATACAATATATACTTTTGGTATTCCTTTGCATATCCTGTGTGGAAACAGATTATAATTTGTATCATACCGATAATCATGGAAATGGGCTGTTGTACTATGATTGTTTGGATTACCAAGTACATGACTTTATTAAATTCACTGACTTCATTGAATTCATTGATGGAAATTCTGAAGCCGAAGTACCTTTTGAACTCATAGCTTATTGTATTCGTCCTGTTCAGAATCTGATTGCAGAGAGTGACTTGTGGCAAGGTAATTTCACGACGTTTCGATTTGATCAACTCAGTGCAATGAACGTGACGGGAACAGATCTTCTTCGATGGTCGATATCTCTTGATCTGGCTGAGGATTATGAAGAATATCTTCTAACGAAAAAACTTGCTCTAGCTGCCTATCATCTGAATAACTGTTCGGAGAATTTCTTTGGCTTCTTCTGTCAATATCAAATCCCTGCGAATAACAACTTTTCAAACTATGTTCTCGATTTTTTTTTGGAAAAACAAAATCGAGTAATTAATGACAACCTTACTCTGCAATGGTCTAATATACCTTGCTATCGAGAAATCGACTGTAATCGTTGTCTTGATTGGCGAGAAATCTGTGATGGAAAAATCGATTGTTTGGGCAATGGAATCGATGAAGCGGATTGTCTGGATTTAGAGATGAATCAGTGCGAAGACAATGAATATCGCTGTCACAATGGTTTATGCATTGCCGAGGAATTCCGAAATGATAATCCTATCTATCCAGATTGTTTAGACGGAACAGATGAACGAGGCGAGCGAGGTCTACAAATACGTTTAAGTCCCGGGTTGGATTGTTTTCGAGATCCATCATTTCGATGTGAAGAATCGAATATCCTTGATCGATCGAAAACGTATCCCTGTGGCGATGGACAAGTCTCTCGTATTTTTACACTATCCTGCAACAATGCTCGTGATCAGCTCTATATCCAAGAGCTTTTCGCTGCTTCTCAAAATCCACATTTGTCTGAAGCGTGCTGGTTGGCTCTCTATTGTGCGAGAACGTTTGGAAGTCGAAGGACAAATCGATGTACAACCTTCTGTCAAGGATTGTTTTGTCAACACAATTTGAAAGAATCATGTTCGATGCAAATGGTATTTTTTCCTGGCAACATTCTTCTACATGATCATATTCGATTTGCGTATTTCACGAATCAGACCATCATTCGACGTCGCACTGAAGTACAATCTTTACCCGATTATATATGTTACTCGCTGGAAAGATGTCCTTTTCTCAAATTCTCATTTCATTACAATGGATCAGTATGTGCATCACTACTAGATTTGTCTGTGAAGAGTCTCTTGGAAATCGATCTGCTTTTTCG
This sequence comes from Adineta steineri, assembly GCA_905250115.1. Classification (NCBI taxonomy): domain Eukaryota; kingdom Metazoa; phylum Rotifera; class Eurotatoria; order Adinetida; family Adinetidae; genus Adineta; species Adineta steineri. Next base: position 351,906 of record CAJNOI010000014.1, on the reverse strand, counting down.
TACATGTCCATGGAACTCTTCGAAAGTAAATCGAACTGATTTGGCTTGGAAAACGCTTTTTCAATGTCCGAAGACTGAGAAATTCATCTCCAAATTTCGTTTGATGGATGGCACAATTGATTGTTATGAACATGTCGATGAAAAAAATATCGACACATGTTCGTTGATGCAAAAAGATCTATTCGAATGTTCGTCGGAAAAGAAATGTTTATGGCCGACCAATGTCTATGATGGTATAGACGATTGTCTGTTGGGCGAAGATGAAAAAATTGTACCGAAAACCCTTCTCGATTTTGATCTAATGTGTGATGGTCTACGACATCTGTCACCTGACTCCGATCATGGTCAAAATGAAACCGATGAGACGAACTGCGAGCAGTGGCCGTGTAATAATCGATATACACGTTGCGATGGCTTTTGGTCTTGTCTAAATGGCGAAGACGAATTGAACTGTCCATCGAGTTCTCCTTGTTTCAATGAAACATTTCCATGTATGCAAGCTCCCAATTGGAGCTTTACATGTTTATCAAGATCTCGCATCAATGATGGAATCATCGATTGTCTTGGCTCCGCGGATGAACGCTCCTACTGCCGTTCTCACGGAATAATAGCTCACAATTTGTATCGATGCTGGAACGATACGCAATGTGTATGGGTGGGTGATGCATGTAATACAAAGGTTTGTTCCGATGACATTATCTATAGTCAATGTAACAATGAAGAATTTATTTATAGTTTCGAAAGTATCTTTAACGATACTGATCGACTAATGGAACATCGAAAGAAGTACTTTCGTATCATAGAGGATGACATATTTCCAACTTTTCGGAAAAAAGAACAAGAAGTTTCACTGAAGAGACTTCATGATCGTTCATTTCGAGTGACTCCGTTGACGAACGAGATGTATTGGTTGTGCAATCGAGGAATCTATATAGCAACAGGCAATGGAAAATACCGATGTTTTTGTCCTCCGAGTTCCTATGGCGAACGGTGTCAATATCAAAGTCAACGAATTAGTTTAACAGTACAAATCCGAAAAATCTGTGCGCCCTATTGTCACGGAATGTTTCTTTTCTTAGTCACTCTATTGGACAGTGAACAAATAACGCATTCTCAAAACCAATTTCATTATCTTCCCACAGCTCATTGTCATACCAAATTTAATGTTTATCTTTTGTATCAGGAAAGACGAAAAAATCTACAAAGAATCTATTCAATTCGAATCGATGCGTATAGTTTACTAGATTTGTCTATTTATTCTAGCTGGATCTTTCCAGTACCATTCATTTTTCTTCCAGTCAATCGAATCTCTCAATTCTTACGACTGCCTTCAACTGCATCCATATCCACATGTTCGAAATCTTGTGCTCATGGTCAATGCTTCATGTACGTCAACAAAGAAGAAGAATTCTGTCATTGTCATTCGGGATGGACAGGTAAAGTGTGTAACATGCCGATTCGATGTGATTGTTCGTCGGATTCACTTTGTGTTGGAATGATTTTCAATCGCTCCACTTGTTTGTGTCCACTGACCAAATCGGGTCCTCGATGCTTTCTACCTTCTCGTTGTCAAAGGGATCCGTGCGACAAAAAAAATTATTTTTGTTTTCCGTCGACCGACTTCAGGTCTGATCGATGTGTGTGTCAAAATACCTGGTCTGGAACCGAATGCGAAAAGACCGGACAATTGGAAATGGTCTTTTCTCAAGTTCCAACACCTCAAGTTTTTCTAGCTCATCTCATCACTGCTCCTGGTGATGGCGAACCTGAGCGTTTATCCATCGCTGTACGAACGAGATGGGACCGCGATGAAGTTCGCTTTTTCTATCCTTCACTTGATTTCCATTTGCTTTTCATTCAAATTGAAGTGGAATTTTACTTAGTTATCGTAACTCGAAATATCACTCGACAGCCCACACTCAAATTCAAGGTAGATCCGACGCGCCGTTGTCCGAGCCTTGTGCATCTGTTAACCCACGAAATATCGTCCTCGCCTCTTCTTCATCGGATCAAATTCTATCAGCAAGTTTGTCAAAAGCACCGTCATCTCTCCTGCTTTCATGATCGCGAAGGCTTTCTATGTTTATGTGGTGAGGACCGATATGCGAATTGTTTCAATTTTGATTTCAATATGACATATGATTGTGATGGATTGAGTGACTGTAAAAATGGAGCAGAGTGTTTTCATGATAATAAATGTTCCCATTGGATCGCTTGTGTCTGTCTGGAATGTTTTTACGGAAGCAAATGTCAATTTACTACCAAAGCTTTCGGTCTATCTCTTGACACGATTCTCAGCTACAGTATTCGATCCGATCTTTCACTTACGCATCAATCCTTTCTTGTCAAAGTCAGTCTGTCGGTCACTGTAGTGATATTTGTCATCGGATTGATCAACAGCATTCTTTCCATTATGACCTTTCGGGTGCAAAGTTTTCAAGAAGTAGGCTGTGGATATTATCTCTTCATTTCTTCGATCATTTCCTTGTTCATCGTAACTATTTTGACATGGAAATATCTGTTCTTTTATTTGTCTCAACGATTCATTGTTACAAACAAGATCTTCCTCACCATTAATTGTCACTCGATTGACTATCTTATTCGATCGTTACTCGCTATAAGTGATTGGCTCAATGCATTAATTGCCATTGAACGCCTAGGGGTCGCCAGTCAAGGGCCAAGTTTTAACAAAAGAAAAAGTCGTCGAATAGCTCGTATTGCTGTTCTTCTTCTCGTTTTTCTGACATTTGCTAGTTATGTCCATGATCCAATCCATCGACAGTTAATCAAAGACGAAGGAGAAGAACGAATCTGGTGTTTGATTCAATATTCGACGTTTTCACTGGATCTTTTCAATTGGATCATCAATGTTTTCCATTCCATTTTGCCGTTTGCGATCAATCTGTTCTCCGTTCTGCTTCTCATTCGTACTGTGACACGGCAACGTGCTTCTGCTCAACAACAACGTCCCTATCGAGAACATCTTCTAGAACAATGGCGTCATCATAATCATCTTTTGATCAGTCCAGTAATTCTTGTTCTCATAGCCATTCCTCGTCTGATGATTTCATTCCTCTCCGGTTGTATGAAATCACCTCGGACGCCTGGACTTTTTCTTACTGGTTATTTCATCTCATTCGTTCCATCACTGCTGACCCTAGTTATTTATATATTGCCATCAACAACTTATCGAGACCAACTGCGTCTTTTATTGAAACAATATGCAACCAGTTTACGCCAATTTTTATGTGTGCATAACTGAAAGATTTCGCCATTGCTTGTCGTTTTCTGCACTTTTACACTAATTTTCTTGGTCAACTCTTGAGGGTGGGTGTGGGTGTGGGTGTTCCTATCTCTGACTCCTATCCACACCCTCAAAATTATAATATGTAGAAAAAAAATGTTTAATTCAAGTTATTCTTAAAAGCTCTTATTGATAATATAAAGAAAAGTTTGGTTCTTCAAATAGATGTCAAAGGAAAAGATTCAATCGCAATTTTGTACTGTAAAATTTAAATTGATCATACCATTTCCATTTTTTATCCAATCAAACGATGTTTGTTCGTTTGTTAATTTGTTTTTTCCATAAATATTAATATTTTTCACAAGTAATGATATATGTAAACGACTATTTTCATCAAATGAAATTGGTATAATCACATCTTCCATGGGTGAATCATAACTGACATCAGTTTTCTCGATAGTAAATATCCAATTTGTAGGAAGATTATTTATGCCTATAGTGGGAAACACTAAGCGAATAAATTCGATACGATTAAATTTATCTGCTATTCTTTCTAACGTATCACTTTGAGGTTCAAGTTTTTCATTGAAAACAAGACGAATAACTTGTTCATTATCTGAATCAGGATGATATTTATAAATGTATTTATTGGTAACGCCACAATGAGAACCTTCCAGTATACCATCGGAGAATTGCCATTGTAAATAAGTGTAACAACTAAATAGTACAGATTGAATTTCAGATGCAATATCTTGAACTTCTTGCGTCGTATTTTTCTCTGCAGTCGACATTATTCGTATTGAATATATAAACGAATGACGTAAAAATAATTCGTTTTTGTCGATTTTTCTAACATTTACTACCTGTGGGACTGTGCTGATAAGCTCTTTTTTTTATCTCCATGTTGCTTTTCTTTTTCTGTTCTTTATGTTATAAGCGTACACAAACGTAATCAACACGTGGAAAGTAAAAAAGAAAAGATTAGTTCGTTTTCATTCTATTTCACTCAATCAATGAATACATATGCACATTCAGCGATTCGAGAGATTTTACAATCGTCAAATAGAAAAGTAAGTCACTGTAATAAATCGTGCGTTTGCTTTGTTCTTCTTTTCTTTCTACCAAATATATATGATATCTGTAACGTAAGTAACTCCTCATACAATATTAGAATCAATAAAAGTTACTTTCCGTCTTAATTAGTAGTCTAACGAAAAGGAGGTTCAGTATGGCCCTTCTGCAGAGACTTCTACCTATCATAAGCAGAGCTTTGTTCTTGTCGTTTGTATCAATAGTAAGAAATTCAGTTCTCTGACGAAAATTCTTGAAAAACCAGATCTTTTTATTCACGTCGGTTTAGCATTTCAAATATGATTCGTTGATTTTTCGATGACTTGAATAAGAGTACAACTCACATACATTTTGTGTTTATGACCTATTTCAGACATAATGATTAAAAAAATTATGAAACTTTATTTCTTAGTTTTCAAGAAATCATAGACAAAATAATAGCGAGAATAGATTTATCATGTTATTCTTCCCTACATTTAGGAACCAAGTGTGCTCTGAAATAGAACTCAGTCTTTCTCTACGAACTTTTGAGGAACGATCTTACTCTTACTTACCGTATTGTGAAATAAATTATATGTATAAAAGGAGTGTAATGACAATGCCGGAATTAAAGAGAGTGGGGCGTAAACTAAGTAATTCGTAGTTGAAAGGAACGTTTTCTAATGCATTGTTCTTATTAATTTTTTTAATTATATTTGATAAATATAGATCGCTTCGAAATGATTTACTTTTCTACATAGATTACAATGATTAAGTTTGCTTCAATTTTATGCTTCATTATGTTAGTATATACTTTTCAAATTACCTTTACTAGAGCAAGTTATCGTGCTAATTATAAATTTACACGAGTAAACAATGATGATTTACGAGAATGTCTTTCATCGTCATTACCATTATCAATACGTACTGTTTATCCATGTAACACATTAACAAATCAAGACAGTTTCCAATATCAATGTGATCACTTCAATGTAAGTAGGCTGTCGAGCAATCGTGGAGGTCGAATCTCTCATTCACCTGCTGTTGTTGTTTATGTAACTGATAGTAGTGATATTCAAAACGTGGTTAAATGTGCAACAAAATTGAATTATATTGTGAATGCATTGAGTGGAGGTCATAGTTATGAAGGTTATGGTTTAGGCTCAATGTACAACAATATTATTATTAACATGGAAGCAATTAATTATATCAATATTAATCAACATGATAGAACTGGTACATTTGGAGCTGGTACTAGACTTGGTCCAATCTATTATAGAATATATCAATATGATAACTATACAGTCAATGCTGGATCTTGTGCATGGGTGGGATTGGCTGGTATTGCACTAGGTGGTGGTTACGGTTTTCTCGCTCGTTTACATGGATTACTGTCTGATAATGTTTTGGAAATGAAAGCTGTTAATGCTCAAGGTTAATATAACTTATTTTTCTAAGTTGATATTATCTTTGCTACTTTCATTAATAAATGTATATGATATTATTTTGTTTAGGTGAATTATTGACAATAAATCAAACTCATGAACCCGAGTTATACTGGGCATTACGTGGTTCTGGTGGAGGTTTATTTGGTATTGTAACAGAATTTAAACTTCGATTAGTTCAATCTCCATCACTTGTCAGGAGTTTTTCATTTTTTTGGCATGCGAATGTAACAAAACTAGTAATGCAACGATATCAATCATTGCTATTTGATGATAAAATATTCAATTTAAGTAATAATATATTTTGGCAAATGGGTGTGAACAGTATTCAAATAGAAATTTCAATAACTTATTTTGGTATCAAATTAGAAGAGTTCAATAGAATTGTATCGTTGTTGTTGACAACGTTACCAACTCCATATAAAACTGAAGTACACCAAAGAGATTGGTTGACTTTTGTTTATTTAAATTCAGACATTGGAGATCTTAATGGTGATCATCGACAATTATTACTTGATAATTTAACATATCCAACGCATTATTCTAAAGCCAAACATTTATTTTATGATCAACCAATAAGTAATCATAGTCTTGATCGATTGATTGATCGATTAGCGTTAGGTAATGGTCAAATCTCTCTGTTATTTAGTCCTTGGGATGGATATTTAAGAACAATTCCAGTTCATGCAACAGGATTTCCACATAGACATTTTAAATTTGGTATTCAATTTATGGTTTCTTGGAATGATACACAACATGAAGAACAACACATGAGTTGGTTAAATCAAGTATATTTAACTATCTACAATGATTCAACAAAACATTCATATATTGATTATATCGATAGAGATGTACCAAATTGGATGAATGTTTATTATCACACACATGTGCAACAATTAATTAATACTAAACGTATTTATGATAAAAATAATCGATTTTATTTTGAAAAAACAATAGAATCAATCGGAGTAAATTCGCATCCGTTTCTCAATGTTCATTTCGCAGGTCTTATAATATTTGTATTTTCCGTTATATAAGAAAAAAAACTATCATATTAGAGAAAACGTTTCTTTGCAATAGATGATCATTGATATATCGATTCTTTTTGTTATAAACTCACAGCCACATTGTAGTTGCTCGCCGCACGATTCCGACCCTGTTGAGGGTGTGGGTGTTCGTAACTAAAAGATGAATCCACATACACGCACACCCACACACCTACACCGTGATGTTTTCAAAACATTGAACAATAGTTTCTACTTTAATGAGACAAAAAAAAGTAGTGACAGCGGTGAGATTC
>CAJNOI010000014.1:327619-344767 GCA_905250115.1 Adineta steineri | reverse complement strand
GTACAAGTTGAGAACATGTTGGCCAGAGAAAACCACAAATGTCTGTGACCTCATTTGTACCTATCCTATGAAAACAACCACATGCACTATTCGTCGAACATTCACTATATTGAGCGATTTTCTCACATATGTGAAGTTGTAATTTAACTATGAAAGTAATAAACTTATAAAAAAACACATATAAAATAGAATAGAAAGCAAACCTGTAGGGCTAAAATATAAAAATCGTTGAAAACATTAAGAAGATAAATGATAAAAATCGATATTATTTACCTGAAACTGGTGACAGTAATATAGCAGTATATTCTAAATTTACTCATAGTTGATTCTAAACTCAAATGATTTTGTTAAAAAAAATGTGTGCTTTTCTTTCTAAAATATAGATATGATATCTTAAGTCAATATAATTGAAATATAACAGATGTATTTATTCACGTATCAATAATTGGAAATTTAATATTCTCTCCATTACTTCTAATCGTTCTAATCTTTTCTCTGATAAATACAAAAAAAATGTAATTGAAGAAAGAATAAAGCATCGTGTGATATATTGAAGCGGTAGCAGGCGTTATTATATTTTTAAGAGAACCGCCCACTTCTTTTCAGTTTTTTATTATTTTTTTTCTAAAGGTATATCGATGGCTGCCTTATCTACACTACAAAATCAGAACGATTTCAAATCGTTTAGTTGGTGAAAAATCCAAGTTACGAGCTTCAAACTATGTGATAAATGCTGTTGGAAGAATTGAAATTATCGGATAGTACCTAATCGACATCAGTTGAGGGAAAGATCGATAAAAAATGGGAATGCACAAGAAGAAGAATCGACCCATTTTTACTATGCATACGAAAGCTTACTAGATCATGTCTAACGTTGTAGTTGACTTAAGAGTGTGTCTATGTATAAGACATTCGATCACACCCATTCACACGAGGTATTCGAATCAGACATTTATTTTATTTGTATACACGTACAAATTGTACGATAAGTGAGACTAGAAAGTATTACATTTAGTTGTAACTCTAAATACTTGAAACAATGAACAAGATCTCGAGTTTTACCAAAATATGGTAAATTAATTTCCTTGAAAAACGAACAGTTCAATATATTAATAAGAAATACTTTTTCATAATTATATTTCTTAATGTTACTATCTGTTATTTTAACAACCAGAAAGAAAAAGAATCGAATATAAAAATAAAAGTAAGAACTTCTGAATTTCATTGAAAGGTTGATAAATCACATTTAATCATCAAAAAAAATCTAAATTCACTACACTTTCGATAATTATTTTATTTTATTTTTACTTCAAAATCTATCCAAACGCATCTATATTCATCCAAATAATAAAACATGTTTCAATTCGACTACGTTTGATCATTCAAACGTATAAAAAGATGACACATCAATATAAACGCGCTTGAGTGTAACCAGAAATTGCGTTTCATATTTATATGAGAAGTAAAGAAAACATGTCTAAAGGACATAAATAGAATGTTTAAATCAGCAACACGGAATAAATTTTCTCGTGCTTGTATTTGAAAATTTTTGTATTTGACAGCCTCGAATTAGAAAATAACTCTTCATATAAATAGATCACCTTTATCCTTCATCGGATGTAATAATTTAGAAAAAATGAAATAATTCATGTCATTGTTGGTGCGACTACATTTGATCGTTGATGTAGTTTTTTCATAATTGACGCTCGAACTGGATCAGTGAATTTAAATATAACAATCATGACAGATAATAATGATGACTCGACAAATATTGCAGCAATACGCAAATAATATTTTGGTGGTGAAGTGAAAAATCCCATAAAAAGAAATATTGTATAAGGTACACTAAGTATTAATAAAACTGATATAAGTATAACTATTCGAAAAACCATTTTTAATTCTCTTTGTGCACGTAGCAATGTATTTGCTGATGTAACACGTTTATTCATTTCTCTAACATATAGAATTAATTTGAAATAAATAAACATAATACCATTTATTGGTATTAAATAAACATAAATTACATTATAAACTGTTGCAATCGACAAATGAAATGGCATTTCACATAATTGATCATCAATAAGATATTTTATTTCACCGGTAACTATACTTGGACATGCACCAATAAAACCAATTATGCATATTAATATAATGAGAAAAAATTGAAATTTCTTTGATTGCCAAAATAAACGAGTTGGATAAATAACTGTTATATAACTATATATTGCTTGTAAAAAATAAGAATAAAATAACCAAAAGAACGTTACATAAGTCATATAACCTCGAAAAATACAAAATGGATCTTGATAATAAATTTGTTGAAGATCATTTTGAAGAGTAATAATTGTCATCCAAATTAAAATAATCGTTAATGAAAAATTAGCAAAACAGGAGTAAGTAACAAGCATGATAGGAACTGTATGACATGTTTTATCGGTTAAAACAATAAAGAAAAATAATAAAGACATTAGAAAGGCTAGAATAAGACACACAAGTAATAGACTATCGAAAGGAATAAACCATGATTGATTAATTATGATTGAAGTATTAGAATCTTTTAATAGAGAAACTGAGAACGTTGTTGTGTTCATCGTTGAAATGATAAAAAAGGAAAGAAGAAGAAAGACATATATATATATATATATAAAGTGAAAAAGTATCGGTGCGGAAGATTATTTTTCTAACCAATGGCATTAATCATGACAATTAACTGGGAGAGTAGTTGTGCTCATCTATGAAATCATGAAAAAAAAAATATATAAATAGATAAAATCAAGAACTATCGGTGCGAAAAATCATTAATGCGATGCCAAACGAAACATTGCTCTAGTTCTTCGAGAGTTTTCTTTCTTATTTTCTCGATATACTCATTCAAAGTTGTCATTTTGCGTACACATGTTTTGATTTGGATCAGGAGTTTTCGTTTATTTACGGGAAGTGTCACAAAAAAAGCAATTTTAACTTTTTTAAATAACAATATTTATTATAGTTGAAAAACTACAGATAATGACGAATAGAATTTTTCTGTTGCAGAATAATATAAATCTAATATTATCTGCAAGTGAAAATTCTTTTTTTCCATATATTTATAGAGCATCGCATATTATTAAAGGCGGATGTGAGATGAATATAATATTCACATTCATCCTCATTAATACATTGTTGTTCATCACGCCATAAAGATATAAATATATTGATTTCAAGTATATTGATTAGATCTGATGTATCATCACATTCAGGGCTGCCAAATCCAAATTTAGAAAACCAGGAGTTCATCGAAAAAAAACTAGGGATTGCCCAGGAGGTCCTTGCTTGAAACCAGGAGAATAAACCAGGAGATTTTTAATTAAAATTAAAAAAGTTTTGTTTGTTGTTTTGAAAGAAATTGAATTTTTCTTCTATACAAAAGATGAAAGTTTTCTTCTAATAAGTTATTGTGGCACATTTTTCTATGTAATACAATATATGAAAAAAAATAATGATAAGTATGTCTCATTTCATCGTTTATTTCGAAATCAAGCACAAAGTGTAAAATTATTTTTAATGGACTAGATTCAGCTTACGGCATGACATTTTCTTTCGATGAATTCGTTATTTCAATGATTTCAGCATCTTCTAACGAAGAGATTTTGAGGAATGTTTAAGGTATTCTCTCCTTTTATCTACAATATATAAGTTTTTGCAGTATAAATCATTTGTAAGAATTAAATTATTTTTTAGTTTTATTACATAACTAAGAAGAAGATTAACATGTTTTTTTATTGGTTATTACATTTATCAAATAATGTGATATTCCTGTTCTTCGCTTTCTTTTCTCCCTTTCTATTATCTCATTTTATAGATTAAAGGTATCGTTAAAAGTTGAAATTAAAAGAAAATTCAGAAACCATGAGAAGGGTCAAAAAACCAGGAGACTCCTGACTAAATCAGGAGGTTTGGCAGCCCTGGACCATACCCATCCACACGAAGCATTCAAATTAGAAATTTATTTCATATTTATACACGTACAAATTGTACGATGAGTGAGACTAGAAAGTACTACATTTAGTTATAAATCTAAATACTTGAAGCAATAAACAAGATCTCAATTTTTATCAAAAAATAATAAATTGATTTCTTTGAAAAAAAATAGTTCAATATATTAATGAGAAATCTATTGTTTTAACAAACTTATTTTATATTCTCGAATAGAAAATCTTTTGATCATTTTAATTTATATTCAATTTCTTTAGAAAGCAAAAATATTTAATATAAGAATAAAACTAAGAACTTCTGAATGATAAAAGATGAATATCTAATCATCAAAAAAAATCCAAATCTGCTAGACTTTCGATAATTATTTTATTTTGTCTTTACTTCAAAATGTGTTCAAACGCATCTATGTTCACCCAGAGAATAAAACACGCTCCAATTCGACCACATTTGATCATTGAAACGTATAAAAATATGACCCATTAATGTAAACGCGCTTGAATACATCTGTAAATTGCGTTTGAGCATAGTTTTCTTTGATAAGACAAAGAGATGTTCTCGTAATTCTATTTGTAACATGTTATATTTGACGGTCTCTAATTAGATGTTAAGTCTTCATATAAATACGCCAATCTTGGTCGGACATAATAATAAACAGAAATTTGTGAAAATATTTCGAAAAAATTAAATAAATAATTCATGTCATTGTTGGTGCGACTACATTTGATCGACGATGTAGTCTTTTCATAATTGATGCTCGAACTGGATCAGTAAATTTAAATACAACAATCATAACAAATAATAATGATGACTCGACAAATGTCAAAGCAATACGAAAATCATATTTTGGTGGTGAAGTAAAAAATCCCATAAAAACAAATATTGTATAAGGTACACTAAGTGTTAATAAAATTGATATAAGAATAACTATTCGAAAAACCATTTTTAATTCTCTTTGTGCACGTAATAATGTATTTCCAAATGTAACACGTTTATTCATTTCTCTAACATATAGAATTAATTTGAAATAAATAAATATTATACCATTAACTGGTATTAAATAAATATAAATTATATTATAAATTGTTACAATCGAAAAATGAAATGGCATTTGACATACTTGATTATCAACAAGATATTTTATTTCACCAGTAGCTATACCTGGACATGCACCAATAAAACCAAATATCCATATTAATACAATGAGAAAAAATTGAAATTTCCTTGACTGCCAAAACAAACGAGTTGGATAAATAACTGTTATATAACTATATATTGCTTGTAAAAAATAAGAATAAAATAACCAAAAGAACGTTACATAAGTCATATAACCTTGAAAAATACAAAATGAATCTTGATAATAAATTTGTTGGCGATCATTTTGGAGAGTAATAATTGTCATCCAAAATAAAATAACCGTTAATGAAAAATTAGCAAAACATGAAGACGTAACTAGCATAATAGGAACTGTGTGACATGTTTTGTCGGTTAAAACAATAAAGAAAAATAATAAAGACATTAGAATAGCTAGGAAAAGACATATAAGTAACAAAATATCGAGAGGAATAAACCATGATTGATTAATTATGATTGAAGTATTAGAATCTTTTAACAGAGAAACTGGCAAAATTGTTGTATTCATTTTTGAAATGATGAAAAAAAATATATAAAATGAGGAACTATCGGTGTGGAAGATTATTTCTCTAATGAATGGCATTAATCATGACAAATAACTGAGAAAGTAGTTGTGCTCATCTATGAAATGATGAAAAAAAAATATATATATATATAAAATAAGGAACTATCGGTGCGAAAGATTATTAATGCGATGTGAAGCAAAACATTTCTCTAGTTCTTCGCAAGTTTTCTTCCTTCCTTCCTTCCTTTCTTATTTTCTCGATGTATTTATTCAAAGTTGTCATTTTGTGTACACGTTTTCCGATTTTGAACAGGAGTTTTCGTTTGTTTACAGAAAGTGTCACAAAAAATAATTTTGATCTTTTTAAATCTCAAGATAATTAAAACGAAAAGCAAAAGCTAGGCGTCATCGCTTTCTAACAAATATTTTACAGTTGAAAGTACAGCTGATGACAAATAATGAATCATCAGTGTCCTTTCAACATATGATAGTTTGAATTCTCGATTTCGATAATGTAAATTTGACTTTATTCTACTATATTCGTGAATGTACAGAGTTTTATGAAAACCTCAAAGTCATTATTTCAAAATCGAGTGTTTTTTAATAAATAGCATTAATCGTGACAATTAACTGTAAAATTTTATATAGTAGCGTTAGTTTTTTTTTCAAATAACAATATATTATAGTTGGAAGACTATACATAATGATGAATCGAATTTTTTGTTGCTGGATAATTTAAATCTAATATTATCTACAAGTGAAAACTACTTTTATCATATATTTATAGAATATTGCGTATTATTAAAGGCGGATGTGAGATGAATAGAGTATTCACATTTATCTTGATTAATTCATTGCTGTTCGTCACGCTATAAAGATATAAATATATTGATTTCAAGTAAAATTGTTGAATCTGATATATACTATCTTATTGCATAACATGCTTCCACTTTCAAAGAAAATTAAAAAATAGAAATTCACTTCCTTTGTCTTGTCTTGAAAAAATATTAATTAAACATTTCTTTAGCAATTTTAGCACATATTTGAAATTCCTTTGTGAACTGAACATAATTTGTAAAATAAAATAGGCAGTGTGGCCGAGTGGTCTAAGGCGCTGGTTTTAGGCACCAGTCGTAACTGGCGTGGGTTCGAATCCCACCACTGTCATTATAAAATGAAGCAAAACGGTTTGCTTCGCTTTTTTTTCGATGTGTGATTCGAGCAGTAAAGCTATTTTGAGACATTCACAAATGAAAAATTATAAAAAAAAAAGAAATTTTGATAGAAAAAATAGTTTTCAGACATTTATTATTCCTCATTTTTAGTAAATGTCCACCTACAGAAAAGTTTTTTTTAGTGAAATTGTTGAAAACCACGTTGGATGTAGATGTATCTCTTAGACCATTTGAGTAATTTCATATATTGTAATCCATATCCACACCCACACCCTCATATGTTATGTTTCATTCTCTATGTACTGACATCAGCAACCTGCACTAAAGAACTCTATTAGACAACCATTGGAAGAAATTTTAAGTGAAAACAGCAAGTTCTAGTTGTCACTTGACATGCCCCGAAGTTTTTTTTTAATATTAAAAACATGAGCAAAAGATGATAAAACCTGACTTAAATGTTTCTTTGTTTTGTAACACAAGTGGTTGTTCTTTTGCTCGATCTAATATAGAAATATAAATCTAATGACAAAACAAAAAACTCAAGATAAGTATTTTTAACATTTTCGACAAGCTAAAACAGGCATGTTCATATCTTAAACAGGTCGCTTGTTCATCATTTAACTATTTCTTAATTGAAGTAATGATGAGAGTAGTTTTTTTAATTGAGAAAAAAAAAATGATTATAGAGTTTAGTATTTTTTTTTTAAGACAACAGTTAACAATTAAAAATTTTTATTTTATGGTTCGTATACAAATGAATTATAGTAGTATGGAACCAATAAACGATAGTAAAGTCATTCTTTATCGTGCTAAATTTTTAATATTACTTCTCCTACAAATCCCATCGTTGATGATCTATCTTCTTATTTTTACATTTTTTGTTATACATCGTTCTCTTCTGAAAAATTCGAGAAATAAAGCTCTGTTACTGTTGCTTATAGTCAACTTCTTGGAAGCATCATGCGACTTACCAATGACTATCAATTTCTATCAACTTGGTCGTGTTAATCCAGTAACAGCAGCCTATTGCACATGGTGGACATTCTTCGAGTATACTCTCAGTGTTTCAAGTGAGTTCTTAATGGCTACTATTTCCATTCAACGTCATCTATTCGTATTCAATAAGAACATACTACGTATTCGAATAAAACGTTTTCTATTACATGACTTGCCGCTACTACTTTGCGTTATTTATCCAAGTCTTCTCTACTTGAGTCTTGTTGTTATCTATCCATGTAATGGAACTCAATGGGATTTTAAATCAGTTTTATGCGGTTTAAACAATTGTTATCTAGAAAACAGCAGTTTGTTGGCAGCGTTCGATTGGGCAATAGACAATGGTATGCCGATAATAATAATTATCGTCGCTAATGTAACACTCGTAACGCGAGTCGTCTGTCAAAAGCGTCGTCTACAGCAACCTATTCCATGGCGCAAACAGAGGCGTATGACAATTCAATTACTAATGATCTCCTGCTTATATATCATTGCATGGCTTCCAAATACGATCATTGCCGTCATTCAAGAAATCAAGAGTTCGAATTTCCTCGCTGAAATTCAATCAAACTATATTTTCGATCTTCTCTATCTCGTTTGTCTCTTGATGCCATGGGTATGTATCAAAATGCTTCCTGAATTTAAAAAATGGATATGGAAACTATTCAGAACACAACAACTAGCACGTCATGTAGTTGCACCACTACACATCACTACTTTATCAATGAGGAAGTGATATTTTGAAACTGAACTAAACATATATATATGAATACAGGAATTTTATGCGTCCAGTATAATAAAAGAAACTGTAAAGGTCTTCGTGACAAAATATATTAGCTAGCATTATATCGAAATGTTTATTTTGATACGCATTTCATCAATATGAAATATTTCATTGCCTCATGATAGAATAAGCTTTTTTAATTTGTAAAAATATTTAATAATAAACTTTTTCTTTTCATTTTCTACAAAATTTAACGATATCTATTGAATTCATTTTCATTAATTGACGTACGTCGATAATGACTCTAATTCTACAAAGGCATATTGGTAACAGAATTTAATTTACACATCTTAAATTTTATTTGAAATAAGTGAAAATAAGGTGTAAATATATTTTAACACAAGATTTTAATTCACGCCTTCAACAAAGAGAAACTATAAATTATTTGATAAAATACTATGAGAATGTAAACAAATTAAAATCTAGTATATTGAAGTACGAAGGGACCTTTTGGAGAAATTAATACTAAGTTGAATTAAACAATGAGTAGAGAAGGACCACTTAGTATTAGTGGCACAATCAAATTTCTATTGAAAATGATAGCAACCTAACTTTATGATAGGAAAATGATCGTAGTACTTGAAAAAAAATTGTCAGAAATCTTTCATATGAATATTAGATTGTCTCAAAATAATGAAAATAGTTGATGAATGTATCAAATTTAGAATAAAATTAGAAATGAATGGCCAACAACTAATGTTAGTGAAGAAGTGAAACGAACAGCTGATGTATGTTGAAGAAATCTCTTGGAAAAACTCAGATGAATAAAAGCGAGACAATCGTTGTCTGCAAACACAATCAGACAATGTTTTTTCGCGTACACATTTTCGTTCTTTCGATTATTATCAAACATTTTAGCACATAATTTCTACATTATAATTAATGAACATATACTAGACCCTAATGTAAAATATATTTATATAATCTGTTAAAAGAAAAGAGCAAATAACGCCTACAGATTTCCTCCATGCTTGTCTTTTTCTTTTTTTTTATCGACTTCAATTATATCTATAAAAGTCAAGTTAGCACTCAATACAACCACGGCAATAGAAGTGATAAAAAAAATTTTTTTGTTTCCATTTAAATTGTTGATTAATATTTAAATACCGTGCAAACACTCTCGAGTGTCACATTAGAGTGTGAAAAAAAAGAAATATTCTGCTTCAATTTTAGTTGCATTTCATTTTATTAATCTGAATTTCTATTCATAATGGGTTATATAAGACTTTGTCAAATACTTATGTTACTTATTATTATCCAATCAAGCACAGAAGATATACGCTCATTTATAATGTTAAAGATTACTGGCAGTAAATTTAATTGCACTACTACAACATGTTTACCATTCATTACCAGTATTGTATTAAATATTCGCAATTGTCGAATAGCTTGTTTAGCTCAAACTCAATGTGATGCGGTCAGTTTTCATCAATCCACGTCGATGTGTGAATTGTTTGCAGACGTATCGAATCAAACCGAAAACATGCTACCTAATATGGATATTATTACTATGATTGTCGAGAGTAACACACGAATACCACAAGGTCAGTTCATATAGAATAAATCTATCCACACAAAAGATTATCTGAAGTATAGTATAGAGTAGAATGCATCTATCTAAGAAAATAAAAATCTAAACCAAACAGTACGCCTTCTAAATATATGTTTTTGTGCAATAAACTATACATTATCATTTAGGATTCATTTATGAATTTTATTTCAGAATAGGGTATAAATAGATCTTCGACATAAGTATTTTCATTGTTTCTTAGAAATAACAAATCTATGTAATATTATATTTATCATTCATCCATGAGAGCAGCAAATACTTTTATTGATAAAGATATTCAGAAGAAACACAAATTGGTTACGATCTAAGATAGAATTTTCTTCATTTCGTTATTACATTTTAGTTTCTGGACCTGGAATAACAACAATACAGCCAAGTACTGCAGCAATGTCGACTATCAGTGCTTGTCTTAACATGACAATACCAGTAGGACAAGGTATAAAGAGTATCTATTCACTTACAAATTTTACTGTTTTTTTATCTTAGCTCCAAGTATCGGATGGGATTTTGAAGGAAATTTAAATGATCGTTTTCTCATATATAACGGTACAAATGGAAATAAATCAATATATACATCAGGGAGATATAGTTGTAGGAGATGTCTAAATCTATCAAGTTCGTTGAATCAATCGGTTTACATTTATGGTACACCCTATATCGATTTGCGTAATATTTCGTTCTCAGTAGAAACTTGGATTAAACCAACGATTGTTACTGATGGTATTGAACATGTCATTCTTGCTCAATGTGGAACACTAGGCTCATATCAATGTATGCGTGTCTCGATCGGTAGTCCAGGTCCTATGACCTTTCGATTTCGTAGTGATACGCAAACAGGTTTACAAAATGTATCGATCAATGTTTGGTCACATTTAGCTTACGTTTATAATAAGACAGCAGGAACGATGGCACTCTACCTGAATGGAACTCTTGATAAGTCAGGTATTGGTCATGGACCTTATACGGGACCACCCACTTTTTTTCAAATTGGAAATATTGATTCCATTGGTGGTATATACTACGATGGATGTATCGATGACATATTTTTTTATCCTTTTGCTCGGACTGCTAGTGACACAGCAGCTACTTTTGCATTGGGATAGAGAGTGAATGTGGATGTGAATAAAATACTATTTAATGATAATAAATCATCCCGGAGGATTATAGGAAATAAAGTATTTGTTAATGTCATATCTTGAATTTATTAAAGATGCAATCAATATGTAAAGAGTTGAAAAAGAAAAATTTAATTGTCATACTGAAATATACTCATGGAAAAATTTATTCATAAGGAAAAGCCAAAAAAAATGTTTATTGTTTATTTATTTTTTATGTTTGGCATAGCTTTCAGCTATTTAAATAACAATTGAAGAAACTATTGATCTACTTTTACTTGGACTCTATATTCAATCCAGTTAACAAAAAATATTCGTCTCTGTTGTATTAATCTATGGATTCTTATGCTTAAATCATCATATCAATGTCGAATGTACTACGAGAGGCGACATCTAATTTTTATAAAACGATCAGAAGATAAAAATATGATAGAAATACTCTAAAGTTAATTCTCTTTCAAACTGCGTTTTTTTCTTTAACAAAAAATCCAGTTACATACAGTTAATTTAATATAAATATGATTTCAAAATAATCAATTTTCATAGTTTTCATCTATACTTCGAAAGTTTTCTTTTTTTATTATAAATATGAATACTTCAAAATTAATCTTATCAAAGTGCATTAGTAGATTTTTCGTTCGTCTCTGATTGGTTCAAACAAGTAATTTCATCACCATGAGAAATCTCTGACACATCACATATATAAACATATTTAAAATGAGAAAATGAAAGTAACAACTCACTTCATTCTGTAGACACAAAACAGCACACAAGGTCATTTCAATAATTTTAATTAATGTCGAATAAAATAACTCCTACTTTTCTCACATTACCGGTAGAGCTAGTCTACCGAATTCTCGATCATCAGAGTGATATTATGATATTGTGCTCAATGCGAAATGTATGTCAACGGTTCAATACAATCGTCGACAGTTACCATCGCTATCAGGTAAACCGTTTTTAATCATGATTGTCTATCATTCTTCTATTTTCGAATTATTTCTCATTCTTCCAATGTATAGATCTGAAAAAATGAATGAATAAAATAATGACGAGACATTAATTCATATACAGTAGCATAGCAATGTGAAAGAAATAAGAAAACATACATAAGAACAAATTCATTGCTTTCATCTCTTTTTTTCTCAAGCACGTGCAATATTTAGAAGAGAAAGAAAGAACAAATTGCTTTTGCATGTATATCTAGACTATTGTTTACATATCTTTCGCATTGAAAACGACTTTTTGACAAAGACTGAATGCTTCACAGGAATTGTAAGTACAATACACCAGTCATCCTATATCTGATTGGTTTTTTAGTCAGAAAAAATGTAATATTATATTACAGACGACTACTTTTTTTCACTTCATATGAACACAGGTTATTGTTCGATTTAGTTAGCGGCAGAAGCCAGAATAAATAAATGTCATAACTCTTAAAGATTACACATTTAGATCTTAAATATTTACATAGCTGCGGGCAGCAGTACCACCATTCAGAAAATGGCTATTCAAGGAAAACTAAGGAAATTCAGCAAATGCGGATTGCATAATATGATCGGATTTTGATAGGACATGGATCCGATTCTATAGATACCGATCATCGAAATGGTCGACTTGGAGACGTAACAGATAACGTGAGTATAACAGCGAGGACGCAATAGCTTCAATAAGTATAGGTTTTTTCAGAGATCTTAATATTACTTGCTACTGTCTCTTGAATTCTTTCGATTTTATTGATTATTCAATTTCTGGATCATGCCTAAGTCTCACTACGAACATGTAGTCATAAAGAATAGGAATAATACCACCGTTTACTCGTAAATACTCCTTATAACTAAACATCTGAGTTGAACCTTGTTTGTTATTCTACTGAATCTAACATCCACAATGTCCTATCTCAGTTTCAAATAACAATACAGAACAATTCGTTAATATGTAACGTCGTACAAGTTTCTCCGATTTGACTCCGTTGATTGAATTTTACGGAACACTCAGGAAGAATAGATGAATATGTCGACCAATAACTCATTATAAACTTCATCTGCAATCACACGACTCAGTTTAACTATCACCACTAGATGTTTAAGAAAAAGAAAAAAAACCGCAGTCTTTTATTCTAATCCTTCTTCCAAAGATTTGACTACTATCTCATAAAATAATACGATGATCTCAAATCCCTCTTTGTCTATTTTATACAGACACTTACCACATTAGAACTAAGCAGCCATCAAATCGGAGATGCTGCAGCACAACATCTGGCCGATGTATTACGAAATAATAGGGTAATTGGTATTCTCCTGGTCATCTATCTCATTTATTCATCTCTATTTTTCTATACAGACACTTTTCACCTTAAATCTCGAATTAAATCAAATTGGAGATGTTGGAGCTCAGCATCTAGCAGATGCATTACGCAATAATGCAGTAATTATCATTCTCGTTCTTATCTATTTCATATATCCATCTACACTTTATCGTACAGACACTTACCGTATTAAATCTCGACAGTAACCACACTGGAGATATCGGTACACAGCATCTAGCAGGTGCATTACGAGATAATACGGTAACCATCAATCTCTTCCTCCGCCATTTCATATATCTGTCTGCACTTTTTCATATAGACACTTACCACATTAGATCTGTCCAGCAATCAAATCGGAGATGCAGGAGCACAACATCTAGCTGATGCGTTACAAAATAATAACGTAACTGGCATTATTTTCCTTAGGTATTTCATACATTTATCTACACATTTTCATTCAGATACTCACCACGTTAAATCTCCAATTAAATCGAATTGGAAATGTTGGTACACAGCATTTAGCTGATGCATTAAAAACTAATACGGTAACTGACATTCGCTTCCTTATCTATCGCATATACCTATGTACACTTCTTCATACAGACACTCACTGAATTGAATCTTAAGCACAATCAAATCGGAAGTGTTGGAGCACAGCATATAGCAGACGCATTACGAAAGAATAAGGTAACTGATATTCTCTTGCTCATCTATCTCATGTATTTATCCACCCTTTTTCATGCAGACACTCACTGAATTAAATCTTAATCACAATCGAATTAGAGTTGTTGGAGCCCAGCATCTAGGAGATGCATTACGAGACAATGCGGTAACTACCGTTCTCCTCCTCACCTAACTCATGTATCTATCTATACTTTTTGCGTACAGGCACTTACCACATTAAACCTCAAATGGACTGAAGTCGGAAATGTTGGAGCATACCAGCTAGCAGAGGGATTACGTAACAATAAGGTAACTGATATTTTTTTCCTTAGTTATTTCATGTATGTGTTTACAAATTTTCATACAGACACTTACCAGATTAAATCTCAGCAGCAACAAAATCAGCGCTGTTGGAGCCCGGTATATAGCAGATGGATTACGAAATAACAAGGTAATTGAGATTCGCTTCCCCATCTATCTCATATATCCATCTACATTTTTTCATACAGATACTTACCGAATTAAATCTTAACCAGAATCAGATCGGAGATGCTGGAGCACAGTATCTAGCAGGTGCATTACGAGACAATACGGTAATTATCATTCTCCTTCTCGTCTGTCTCATATATCTATCTACACGTTTTCATGCAGACACTAACTATATTAGATCTAGCCAGCAATCAAATTGGAGATGCTGGAGTACAACATCTGGCAGATGTATTACGGAATAATAAGGTAACTGATATTCTCTTCCTCGTCTACTTTATGTATTCATCTGCATTTCTTCATACAGACAGTTACCACGTTAGATCTCGGGAGAAATCGAATTGGAGCTATTGGTACACAACATCTAGCTGATGTGTTACAAAATAATACGGTAATTACCATTCGCTTTCTCATCTGTCTTATATCCATCTACACTTTCTCATGAAGACACTCATCACCTTATGTCTCTTCGACAATCAAATTGGAGATGTTGGAGCACAGCATCTAGTAGATCAATTACGAAATAATAAGGTAACCAACAATCTCTTCCTCATCTATCTCATGTATTCATCTACACTTTTTCATACAGATACTTACAGAATTAAATCTTAACCTCAATCAAATTGGAGTTGTTGGAGCCCAGCATCTAGCAGATGTATTACGAGACAATGCGGTAACTACCAGTCTCCTCCACTTCTATCTGATATATCTATCTGCACTTTTTGATACAGACACTTACGAAATTATGTCTTAACTTCAATCAAATCGGAGATGTTGGAGCACAGCATCTAGCAGATGCATTACGAAATAATAAGGTGATTGACATTCTCCACTTCATCTATGTCATATACCCATCTACAATTTTTTATACAGACACTTACCACATTATATCTCTACAACAGTGACATTGAAGCTGTTGGAGCCCAGCATCTCGCTAACGCATTACGAAATAATACGGTAAATATCATTCTCGCATTCATCTATGCCGTATATTCATCTGTTCTTTTATGCATAGACACTTACCGCATTAAATCTCAATAGCAGTCAAATAGGAGAGGAACTGAAGAGTCAAATCAATGAGCTTATTGAACAGAACAAAAGAGTGGCAAAATGCTAAATGTTGATATCGACGATCTGATGATCCGTGGAAGAAAATCAGTGATGAGCATGTGGACACGTTTCTTTGTCGGGTTTTGTTATTATGAAATATAAATAGAATTGTTGTATTTCATGAGGTTATATATTTCGAATCAGCATTATATTCTGAGTAAAATGAGAGCATTTTTTTATCTATCGTTTGAATCTGGACTATTTTGTTGTTGAAATAATATTTTTCACTAAAATGAACAGTTTATCTTCTGTACATTTACTTTGCATTCGGTCTCATTAGAAAACTTCATTTAAGATCGGACAATCAATAAAATAACTGATTTGGGACTATCCGTTTTCGTCTTCGTCTTTTTTTTACGCACATCGAACAGAGAAATCCATTCCGAATCTTTATTTCTTTGAAGAAGATCGGAGGGTGTGGGGTTGGTGTTTGTTCCATATTTCATACTCATACCCTCACTATTGTGATTGTTCTCCCTGAGTTAGATGTTTATTACGTTAAAAGAAGATAGAGATAGATCTTGCAATGAGAATATGCATTATCCTATTAGATGAGAGTAGAGAACAGAGGTTGAATTGAAAGTAGATACTTATATAGTCTGAAGAAAAATTCGAAACGCATCGCTTCCAATTTATTGTCAAGTTCATCATTTATTATATTTAAAATTAAATTAAAATAAATAAATTCAAAAAAATCTTTATTTATTCTATTCATTATTTTTATTCATTTCAATCCAAATATTCGTTTTCATTGTCTTATTAACTTGCTTCTTCTCTATTTCAGTTCAACTCATTTATTTCTCCTACTATTTACCTAGTGGTTTACTCATTCATTTGAATGTTCATTTAATTCTTCATCTATTCATTTATCTTTTGTGTTAGTCATTTGTTTCAGTCGATTTATCGATGAGTCATCGCATATCGATTGTAAAGAACGAAAAAGATACATAGATACTTAGTTGCAATCGAAGCAAATGGAGGATGGTAGTATCGATCACATCAATCATTTATATGATACATTGTTAGGGCTCTAGGACAGAATGTCGCAAGACAAATGGTCGCGGACAAATGGTCGCAGACAAAATGTCGCATGGACAAATCGTCGCAGGACAAAATGTCGCAGGACAAATGGTCGCGGACATATCGCCGCGGACAAAATGTCGCAGACAAAACGTCGCAAAAAATTCGTCGCACGGACATAATGTCGCATGGACAAAATGTCGCATGGACAAAATGTCGCACGGACATAATGTCGCATGGACAAAATGTCGCATGGACAAAATGTCGCACGGACATAATGTCGCATGGACAAAATGTCGCAATAATAAAA
>CAJNOI010000014.1:309606-327519 GCA_905250115.1 Adineta steineri | reverse complement strand
ATATATATATATATTAAATTTATATTTCTAGTTGTAGCAACATCATCTCCTAACTCATCAAATAGCTTATCAACATCAACTTCAATTGCCGTTTCATCATCTTCATTAGCAACAGGTATGACAAGAATTCATCTAACATTTCTGTAGACAACAATCGACTGTTTATTCTAGTTAATTCTCATATACTTTTCATTCGAAGATTAGTTATCTTAGTAGAATCTGAGTGTGGGCGTGGGTGGGTATGATATTATATTTATCTCATACACACACTCACGCCCTCACCCACACCTACCCAAACTTCACACCGTCAAGAATCATTGCGTTTTATTTCTCGTTCGCACACTTCAGACAATAAAAACCTTTTGTTCTGAAAACATACATGGATTTTTATATCTTTCAAAATCTATCAGGAATTTGTTGTGATGCCATGTAACTTAATCTGATACTCCGTTTCTCTCATATATATGCTCTTTGATTGTAATTTATTATTGCATGCGCTTTTAGCCTCGACAACATCATCAACACCAACAACATCCTCAACAACCTCAACAACATCAGCATCATCAACCTCATCAACATCATCAACTTCATCAACATCATCTACATCATCAACATCAAAAACAACATCAACAACAACAAAAATGACAACAAGTAAGTTTACGATTGTACGATTATTTTTCTGTATCGGATGTTATTTGAATCTCAATAGCACCATCATGCAGCAATGTTGTTAGCAATCCTCCAGGACAAATTTTGAGTTTGACCGCTTATACTGCACAGACCACGTATGCACTTTATACTTATAATTTCACGGCAAATGATTCTTCAGCAACTTTATCATTTATAATGAGGGGTGACGGTGGAGGTGGTGCCAATCGCTACTGGTTATTAGATCAAGTATCTGTGAATCATACGAACGCAAACGCAGATATTCTAATTAATGGTGATTTTGAAACAGGAAATTTAAGTGGCTGGACACAGTTTTGTAACACGGATTATAATTGTGGTACAAAATCAACTGTTAATTATGCCCATACCGTAACAAATTCGTGTTATACAGGAACATATTGCGTTTACGATTCATGCCAGTTTTTTGATTATCTATTACAATCTTTTAGTACGGTGGTTGGAGATTATTATTTAATATCATATTATCTCAGAGTCAGTATTAGTGGAGGACCTCCGATTATGTATGTTACATTAACCTAACTGAGGCCATTTTTACCGACAATGATAAACACTAACTCTGTTTTACTTTTTCTGATGTTTATGCGCATTACTTGTGTAATTCCAAATTTTGATAAAAAAGAAATCTTTTCATTTTTCATAAAACTTGTCACAATGCTGTTGATATAGAATGATCATTCTCTTTCAATGTCATTTTCATTGTTGATATATCTATTCACTAAATAAAGGTATATCAACATGGAAATTGCCTTCAATTCGACTCTTTAATGGCAAAATTCATGCATTATTTATTTCCAAATCGCTGTCACTTTGTATGGTGTTTTTGGTTGATTGATGGTCGTTCTATTTTAATTCTAGTCAGTGGGAAGCTTCGTAAGATGACTGTGAGTATGAGATGATGCGACTATCCACACTCACACCCTCACGAGCGATTCGTTTGAATTTGATGATACATGAAATATGATGTACGAGAATCAGAACTTATGACCATCTTGAGAGTGCAGATGTGACATAATGACAACATCCACACCCTAGTTTTTTTTAATAAAAATTACGATAAACTACTTCTTTTCCATTATTTATTAAATAGTTCGCCAAAAATCTTCATTTGAAGAAAAGAGTAGTTAGTATCAACAAGAACAAGAGAACAAAAGGAGAATAATTCGAATTATCATTGTTTCTAAAGCATACTATGATCCATTAAAGTATCTAAAGGTATGAACTAATCTCTTCTTTATCTACACCCTGAAAAAATCCTCCTTGATTTTTCTAAGAAAAACAAGAATCTTGAAAGAACGTCGATTAATATATTGGTTAATTATGTTTGATAAAATTTTAGATACCATTTGTGTAAAGACACCTATTTTAGTTGCATCGAGCATTTGCTTCGTAGATATTATTTGACAAACGTGCTTTTTTGGTCCTGATTACCAAGCGAATAAATATTATGACAATAAAATGAGCAATGTTATTAAAATCTTTAATGATGAAAAGAATGTATATAGAACAAAGGAAATATTTGTTATACTCTGACAAATGTCATAGATTTAATTTTTTCATTATTAATAATGCATAAATAATCTTGATGATGAACTGCTCCAATATTACAATGCCTCTTGCATATAATCATATACATCCATTATTTTCAATATATCAATTAAATGGTATTTCAAAATTATTATATACAATTCCATTATTAATAATGTGTTTTATTGGTTTTATAGAGAATGTATTTACTTTTCAAACATTTATATATATGTGTGTAAAGACTGAAGTTTGCAGACGACAATCAATATATTTTCTTATTTTATCAATGAATGGTATTCTTATTTCAATTCTGTTGCCAATTGGAATATTTTATTCCACTATAAAAGAGCTTGTGATGTATATCAGTTTAGCTGATATATTTATTTTTCTATGTATTATAATGAATACAATTAGTATTTGGTTATCGGCTGCATTATCCACTGATATCGCTCTTGTCAATGTATACATCGGTAAAATGATAGGATTATCTTCTTCTTATTCTGTGATTACATCTATTCTTGTGATTTTATTTGTTACTAGAAGTTATTCTTCATGGATAGTAAATAAAGCATTTTCTATGAATTTACTGTCGATCATATGCTCTTTGATTCATCTGTTAGTACCATCTTTGATACATTCGATAAGTACAATAATTAGTTTAAGACATACTGTTCGACGTCGTATGAATTTATTCAAAGGCAAAACAACTTATTTTCAACAATTGTTATTACATCAAGACCATCTAAGATGTTTTATATTAATTATTATTTCTACGATTCCATATTTTTTTATTGTCAGTACATTTACATGGTCAGATAAAGAAATTTTATCATCAAAAATACAAATCTTATTAATAACATTTATATTTCTACATCAAATGTTAACATTTCATGTTTATATATCACCACAAAAATGGTACATGCGTGAATATCGTAATATAACACCATTAGGAAAACTAATGAACAAAATATATTCTACAGACAAACAAAATAAAAAAGTTGTATGCATAAAAAAATATTGACCGTATTTTTTTTCTTATTCAAATAAATCCTTTCATCTAAGCAATTATAATAAATAAAAATATTTCTCTATTTATTAATGAAATTCGACGCTTTCAACATATCGATAAGCTAAGGTGTGAGTGGGTATGAGTGTGAGCATAATCGAATGCTACTGTGGCTATGAATGTTCTATTTATCTTACTAACACTCACTCTTAGATTATTTTATTTAAAATCGATTAGTATTAAAGAGAAAACACTTCATCACACTAACAGTCATTCATATACACTTACACTCGCACATGGGCAACATCGACTGTGTATTTGAGACAAGTATTCAGTAGGAAAGTGAACTATTAGTCTGATTAACTTTTGATAGAGCATAATATTACGTATTTACAGATCATCTATAGAAGAGCACGAAAGAAGTGTCACTGGAATATCTCCAATCCAGCAAGTGGTGATATGTTCTGGATCGTAGTACTGAACCCTTTTTTCATAAACAGAATTACTACCATAATAAGCCTAGGAATAGCAACGATCAACTGTACAACTTCCGAGTTTAATTAATCCATCAATATTAATATGATTTCTAATGACACCGACAACAAAAGACTAAGGTAATAAATCAGCTGTTGATTGATTGATCTAGTGACTAACAAACTTGAAGATATCATGCTTTCATACTGATTACCTTTGAATTTAGGAAATGGTAATTGATTCAGTATAGTTTTTAGTGAATTACTTGGACTCGACATTACGGTATGATCTATTATCGTCAATGGTACTGCTACTACCACCCTTGCAATTTTAATGACGTTCGTTACTATCTTGACAAACAATAATAATAAGATGTGGATCGAGTTGACCTAATTGGAAGTTTGTATAAATTAATTCGATGGACGCTTCAGTGTCATTCTTCTTGATATGATACATAAATAGCGGAAATATTCGTCTACAAGAGACATATCATACTCAATAAATATAATACAAATGTAATGTTAGAATTAATTTAGATTTCTCAAATTCGGTAAAACGTTTGATACTGATCGTTTTATTTTACTCTGCAACTATTTAAACAAAACGCTGCTGCGGCAGACGATGAAGAGAAATATCATTGAATGTGTCTTGGTGTGGATATCAGGCAACTCATTTTCACACCCATCACTCTATGTTAACAGCTTTGTGATACTGTGACAGTTTCTGATATAGTAGATACTATTGAAGGAATAATATATGCTTTATTTGTATAATCAAAATCTTAATATTACAATATTTTTTCCATCTCTTACATATTATTTTATTAAAGAAAAATTCAGTAAACACAAAGATAGATAAATAGAAGGAGTAAAACCAAACTTGTATGAAGATAAAGAGTAGAATATTAATACAAAAGAAGAACAACAAGAATATCACTCAATATACGGGAAAAATAAAAAATAGACACTATACATCACTAAAAAAAGGAACGGATAAGCGTAAGATAACGACGTACATACATAAAAAGAGAGAGAGATATATATAAATATTATTCATGGATGAAGAAGATAAAGATACTAGTATTTGTTTATAGACAGAAGAAATACGAGGAAAAGAAAATTATAGGATACGTAACATTGGATTGTTACACACATGTCTTATGGAAAACAAGAAGATCTATTTTATCAAAGGTTAGGAATCACACAAGTAATACGCATAAAACTCAAAAAGCAGAAAAGAGATAGTGTTTATCAATGTCATTTCGTTAATAGAAGTCATCTCAGTTAAGTTAATGTGACATAAATTTGTAAAGGACCTCCTTTATCAGGTTCAATTCTGATATAATATGATATAAAATAGTGATCTCCAACCACAGTAGAAAACGATTGTTCCAGATAGTCAGTATTTTTACATGAATCGTAAACGCAATATGTTCCTGCATAACATGGACTTGTTACCGTATGTGCATAATTACCACTTGATGCTGTATCACAATTGGCAGTCGTGTTACAATACTGTGTCCAGCCGTTTAAATTTCCTGATTCAAAATCACCATTAATTAGAACATTTGTGCTTACGTTTGTATGATTCACAGATACTGCGTCTAATAACCAGTAGTGAACGCCACCTGCTCCACCCTCACCCGTTATTATAAATGATAGAGTTGATGACAAATCATTTGCCGTGAAACCATAAGTGTATTGTGTATATGTGGTCTTTGCAGAACCAGCGGGCAAACTCAAAATTTGTCCTGAAGGATTGGTAACAGCAGTGCCGCACGGTGGTGCTATTGAGAGTGAAATGATATTTGATACAAAAGAATAATCATACGTTCGGAAACTTACCTGTTGTCGTTGTTGTCGTTGATGTTGAGGCTTAAAAAGTGAGAAACGGTAAATTACTACTAGAGATCATATATTTGAGAGAAAAACGATACAGAAGTAAGTCAAATGACATAAAAACAACTTACTAATCTATTTTGAAAGAAGTAAAAATTCTTTTGGGTTTTTAAAATAAAAGATTATTATTGTTTGAAGTTAGTGAAAGAGAAGTAAAACAGCATGACTCTAGCTTTCATTGGCATTTCTCAATATATGTTTATCAATTACCAATACGTCTCAAATTTTTCTTTAGAAAACAAATGACTAGCTCTCATGCTTAATTTAAAAGATATTTTGCCAACTTTCTTTATGATACTGCTCACAAATCATGATCAATTTAACGATGCAACTGGTGAAAAACTATCGGTTGAAAATCTTGAGTGCAACGAATGTTTTAAGAATAGTACTAAGGGAAGAGAAAAAATAGCAATTATGATGATCAGAACAAATCCAGAATCCGACGCAGAACATGTAATTCTGTACAATTACTGAATTTGCCAGTTAATAGTTTTACCAGAGCTATGAAACTGCTGAAGTAATTTCAGGTCCTAACTCATTCACTTGCTCCAGTATCTAAACTGAGCTTGCAGCTTTTATGTTTGAGAAATTATCATACCAGAATCAGTAACTTATGCATAGATTCCGTATTAAAAAATCCTACTTTATCCGAAGGATTTTCACTCTCTTTCAATTCTTCTCAAATTCTTAATCAACTCTTATTGCTTGTCAGAAGTTCATACTTGAAGTACTTGTCGTTGACGTTGTCTTTGATGTTGAACTCGTAGATGATGTAGTACCTATTGAGAAACATATACAATTATTCTAATAAGTGTACACTGAAATTGAGTTTCATCTCAAAATTGAGGGTGTGGATATGATCTTTAACTGTGGTTCTCAGCCTCATTTACGTTCACATCCACCCACAATCTTATCCTGACTCACTACCAACCATACCCTCAAGATGGTTTACACTGTTTCTGTTTTGTATCTCACCCGATCAGCTGGGATAAGAAAATCTTTATTGAATAAAAAATGACTACGAAAGCTTCTTCATGTTATCAAAAGATAGGTAGAATGTTATTCCTACGTATCAGTATCTGTTGTCACATTTTATCTAGCAATATGATGTTTAGCTCTAGGATTTACCAGAAAATTCTCTATGTACTATCGTAAGCTTCCTTTTTATTAAATATCTGAGCATTTTCTTGTACTTGTGTTTGTGCTAATTGTCCGTGCGTGAAGTTAAAAAAACTCAAAAAAGATCTACTTTAGGAATAATCTGATAACTCTTGACAAAATCATTAAATCCCGCCAAGTTCGGTCTCGATCTATATTCAGATCCTCAGTTATATTTTCGAAATATGTTTGCATCCATACTTGTTGTTGAAGTACTTGTCGTCGAGGTCGTACTGGTTGTGGTACTTGTTGACGAAGTTGAACTGGTTGATGAAGTACTCGTTGTCGAGGTCGTACTAGTTGTGGCACTTGTTGATGAAGTCGAACTGCTTGTTGAAGTACTTGTTGTCGATGTCGAAGCTAGATTAGTACATATTTTAGTTGTTAATATATGTTTTCAAATCTTATTATTTACTGGATGATGTTGTGCTTGTTGTTGATGTTGAACCTATCGAAAAAGACGTAATTTTGTAAGAGTGCATGTTTAATAAAACTGAATTTAATATAAGAGATTTCATCTCAAGATTTGAATTTTATTTTTCAACGATATTACATTAAATCTTTTTTTGTATTCTATCATCTAAAACAGTTTTCATATAATCGAAAGGAACTTTATTCTTTTCAAACACTTCATGTCTGTCAGATTGTAGAACTTATCAAATGTTAATGGCATTTCAAACACTAAATTACCATGAGAATATATTTTAACTTACTAGTCGACGAGGTTGAAGTGGTGCTGGTAGTGACACTTGTTGTTGAGGTTGAAGCTAGATTAGTACATAATTTAGTTGTCAATATATGTTTTCAAATCTTATTGCTTACTGGATGATGTTGTGCTTGTTGTTGATGTCGAACCTATCAAAAAAGACGTAGTATTGTAAGAGTACGTGTTTAATAAAATAAAATTTAATCTAACGAGGGAACCACCTGAGGTGATAACTCCCATTTTCATTCATTCATATCTCATTTAGTTAAGTATATTGAGATAGTAAAAACCCTAAAGGGGATTTTGACCAATCTCATTCCTTCAGTAGTTATTCCCATTTTACTTGATTTTCGACCCATTATTAAATATATACCTCAAAAAATAAATTACGGAATTTCAAGCTGAAGTTTTCCCCATCTATAGGTCTAATAGTTATTAGAACATCCTGAAAGTTTCAGGCAAAAAGAATGTTCTTTTCTTGAAATATTCAATTTTCAAGTGAACTCCGTTTTTAATGATCTATATGTAGCAAGCGACTATTTTTTGAAAATTGAATATTTCAAGAAAAGAACATTCTTTTTGCCTGAAACTTTCAGGATGTTCTAATAACTATTAGACCTATAGATGGGGAAAACTTCAGCTTGAAATTCCGTAATTTATTTTTTGAGGTATATATTTAATAATGGGTCGAAAATCAAGTAAAATGGGAATAACTACTGAAGGAATGAGATTGGTCAAAATCCCCTTTAGGGTTTTTACTATCTCAATATACTTAACTAAATGAGATATGAATGAATGAAAATGGGAGTTATCACCTCGGGTGGTTCCCTCGCAAGGGATTTCATCTTAACATTTGAATTATATTTTTCGATGATGTTACATTAAATCTTTGTGTTCTATCATCTAAGACAGTTTTCATACAATTGAAAGGAGCGTTATTCTTTCAATAGACTTCATATGTTGATAACATTGTAGAACTTATCAAATGTTAATTACATCTCAAACACTAAATTATCATGAGAATATGTTTTGACTTACTAGTCGATGACGTTGAAGTGCTGCTAGTAGTGACACTTGTTGTCGAGGTTGAAGCTACATATGTACACATTGCAATTATAAATATATGTTTTCAAAATTTGTTTCTTACTGGTCGATGTTGAAGCTATTATTAGAAAAATAATCATGTATTAGATGGTATTAAGAGATGTCATTATTCTTAATCTTTCATTAAGCATTAGATGAGTAGCTTAACTGAAGAGACTAAACAGGTCCGTCTTCTGTAAACCTGGCCAGGATGGAAAAAGCGGACCGAATCGATACAAATATAGTTAATGAAGAAAGCGTTAACTCAGAATGTTATGCACGTAGGTAATGATACATCCTTTTCGTCTCTCATGTTTTTTTTGTTTTCATTCACCTTCCTATCACATCCCATTCTCTCAGTCACACATATTATTTACTGCGAGTGGATGTCGGTGAGGGTATTTCTTCTATATTCTGTAACTACTCACAAACTTGTAGCCGCACACCCACACCCACCCTGAAGAACACAAGGGATTTCATTAAACTTAAAAGATTTTTTTTGGAATTCAGGTAACTCTCGATGTATTTTTGTATAATTGAACGAAAGAATGCAGAATTCGCTTTTACCTTATTAGGCCTGATCGAATGGTCGATTTAGTTGTGTCGCGCTCAAGTTCAAAATATATTTTTTTAATTAAAATCACATCTAGTAGATAAATCTTAGATCGATTACGGGCTTATCTGACGTGGCCAATAATAAATTTGCATATCAAGACCTGCACTTGCTCGAGTCAGGTAAAGCATCAAATCTGATCGCCCACCAGATTCTTTAATTTATTACGTGTAAATTATTAAAATTGAGCAACATTCAAAATCAACGAAAGTTTCTATTAGATGGAATATATGCATATCTATATCATCCTATTTTTTGATTCGAAACTAGTTATCTCGCAGAATTGTTTTCATCTTTAAAATAATTTTACTTACTGGTTGCTGTTGTCGTTGTAGCAGTCGTGGCTGTTGTTGATAAGGTGGTTGTATGTGCTAATCATCATATTGTTATTGTATAAAGAGAAACAAAAATGATAAAAAAGAGACAGAATACTCACGTAAGACAATAGCAAGTACAGTACCAATGACTGCGCTCACTAAAAGAGCAAGAGTGATGGCCAAGCAAAAGCAACACGCAAGTTGACCGTAAGAACATCTCCTACAATTAAATATCATAATAAAAAGGAATAAAGTATGTATATTCAGTTGATGAGATCATATTCGACTGACTGATTGTCGCTCTCATTAGTAGATAAAAACAAAACAAGTATTCTTAATCGTGGCGAAATATTCGAAATTACTTTCAGCAAACTTTTGCTTTGGCATGATCATACAAATGTTCAATATTATATTACAGAATAAATAACA
The DNA here is from genome assembly GCA_905250115.1 of Adineta steineri. Classification (NCBI taxonomy): domain Eukaryota; kingdom Metazoa; phylum Rotifera; class Eurotatoria; order Adinetida; family Adinetidae; genus Adineta; species Adineta steineri. The sequence goes on along the minus strand of CAJNOI010000014.1, from coordinate 317,621 downwards.
CTCAGAAAAAAGAATTAAATATAATAAGGTTAAATTTTTTACTGTGGCAAGTCTTTCAAGACTAAGATTCAATATTTTGATCTACTTACATCTGGAATCTTTTTTTGACATTTGAGTTTCTCATAGTTCCCCTTCGTGTATCTTCGATGTTTTCGAATCTATTATTCTGCATAGGTTTCATCTGTTTGCTCATTGACTAAAGAATGGGATATAAACTTAGATAAAGTAATTTACTTTGGACACATAAATAGACTTACCAATGCAGGAGGAGAATCACTGTTGTTGCTGCTCCTATAAGTTGATGAAACGTCGCTTGGACGTACGCGGGTAACACGAGGTCGAAAGGAATTCACAGAGATGCGTGTGAACTGCATATTTTTATCTCTCATGTTTATTAAGATCACTTGGCCACAAAATTCAATTGTAGTGTTATTACCAAACTTTCTCTTGTCAGCAACCAAATGAATGAAATCGCACTGACAAAGAAATTCTATTTACGTACTTATTTTACGAGAGAAAAAAAATAAAAATATTTTAGGAAGCCAATGGTAGTCATGTATTTCATTTCAATATGTCATGTTTATTAAGATCACTACGTCAATAAACTCAATTGTAGTGCTGCTACCAAATGAATGAAATCGTACTGACAAAGAAATTCTATTCACATATTTATTTAATTAGAAAAAAAAAGTAAAAAATATTTTCGGAAGCCCACGGTAGTCATGTATTGCATATTACATTGATTTCATACAAAAAATTGAAATTTTGATATGGTCCATGTTGAGAACGTTCAACTTTTGACCTATTTTCGTTATGAACATCATCAACATATTTGGTTATGTAAAATAAAATTTTACAAGAAAAACATTTTTACTAGCATTACATCGTTTCACAGCGAACATCAGCAGATCTACCTACAAAATAAGAATCATTTCTTGCGAGTTTTATTGTTTGCTGTTGGTACAGAACAGTATAGTAAGTAAAAGCATTGCTAGTGCATTTTTAATCAGAATCGCTACATTCTTTTTATATCTTTTTTTCAAATATTTGCTTTGTCATGTAGCATTTTCAATTACTAGCAATTCGAAAATATGTTTTAGCTGTGCATCTATGCACGACAACGTCCATTTGCAGGAGTGTACCGAACAGTTAAATAATTTGAATTTCAAATAGTATACAAATTTCCCTTTTCTTCGCTCAATCCATGATTTTTATTTAAATCATAGATGTAATTTCATTGTTTTTTAGTCGAGCAAGAAAAAATTTTCTCATAAATTGATATGACTCATTTTTGTCGTTTCTTCTTATTAAGATAACTAATCAATCTTCACGAAAATTAACTATACTTTTATATTAATATCAAATTATTCAATAAAATTTACAATGAATCATTTTTAGATAATACAAATATTCACATTCTTAAATTCAACAATTTTGTATATGCATAAATACGTCAGTGTAATTCTCTCAAAATGTAGAATAATAAAGACTTTTTTTTATAATAAATGATTGAGTAATACTCAGATTATAGAGTCAAATATAGCGATTTCATTTAATTTTAGATATAAGCAATAAATATATTTTATTTTTCGATAAAGTTTCATATCAAACTTCAATCTAAGAAGCAATCTTGTTAATCCATCGACCAGAAGTTAGTATTTCATCTTTATTGTCTTCGTCTTTCTTGATATTGATAATATTTTCTAAGTACAAAAAGTACACTTCCCACAATAAAAAGGACAAAAAAAGCAAAAAGAAAACTATATGCTTTTAATTTCGAAGGTTTATTCCATTGCCAAGACCATGTTCCAGGGGAAGGATAATCATGATGTCGATAACATCGATAGATTTGATTTAACTAATTCGAAAAAAGGAAAGAAAATAACTTCAAAACATGTCAAATATCCTTACTTTTTTCGCTTGTGCAATACTTGTAGCCCACCATTTTAGAGAATATGTAGAACTCGATTCTATTCGATCATTTCCTTCATCTAAAATGGTAATATTCCATGCTGGCTTCCATCGACTTTTTTTCAAAGGTCCGAGGACTTCATTGGATTTAATCTGACAATAACGTTCGACATATGTATTTGATTGATGATATTCAATGATTCCAAACCCAAGTCCACATGCACCAAAAAAACATGAACACCAAATTAATACTTTAACGCAAGGATCATTACGTCTGGATCGTCTTTCTGTTAGAAATCTTATAAATGATGGTGATAACGACATGCAAAATTTGATTTTTTTTACAGCTCGATAATGAATAGGTTACTTGTAATTTACTTTTTGATGTACATAAAAGCACGTTTTTGCCTCGTATACATACAGAACAGAAGAAAGAAAAGAAAATATGTATCAAGAAACGAATAATAATTATAAAAAGAGTCGTAATCAAATGAAATATCTATTTTTTCTTTTCTAAAAAGCAAATTTTTTCTTGCATTGGTAGAAAAGTCAAAGATTTGTAATATAATGATTAATTTAATAAAGTTGCAATCTTTTGTGTAGAATTAGAACATATATATTTTGACACAAGTATTCTGTGAGAAAAGTGATCCATTAGTCTGATCAACTAGGATGTGGATGTAATGTTAATCTCTCACTCAAACTCACAGCCACACCCACACATTAATCGTGCAATTCTATGTTACAGATATCAAACATATGGTTAATTTCAAAGATTTATTTCGAAAAAAAAAAATTGAAAATCTATTCAGAGTTCATTATATGAATATTAGTCATTCTTAAAAGATAATATTTAAACTCCAGCTTTTTCCAGTCTTGATAATTCGATTTTTTGGTCAATATAAATCTAAAAGAAAGCAAATAATAACAAATAAAAATACAACAGATATCAACATACTTTATTGAATGCCTCTAGTAATTGATCAATTTTATCAGGAAAATTTTCAATTGGATCAAAATATTGTGAACGCATTCGACAATCTCGTTCTTCTTGAATTTCTGATTGATTTAATCTTTTCAAACCTAAAATATTAATAGACAATTATGTTCAATTGAGATCCATCAATCTTGAGAATAGGCATGAAAGTCTTTTCTTCAGTCATAATCTCCTCTACCCGTTGCGGAATGTTTTGCTGGTAGCAGAAAATAAATGAAAGTCTTATATTTTAGTTAAAGTCAATACTTTTCTAGTTTGTTCTAAGTCATCTAATATGAAGAGTTCTCGATTACAATCTTGAGATTCTATTGAATCTACATACCTGTCCATCGTAAAAATTTCTTTAGCATAAATGAAAGCATAATTTGATCTTCTTTTTGATTGTCTTTCGCATGACGAAAGCCATTACTAATTATTGAAACAAACATACTTAAACAAACAAAAACAACTAGAAACATAAATAAAGCAAAACAGAATGGACCAAGAAAAGCATCAGCTGCCATTATTTGTGATGCATCAAATTTCATTAATGTCATTTCAAAAAGCATTTGAGCAGTTGTTAATAAACTTGAACAGGACGAAAGTTTTGATATAAATAATAAATAAAATAAACAAAGATATGCCATAAATACAATTGCAAACATCAGTGAAAATGAAATCAGCTCTTTTGCACAATATTTTAATGTTTCAGCAAATAAAGATACTCGTTGATTAAAACGAAATAATTGGACAAATTTAATCATACTAAAAAAACAACAATAACCAAGAAGAAATGTTAAAATATCATTAACATAAACTGCAAGTTGTAAATTTATATAAATATAACCATTTGTTTGTTCAAATAGTTTACTTATACGATTTGTTTCTTGAAAACGCCAAAAATACACTCCAATACTTCCCAATGAACAACCAATGATACCGAATTGAATTAGTGACCAAAATTGATGAAAATATTTTAATTTCAATTCAAATAATAATCGAATTTCAATGATTATAAAATAAATTATAAAAAATATATAAATAATTGTACAAACTAATTGTAATATTGATTGAAATGCTAAATTTAAAAAACGAAAATTTATTTGTCTTTAGAAATAAAAACTAAAGAGTGAATTACTGTAGAAATTAATTGGTTCGAAACGAGCGGTTGTGTAAATACCACTTGTTGGTAAAAATTCAGCAAGTAAAGTAACTGCAGTTAATAATTGAATACTTGGATTATATAATGTTAATTGAATAAAAACAGCTCTTGTTTTCTCATCAATCCAATCTAATTGATGAAGTGCAGATAAATTTGTTTTCATATCAGATAAACGACCACGAAATTCATACACATAACCACCTCCTGTATATGTTCCAAATTCACCTGCATACGTGTATGTATCTAATTCATCACTCGTAGAATAGTTAAATGCTTTTTTAATTGATGAACTATAGATTTCATCTTCTATTGTTTGATTTGTCCATCCTGGTTGAAATAATTGTGTTTCTTCACTAAAGAAACTATAACTATCTTCACATATTGAAATAATACGTTGGTCGGAGCATAATTCTGATTTAATACGTAATTGTCTCATCGTTGCCCAACCAATTAATCGATTAGATTTATCATTTAAAAATCCATTTAAATATTGTGGAATATCTCCATTATACCACTGTTGGGCACGAATATTTGAAACAAAACTATTTTCTAACCAATACCAATATTCATCGATTGTATTGATCTAGAAAAAAACAAAATTCATTTCAATACAAGAAAAGAAGAACAAACATTAGTATAATCAGCAGTAGTTTGTCTTTGATTGAGAAAATAAGCTCGTAAATGATTGACTTGTAAAAAACTATGTTGTTCACGGTTTGAATAAGTGATTATAAAAACTAATAATGCAAATATAAAAGAAATAAGAAATTCTCGAATAATTTTCCACATTTGAATTTCTTTTAAACGTTGATCACGAGCATTAGCAATTTCATTTTCATTAAGGCGATTAATACTTTTTAAAGATGGAGTAGAAAATAATGATTGATACTAAATACGAAAAATTTATTTTTCTATGAAATTCTAAAAGATAACAAACCTCAAGTGAATGAAGATACTCCTCATCATTAGATATATTAAATTCATCATCTTCATTTATATATTCACTTGTTTCTTTATCATCTTTTGAATTTCGACAAAAACATATAAAGAATATAACCAAACATATAATCTTCAATGAGAAAATATTTCAAAAATATAGATTAAAACAAAATAGAAAGTATACTTTAATAGGTTGAGTAAGAACAACTGATGAGAAAAATCCAGTAAGAACAGATGTTAACCATTGTTGAGTTTTGACATCACCAAATTCAATTCCTCGAACAATGATAAAAAATATTGAAATAACAATAATTATCATTGAAAGACCATAAGCAATAAATAAACACCACCAAGGAAATGTTATTGAAGATTTTTTTTTCTTAATTGCAGGGACATCTTCCGAACTACTATAATTAAGAATGTCAGTGTCGATGAATGTATTTAGAAATATATACGAACCTTTTTCGAGATGGTTTTATCTTATATAATGCTTCACGTAATCGTGAAATTTGTTGACGAGGTCGAATACGTCGAAAGAATTGAACAATTAAGAGACTTGGAACCAATGTAAATAGTTCGACCATTATACCAATTCCAATCTTAAATATAAAAAGATGTTTTCATTAATCAGAAATTGAAAATTTCACAGGCATAAGGATGTGGGTGTAGTCTATTTTTGTTTCGCTATAAAAATCAATATATACCTGTTGTGGTGCTATATAAAAAGGACCAATTGATAAAGCACCACTATGTGTTTCACTTGATGCTTTCGCTTCATTTGATAAATCATAATACATTATATTAAGTAACATTGACGTAAAGAATAAAACAAAACAACAAGTACATCGTTGAACACGTGTAAATTTATTTGATGGTGGACGAGAAAATATTGAAAACCATAAATGACCATCGGATACACTATGATAAGCTTTTTTCGATAATACATATGAAAAATCTTGCTTTTCCGCTTCGCTAGCAATTGGTAAAGTTCGTTCAATCTAAATTCAAGATAAAAATAAGAAATAGTATGTTTTCAATTACACGACTTACTCGTCCATCATCGTTTTCAACTGCAAGCCATTGTTGACAAATAAAATAAAATTTATCCATACTTTGCAAATCTCGAACGATAATATATTTTAAATACCATGATGCCGAAGAACCCACACCTGAATTATCATGCCAAATACGCATATAATCCAGTAATCCCAATGATCTATATATTAATCTTTTATAAAATTTTAAAGAAAGAATCATAGTTTTACTTTGGAACAGCAATAATAAAAGAATCAATTCCACCACGTTGAAAAATCTTTCGATGAGGATCAGAAAATAATCGAATTTGTGTTTGATCAGTATCACCAGATAAAACAAAATAAACCTTGTAGAAAGAAAAAAAAAAGCTTCATTAAAATATTCTTTTCTTTGTGCTATTACTTTTGACTCTGTTCCAGCATTAGCTCTTTGACCAGTAAAAATAAGAATTTGATATAAATATTGATCAGATTTATTATTATCAGCTAATGGTGTTACTCCCAACTAAAACAAAAATACATATTTTGCCTCTATGAAATATATGAAATAGGTTTTAAGTTTTACTTTTTCAAAATCTTTCTTATCTTTAAATCGTGCATAAATCATTAAAATAATATAAATTATCGAGGTAAATATCATTGTTAAATAAACTGTTTTATTTTTCATAAAATCAGCATTTGCAAAAACATAACTCCAATTAATTGGTGCAGGTAAAACAATAAAACCACCAGCAAATGTCGTCAGATGAGTTGAAAGACATTCAGTTTCATAGAGATTTGTCAATGATCCAACCTATGATTAAATAATTATCAAATAATCTTTATTTTCCTAATCCATCTTATACTTACAATTAATCCATCCGATTTCCAATTATTATTTTTATCAAAATAATAACAACCTGATGTATATATACGAAGTTCATAATTTGATGTGAAGTTAATTGATTCATCGGTAATTGGTAAAGTATTTATTGAAGAACTATTTAAACAATAATTATTAATTTCAGTTGAATTTAATTCTCTTATTCCAAATATTAATGATTGATGACCAGGTGTTTGTTGATTATCAATAAAATATCGATATATATCATCATTAGTTAAATCTATAATTACAAACAAGAAACCTATATGAATGTTCAAGAAAAGAAAACATACTGAAAGGACAAAAAATTGTCCATCCATCAATAAGATTAAATGAACTATTCAATTGTGGTGTTTGATCAAATTTATAAATAAATAAATAAGCAAGACTTCTATTTAAAGAATGAATTTCAAAATGAACTGAAATTGGAAGTGAACTTGTTATATTAATATAATGATAATTAAATAATAAATTATTAATAGTCGAATTAATTGATGTAACATTTTGTAAATACATTGATGGAATTAATACATTTGGATCACGAGGAATTATTAGTTTTATTGAATTATTTTCATTGGCTTCAAACGAAATTTCATTTCCATTTTGATCAATAATCGAAAGTGAAATTGATCTTGAGAGATTTGTATTTGAAAAACTTCCAAATGAAGCAAGTACATCCATTTTTGACTAAAAAAATTCAAAAGAAATTCTTTAAATAATATATAAACAAACTTACTCGAAGTGAAATCGAAGAGTTATCATTTGTATTTAAAATAAAATCTGATGGAATATGAAATTGAGCATTTCCAATTTGTTTTACAATTCTATTTGAAAGCGATTCAGTTGATATTGTTTCTAATGACATATATGTTTGAGATGAATTTATTATTGAATTTTGACCAATATTTAAATGAATATTTAATGAAGATGTTATTAATGAAATAATTGATGTTACTTGTGTGCTAATTTCATTTGCTAATTGTTTTTGATAATATATATTTCGATTTTTTTCAATTGATGCCTCATCACCACCACCGAATAAATCTTTTAGAAATAAAAAAAAAACTAGAGATAAATCATTCATCAAGAACTGTTACTTGTATTTGACCATGGAGATTCAAGATCAGTATC
>CAJNOI010000014.1:278264-305476 GCA_905250115.1 Adineta steineri | reverse complement strand
CCATTCTTCAATTTCTGAGGATAAAACTGCAAAAAAATAACGTTTTAAAATGGCTCTTGCTGTGTTCTTTCTAACGGCATGCAGCGCTATCGACTAAAGTATAGTTATATACATATTTACTCACGCACATTATAAAATATCGCGTACGTCAATATTGTTTTTTATAAGAACACCGTAGAGAAGAAAAAAGTCAGTTTTTTTTCTCTGGTCGACTATTGCGCAGATATGCATGCACACACTATTCTTCTCATACGCTATACGTTTCTGAAGAATAAAAAAAAGGAGAAAAAGATATATACTGACATACGTATCTGCACAAGCAACATTATCATAAAGAAAATGGCATCAATAACATGTATCGAGCAACTGCCAGTCGAATTGTTGTTGAGGGTATGTTCGTATTTGGAAGGTCATGATCTCATTGAAGCCTTCGCTAATCTAAACATATTCTTCGATTCTCTACTTCGATCACCATATCTTCAAATTTATTTCCGTTTAAAGGAGAACGAAGTTGAATTTCCACACATTTTTATCAAAAATATTCGATCACTGAGCGGCGGTCGGTATGATAGAAATGTGCATCGATTTGTTGATTTGCATATGTCCCATTTGAAACATATCCAATCGCTCACAATCAACGTCAATGATTACGGCAACAGTCCGATCTCTTCAGTTCTATCAAAATTTTTCCTTCTTGAATATTTAAATATTCGATATCGGCCTTCAAAAAATATAGAAGATATACTTGAAATAATTTTCTCTTTACCCAAACTTCGCTTTTGTATCTTGAACGCGCGCGATCTTTACTTTACGTCTAAATTGAAGAATGATCCTCTCTCATCAAACAATTGTATTGAACATTTCAACATTGAAACCGAAATTTATACGAGCTGTCTTCATTCTATTCTTCACCAACTACCCAGCTTGCGCTCTCTACAAATCGGTTTTTTGACACGAGATACACCCTCATTACTACCGCAGAATATTATTCCAAGCTTGAAAATGATTACGTTCAAAGCTAGTGGCATAGTAATGTCTGACTTTGAAGAAATTCTACAAAAACTACCTAATCTTGAGTTAATTTCCGCTGGACCAATGATGGTGGATGAAAATCAGCTTGAAAAAATGTTGTTCGATCACCAATGGACGAAACCTTTCGATCGAATCAGACAGGTCGATATTGAAATAAAATGGGCTTTCATTATGAAAGGAAAAAAAGAAGATATGCATACACGTCTTCCTCAATCGCATCCCTGGTTGTCAGGACCTTTTCATCAGGACTTCGATGGAAACAACGACGAACACATTTTTACTTTCCATCTCAATTTTAACAGGAATATGGTGCAGAAAAACAAGCAGGGTATTGAAGGATGGGCTTTCTAAAACACGGAAAGATTTATATATGATGCTTTGAAAGTACGGGAAGATGCAGAATTTTTTTTTCTTCATTGTATGATTACTTTTTCAATTTTTCTCCTCTCATACTAATAGCTCTTTCTACGTATTTTCTTTATTAATTCTTTGCTTTTTTTTCTTCGAGACTCCCTCTACACCCACCCTCACATAAAAATAATTAATATTATTAAACAAAATTAACTGAAACTCTTGTGTAAAATGAAAGCTTTATTAGAGAATTTAACAGTAGCATCTAATAGATATAATATGTAATAACAAGCTTTATCGTATTATAAAAGGAAGTATTTTTGAAAGTCAATCGGGAGCACAAGAAAATATTATTGAAAAAATTTTGTTTAGATGATTAAGAATGTTTATACGTTAAAACCACTGATATGCGAGCATGATGAGTGCGCCAATTGTGACGAAGATAACGAGAGGTTGTTGTTTTACTGCTGACACACCGTTGCACGAATCCGTCGTACAACAGCAAACAATATGCGTATAACCGTATTGTTCATATTTTCCGCATCCATTTATGCCTCCAATGCAATGAAGAACGTTCGGCTCAGCACTGCGTGACACGCTGCTGCCACCCTTTGACTCTGTCTTCTCTTTCTGAAAAACAAAAATGGCAAGCGTGTATGAGGTTGTTACGACAACAAGACATGTTTCCAAGAATACATACTTTACACACTGCGCCTGGAATATTCACTTTCGTCCTACCTCCATATGGATCAGCACAATCACTACCGCTACAACTATGACATTCGTACGTGCTGATTGTGCCGATGCATCCTATTTCGATATAAACAAGAAAAGAAAATGTTTATTGATTCATTTGTAATTGTCTTACCGAAAATAAGCAAAAGAATAAATGCAGATTTCATATTTTTCTTGATTATAATATAAATTCTTTAGATAGTAGTCGATATCTAACTAAATAACAAATGTAGGACTTGTAGATGCTACTGTCTTTATAAAGGTAATGATAACGATCTCTCTTCTTTTTTTATTTAAACGTAGTTGATAAGGCGCAGGTTACACGTAGCATTATCATTGTTATTATTTTTCTTTACATCTATTGTTTGTTGAATTGAATCAAGAAAGTGAAATACCATTTCTTTTTTTTCATTACTTCACTATTTATATAAGAGTAGCACTGATGTTTGATACCATCGTATGATCGTGTTGAAACTTTTAACGCTTAATCAAAGCATTACTAATACATATGTATATCTTCATTACTATGGTCTTTTTTCTCATATTGTGCGATTCTGATAAATGCACTAATAAAAACTAGAGCATATTGCACAAACAGCTAAAAAAGCAAGGACATCCATGTATTTTAGTTGTTGTGTAAACGGACAGATAATTTTATCCTGTTCTACATTGTCAACAGCACAAAACGATTATAATCCACCTCTAAGATAAGGCCTCTGTATGATAACAGACGCATAAGAATAGAACAAAAGTAGGTGTGTTGATAGTAAATGGTAACAAACACATCTTTATTCGACTTCGAGAGAAAGTTTTGTGTATATTTCATGCTGTTAAAAAGCAGCATTTAAGAGATCAGCCCTTAACAAACGTCATTTTGGCGTGATCTGAAGAGTAAACGATTAGTACCCACACCCATTCTTTTCGAAGTATCCAATTATTTTATTTTTTATTTTAATAATAATTGACAAAAATATTATAGTCAAAGAAAAAAAGTTAAAGTCAATTATTTGCCATTAAGATCCATACTGACAATTCAGAAATAAACATAAACAATAATATGCAGAAAAATACCAAATAGTTTAATGCGGCGCATCTACCTTCGATGTCTTTTTTATTTTTTCCTTTTCCTTTATCTTTATCGAAATCAGCTTGGCATGTTTCGCATCTGTTGCAAAAATCGCACTTTGGCGTCGCTTTCTTGTTTGTTTCGTCAATAACTACAGATGTTGGTGTTTCAATTCGGGCATCGTCAGTGGTACTTTTATTCATAGATGTTTCATTTTCAACGGAAGTATGCTGTCCCTTGTCAATGCTTTCAACTTTAATATGTCGTCGAAAACACGAAGGAAATAATTTCTGACAAGAAGCACATTTCGTTTTTTGAATACCTGTTGCTTGTGTACTTGCTTTATCTTCTGACTTCTTTAAGTCACCATTTTCAACAATAACATTCTTTGTTTTATCATCTTTTGGTGGTGGAAAAAAATAAAAGAATACTTTTTTTTGCAACAGTCCAGAAAAAATATAAAGAAATTTTGGCATTTCAGCTTTTGATATAAAATGATTACATAAGATAAACCATGCCATTGATATTAATGTCCAACATATTGATAACAAAAAGTATAATGTAATCATCATTAAATATTGAGACTGTTGTGGAAATAGATTCGAAAAATTCAATGAATAAACAGAATATGTCATGAAACATGTCATACCTAAAATACAAATACGTTAAGTTCAATTTTGTATTCAAGAAAAACAAAAATAATATTCTTACATAAACCAATTTGTGATCCAAAGGGTAATGAATATGATAGTAAAGTAACGGAATTTAAAACCCAACATGCAAATATACCATTCATAATAAAATATAATGGTTTTCTTTGTAAATACAATTGTATTGATATTACATCATTAGAAGTATCTTCAAATGGTGTTCTATCTTCTGCTTGAATTACAACTAAATCTGTTCCATTCAGTGCCCATAAAGGATGTTCAGTATATCCACTAATGTCAATTACTGCATTCTTATCTTCTGTATATGCTATTCTACCGGATCCTTGACTCCATGATGTTAAACTAATACCGCATAATTGTTTATCGAATGGAAAATATCGAACATTAAAATTACATCTTGTTTTTACTGTTAATGCTGGTAAAATCATATAGACTTGACCGGAATAATTAACAGATGCCAAACTATATGTATTCACTGTAAGATAACCACTTGAGTCTGCTGAATTCAATATCATTGTATCTGGTATCCATAAACTTGTAACTGGAAGCATAACTACTTTAATATTATCGTTTGAACTACTTGGTGTCCAGGACAATCGATCATCGAACCATGTTTGTGAAATAAATGAAGTTGTTGTCATTACTTGTTGTTTTTCATCTATTGCTACAATTTGTTGTAGTTGAGCAGTGATATCAACAGATACTGTAGTATTTGGTCTTATATTTTTATTATATCCAGTTAACAAGGTTGTTATCAGGGTTTGCTCAGCTATTTGAGCAGCTGGTAGTGTTCCACAATCACTAAAGTAGAATAAGTAGTTCAGCAAGATAACAAAAGCTACTGATTTTATCATTTTTAGATATTTTATTCCAATAAGATAAATCAAGACGACCTTCGAAGCAATGTTTCACAATAAATGTTTTGTTTATGCTGTTGAACGATGTTTCTGTGTGAAGTCTGCTTCAGACGTATGGTCGCTGAAATTATCTGAAAAATATATTCATTTTGATGTCTCCTCGTTTGGTTTATTAATTGTTTGTTGTTAACACCCTTAACGAATGGCATCAACTACTATTTCAGAGATGTTCTGTAAAAAAAGCAAGCACTTTCTAGATGTTGAAAAGAAATGGGAGTAAATAGATGCAGGCGTAGGTATGAATAAAAAATGAATAAAGCCATTCAGCAACCGACAACTGCCCACCCTTTTAAACAGAGCACCGTGTTCCTTCAATACATACTCAACGACAAAAAGAGTCCTGATCTTTCAAAGCCCTGAAGAGTAAACAAAATTTCTTTTCAGCTTTCTACGCGAAAAAGTACTCACCTATCGACATACAAATAATAATTTCAATAGCCCTCAGTGTGACTTACAAATCTGCGATGCTAATATACTTTTAAGTTCAGATTTCAACGCTCTTCCTAATAATATACTTAAAAGTCTGAGATTCAAACAACAATTCTCTATACCTATTAGTTAATATTGATTGACGTTAATTAATGATTTTTAAAAAGGATTTTTCGCCAAAATGTAACTCAATTAATTCTGCATCGAATAGTATATAAAAGATTTTTAAGACTTATTTAGTAGCACAAAATATTAATAAAATAGTAAGTGATTTATATAATAAAAATACAAATAACAGAACTCAAAATTACATTAGCAACGCAGATTTATACTTCTTTAAAGCTGCCGAAATCATTATTAGTATGTCAATTATGAGTGTTCTGTCGCAGTGAAAAATAAAAAAAATAAAAAAGTACATTAAAATTTTGTTTACCACGGCATCTTGTCAGAGTAAGTGCTTCCGAATAAGAAAAAACAAGCAATGAGTGAATGTTTTCGCTCAAAAAGAAAGAAACATTTTTCTTTTTTCTGCATCTCAGACTTTTTTCGTGTCAGTAATATATTGGCTTCATAGGAGAGAGAGAACGAAAAGAAAGGAATACAAAAAGATGACCCTTAGTGGGATTCGAACTACGCACTTTCTGCTATTTGGGCAGAAGTCATGAATCAGGTAGAATAGAAGAATATCTAGATCTCAGTCTAGTATCAAAGTGTACTATCCGTGATGTTAACAGAATACATTTGATTTTTTTGGTTCATACAGATTAGAGTGTTGAAAAAAAAGCGTAAATTCAGGTGAAGTTGCGATAGTTTATGATAATCTGTAGTCACCATCCTTGCAACAACATCTCATTTTATCTTCATGTTCGTTTCTATAGCTAGTGGACACAAGATATTCTACCTCTATTCTTTCAAGTTCGTCATACTGAATCTTGAATAACAAAAGGTCAGATTTCATTCGACACATAAACAACCGAGTTGATTCATGATGAAAAATCGAAGGCGAATAAACACATCTCAACGAAAGAATCAGCAGAAGTCATGCTTCAACTTTCTCGTTTGTTTAGCATTGTTTTTTTATCGTTAAAAAAAAATGAAATTACGGTCCTACCCACTCTATCATGCATAATAAGATTTCTCTACTTCGAAGAGGCGGGAGTGCTCGCTTCTCATGTGATGGAAGCCAAATAACACTACCTGTCAGTTATTTTGATTACATTTCATCAAAAAACATCAATCATATTCTCGGTATTATGTTTTCTTTGCATTTGCAAATAACGTAGATTGATTACTGATGAATAATTTGTAGAATCGGGTGTGAGTGAGATATTTCTTTCAGAATATTTGTAATATAAACCGAAGAAAAAATTCACAAGGATTATAACTCATTATAAACATAAAACGTATTCATCAAAAAGAAGAATTCACATTGTCTCATTATAACGCTCATTTCACAGCTCCCAACTGGACATACTTCGAGGAGGCATTATTATTGAGTATTTCCCTGATACGATGCTCTAAATTGTCATCGATTTGATTCTTCCTGCCAATAAGTATAATGAGAGTATGTAGAAAATGATGAATGAATGATTAAATAAGAAAAATAGAAATCTCAATCCTGTTACTTTGTTTTGTTGTAGAGCATCAACAACATATTGTGCTATTTTACTAATACTTCGATTGTTTACGAGCTCCAAAGCGTCAAGTATCTATAGGAAATAATAAGTAAATATTCGAAAAACAGACATCACGGCAGGAGAGAAGAGTTATTGATTTATCAAAATTGTTCAGAATTCGATAGATGAGTTCGATCGCTGATGTGTGAAGAGATAAAATCATTTTATTACTTAATTTAATAATATATCATAAATTTTCTCGTGATGGTGCAATTTCTCTTTTCTTTCTGTTTTGCATGAAGCTTTGAATGATATATATGTTGATTTTTCATTTCTTCTCAGTACCTATTTAAACACACGGCTGAGTATATATAAAACTGTCAACACTACTTTATTTATGAAAAATTTAGCAAAACTATATGAAATTAAAATGTCACGATTGTCTCTGTTTAACTGGCGTTCAAACTCTTTTCCGGTTCCACCCAATCACAGTGACCAGCCAATTTCAAACCCCAATTTTCACTCGGATTTTGAGCAATCATATCATGAGGAAAGCCAATGTCGAATTTATATGTTTCTTCGATTTCTTTAATTTCTTCTTTGCTCAGACGCACTTTCAAAGCATCTATGTTATCTTGTAAGTGTTCGAGTTTTCAAACACCAACAATGGGGAAAATGTATGGTTGTTTTGCTATTGCATAAGCCAATGCAACTTGCGTAAGCGAAATATTCTTGGCTTTTCCAATTTTTTCCAATACAGCAGTAACTGCTTGTTCCTCTTCCGTTGGATCTAAATTCATTTAATAAAGACAATTTTAATATTAAGAAAAATCTATTGCATTTTCTTTCGAATTTTATTTATTTCTTCTGGTTCATATACTTAACGAAGTTTCTTTTTTTCAGCAAAATCAGATTCACAAGAAAATATCAGGTAGAAAAATAGTACTAACTGTTTTTAAAGTCTAGTTTGTTTGTCAGATAGTATTACTAAATTCATCACATTTTGTAAGGAAATATCATTTACCTTTATTGATGCCTACAAACGTTCGTCCCTTGTCGCCTTCTTTCTCCATTGCTTCCACTTGTTCTTTTGTTTTAAATTTTCCTCGTCCTAATGCTCCCCAAGGTGCAAAGGCCATTCCTTCATGTCGAAGCATCGGAAGAATGTCTCTTTCTGCATCACGCTTAGCAGCATTGTACAATCCTTGATAAACCGAAAACTGACGAAGTCCATAATCTCTTGCATATTGATTTGCTTGTGAGACAACCCATGCAGGTGTATCACTTGCTCCTAAATAAAGTACTTTGCCTGCTTTAACCAGATGATCGAGGGATTGCATTAATTCAGGAATTGAACAAGTAGAATCCCACCTAAAAAGAAAAGAAAAGAAAAGAATATTTTATTATGTATATGATAAGAATGAAAAATAAAATTATTACCAGTGAATATAGAGAAGATCAATGTAATCAGTTTGAAGTTTCTTTAGAGAAGCAGCTACACTTTCATGTATAGATTTTGCTGAATTTCCAGCAAAATTTACATGAATTGGTTCTTTTGTCCAATCCGATCGATATGACATAGTAAATTTAGTTGCAATTACCATTTGACTACGATTCTGTCGTTTAGTCATCCATTCTCCCAATATCGTTTCACTTTGTTCATTTTGATAATTATTAGCAGTATCAATGAAGTTTCCACCAGCATCAAAAAATGCATCAAGAATTTTAAATGAATTTTCTTTTGTTTGTGTACCCATAAATTCCCATGCATCACCAAGTGACATAGCGCCAAGACATAGTGGTGATACGCGAACAGCTGCAGTTGGTGATAAAAGACGATAGTGTCCTAAAGCACTTGGAGGTTGTGGTGCCGGTTGCATATTTTAATTTAGATTAATCTAAACATACAGAGAAAGAAAGTTTGAAATTTATCATTTACATGACATTCAACTTCACAACAACTCAAATAATCGAAGAAAATCAAAACCTTTTACTCTCAAATGAGAACATAATTCTCGATTTTAGATGATTATGTAAAAAGTGACAAGTTTGTAAATATTAATATTGTAGGACTCATATTTTCTCATAAAAAAATTTGTTTTAATGACTTAAAATGTGCACTTTTTATGCATAAAAATATTGTTTTTTTGTCGTTACTTATCTGACTGAATACTATTCTAGTCTGTCTGATTTGTGTGAAGCGAATGAAGGTATCGAAAATGCAGGAAAGAATGTGTCTTTTTATACATACAACTCACTAGTGCGACGAGCAAAATGTAGAAAAAAAAGAAAAACAAATGTTTTAAAACACACGCAAGCACGCAATGCGGCAAAAACATTGAAGGAAAGAAAAAGAAAGAAAATGAATACCGATTTTGATTCCTGAAAGATATAGTACGTACGTTATGTTTGTGATGTACTCATAGTATAGAAAAAGAGTAATGCATTACAGAACTCTTCTCTAGAGTAACGGGAAACTTTTATGTGCAGTGTACAAATTCAATTCTCTATTGAGCATAAGAATTAAGAATGAATTGTTATAAAGTTTTCGCCAATACTCGATTAGTATTTTTTAAATATCATTTTAGTTCTTTCCCCCTTGTATAAATACCAGCATTTTATCCTTAAATAAACTATTGCTACGCTTTCAAATATCTTCTTTTTCTTCAACCTTTAACAAGATTGTGACAAAACTATAATCTATTATTGTCAAATGAAAAATAGATGAAATTTTTTGTTAGGCGATCAATTATTTAAATATAAAAAAAGAAATTTTTTTAGAAGAAAATTAATGCATATGTGTTATATGTTTTATATACTAATCATGAAGAGAAGGACATAGATGAACATCGTTTCTTAGTCTTAGCAAAAACTACGATCTAGAATTCTATTGACACACTATAATCATATATGTAGAAAAAGTTCCGGATGTCTGTTATTTGCCATGATTGAATGTCTCGCAGTTGATGTGAAATCTGGTATACATAAGCAATAGTGAAAATAAATGTACGCATAACATAAAGTGTATGATATTGATTGAAATTCAGATTTTAACTGAGACATCTGTAGTTAAGAAATTCTATCGATGAATGAAAGTATTAAATAAATAAATGAAATCTTAAATTAATAGAAAATAATCATAAAAAACATTTATGTAAAGTATAAACATCTGAATCATTTGACTATAAATTTATCTTATACTATTTACTCGTTTTTATTACATGTTATCATGAGGTATATGTCTTCTATATATAAACTTATCTATGATTCATCTTGCTTGTTAATTTTCTTTTTTATACCTGAAAATGTGTGTTACCAGCTGTTATCTTAAAATATGTTGTTTGATAAGTAACAAGATTGACACAACTTACTCATTTATTCTAATAACAAAATATTTTCTCTTGAGTTTAACAGTCTCTATATATACGTAATCATCTCTACACTTCTTTATAGAACAATGTTATTTCATTTATTCGTTATATTCAGTTTATATAAATCAATATCGTGTCAAATATCATGTTATGCTTGTTCAACCGGCTCAATTAAATATGATTATATAATTACAGCTGAAAATATTCCTACGGAAATGAATAATTGCCCAATTAAAAACAATCAATCCGAATGTGCTGTTGATATAAGATGGTTCTTATCCTCTAATAAAACTGAAATTGATATCGTAACTGATTCTCGTAAAAGACAATTAGCACCAGCAGATCATACAGTTACTGTTGACGCTATTTTTGGAAGTGATGGATTGACTCAAGAAATATATCATTCATTATATTATTTTTGTTCTACTGATAAATGTAATAGTGCAAGTGAATTAAAGCGTTTATTATTATCATTGACGTTAAAAGATCAATTGATGGAATTAAAAGATTTATTAAAACCAAGTGAACAATTCGATGGACATTGGTGTTTATTTTTCTCGAATCAAACTGCTGAACCTTGTGATATACCTGTAACCGTAGATCCAAATAACTGTAAGCAATGCTCAGCCAAATTTACGACTGAACCAAAAACGAATACAATATGTGCAGGTTGTTATAATCAAGAGATGCAGAAAGACTTTTTGGGACGTGAAATTCTTTTTAATTTAACTGATCGAACACGTACTGAAATTCGAATGATTAATTGTCGGTCAAATCATTGTAATGAAATTCATACGGGAGATCTGATTCGTCAAAAATGTGCCATAGATTTTGATTTCGTCAAATTTTTAAATACCACCAGTAGAAATAGTACTTCTTTATTATTAAATGGAATTATTGTAATGTGGATTATATTTATCATCAACGGAATGTTTTGAATAACATATAACAAATGCTTACGACTATAAAAATAAGAATATTTTCTGCTTTTTTTTGTTATTGTTGAAATATTTAGTAATTGAAATTTTCTTTTTTATCATAAATGAATACGAAAATAAGTATCTAAGATTAATGGCATTCTATTTGATACTAGATATGCGATTGAGGGTATTTTGCCCTTTCTTAGCTCACACCCACACCCATAATACTTATAAGATTATATTGTATCAAAGCAATGGATGGTATACAATTTCATTTTAAAAAAATATGAATTAAAAAGATACCTGTGTGATAAAAATAATATTTTATTGAAATAATAGACGGTATACTATTTCATTTTGAAACAATACGGATTAAAATAGCATCTGTATGATGGAAATCAAAAGAACGAACGCATTTAAAATAGTACTTTCATTTTAATAGACGCTACGATTATAGTTATGATTTGCTATTTCGTTTTCATTTTTCTCAGGTAAATCATTATTAATTCATATTTTTCATTGTTCTATTATTTATTTATTTTTTCTATTTTAGTATCATAGGTTTGATTTTCATTTTGTTTTACAAATTGAATTGTTCATTTATTTTTTTTGATAGTTCAAGTGCAATCACAAACATGTAATGGGATTTCACAATATGAACAATGTTCAACAAATAGTGCCTGTGCATGTTTTTCCATGACAGATGCTAATGACACTGGCATCTGTGCTCTTCTTTCGATGGACTGTGCTAGTCTTTTACCATGTGATTTTTCAAACAATACATGCCATCAGTCTAATACAATGTGTGTTCGACATCCTCGATGTCATGATCATCCTGTCTGCTATCCAAAATCAATGACTGATAAAGAAGTCTGTCCACCTGTGAGACCAAGTAAGGAATTACATGATTGATAAAGACAACATGAGAATTGTGATTAGAGAGTAATATTCTAATGAGATGGAAAATATCTGATATTAATTGATCTGTGACTTTTTTCAAAAAAATCGGCTTTAACCTGTTTTTAAACTTCTTTTTTGGAATAAGTGATATCGTTATTCGATTTGAAAGAAATACGAACCACTTCCATTTTTAATATATAATTCAGACAAGTTTCTTCTCATGTATTTATCCTTTATTTGGTGATTAGGTTGTGGTAGCTGTTATGGTGCCTCAATGGGATGTTGTAACACATGCCAAGAAGTTATATTTGTTTATATTTCACTTAATTGGCTATACAATTCGACACATTTTGATCAATGTAATTAATAATACAAAAACCAGTTTTCTACAATTCTACAGCTCGTTTTTATGGTATAGTGATAACGAAAAGATTTCAGTAGCTTCCGGGGCTTATTTTTTTGTTAGATTTATTGGGATTTATTTATTTTATGGGCATTATTGCATTTTCTCAATAAATTTTTGAATTTATTTTGATTTACTTATTTTTCGGTGAACACCGGAATTTACTGAATAGTTTTTACATAAGAAGGAGGGAATTCTCTTGTTTTTTAAAATGACCCTAGTCGGGACTCACTAGAAAACTCATAAAGGATTTCGTTGGGGAGGGTCGACTAGGGTGAATATGCTCTATATTATTTGTCTTTCATTTGATTGTACTACCTTTGAAATTCGATTATATTTATAAATAGAATCTTACATTTGAAATGTAATAATAGATAAAAAGATTGAATTAAAGTAGTTGTACTAAAGGTATCGAAAAGGGTGTGGGTTTAGATACCTATGTTAATATACCCACACCCACCCGAGTACTCAAGCATCATAAGTACTCATGAATTCTTGTGACATTTTCTAGCGTGAGTACTTTTTGAGTACTCCTCTAAGAGTTCTTCCATTAGGATTGATTGTTGAAGACTATGTAAAAAATACAAGAATTCATCAAAAACATGCGAGTTTATAATGCTTTTTACGTTTAATTGTCAAGAACAAGACTTCTGTTTATCTCTCATAAAATGAATATACGTTATTCTTTTTAAGAAGTAGTACGACGAAGAGTGCGTTTTGTTTTTAACGATTTAATCAATCTCAAAACAGTATGTCATCGCAATCTTCATTAAATGATATAGTTACAACAATGAAATCAGCAGAAAAATATTTATATCAAATTGGATGTCCTATCTTAATATTCATAGGTACTATAAGTTGTATAATTAATTTAGTTGTTTTCAGTCAAAAAAATCTACGAAAAAATCCATGTTCAATCTATTTTATTGCATATAATCTTGCTAATTTTATCTATATTTATTCTTCATTATTATCTTTAACATTAAATATTGGATATAAAATCAATGCTAATATATATCACTTAGCTCTCTGTCGTGTATTTCTTTATACAGTAGCTTTATTCAATAGTTTAAGTTCATTTTATTTAATTTTGGCATCTATTGATCGAATTTTGATAACATCACGAAATGCAATTACACGTCGAAAAAGTACTCGTCGTCTTGCTTATTTATGTATCATTGTAGGCACATTATTTTGGGCATTAGTTCATGCTCATCTATTAATTTTCTCGACTATTACACAAATTACTCCAAATTCTTTTCTTTGTTATTATCAACCAGGTATTCATCTTACTTTTATGGGTTATTATTCGATTATTAAAGAAATAAGTGCACTTCTATTATTAACAATATGTGGATTATGGTCAATAAAGAATATTCATAGTTTACATCATATGAGAATTGTACTTAATTTATCCGTAACTAAAAATGTTATTGAAACAAATTCTTCGTCTGGAAAAGATCGACAATTATTTTCTATGTTATTGATGGATATTATTATTTATGCTGTTTTTAGTTTTATTTTTTCTATATTTCTTATGTATCAACAAATAACACAAAATCAAATAAAAACTAGTGATCGAATTCAAATTGAAACAGTTATTCGAGATTTATGTTTATTTAGTGCAGGTATTCCATTTTGTCTTGGTTGTTATACTAATTTATTTGTATCAAAAACATTTCGAAGTGAAGTCAAGAAAATATTTTTTTATTTATTCAAGTTAAACTAATTATTAATTGTATTTGTTTTTATGCGTATTTAATGATTTTCAACATTAATCAGACTATATTGCAATATGTATACAACTTCGTAAGGAAGTAAAAATTGAGTTTATTAATATAAATACTTTTGATCATCTTGAAAGTTACTTACAGACTCTCAGATTCATAACTATTTTCTTGACATACAAATTATCTGTTGATGACAATATACTTTTGTCATCCATGATGAGATGTCAAAAACGGATACAAACCTGGAAAACCAATCATTAAATAATCTATATACACTATAAAAATTTCCAGTTCCATTTTGTTCAGTTTTTATTAATAACTTTAATTGCGTGTTTACAACATGTTTCGTTTCGTGTGATTATGTTCTATTGTTAAGGCCAAAAGTAGATGGAGAAAACTCTGAGAGAAATATATTTCGAACAGATGTAGCTGGGTGTCGCATGGATATCGGTGACTCTTTGACCCAAACCTACACCTATCCTCAAGATTTGATGCTAATATACTTGTATTTTTTAGATGTGATTATTGCAAAGGAGTCTTTATTTTTTTTTCTTTCTTTCCTTTCATATTTGAATGAAACTTTATATAAATTTTATATTAGTTTTGTGTCATTTTACCTTTCTATTTGCATAATCTCTCACTATTTACGACATGATGATAAAGGAGACCAACAAAAACATTCACGTTCGATGTTAGTTGGAAATAAAGAAGGGTGCGTGTAAAAATGACATTATCGTTTGAAATTAATCCTCGTCTTTTAGCTGATATTCGTTATGAACCGAAACAAATACTTGAACCAATCTGTGGCTATGAACAAGAACCATTGGTATCTCTTGAAGAAGCTTGTCAGCCACTTGCGAATATTCTCAGTAAAGAACTCGAACTATATGTAACTATTGCTAAACTGAATTCGAAAGAACCCAAAGATGGACTTACACAAGATGAATCGGCATCAATCTATTTGTATACTATGCAATGGGAGAAAATAGAAAATAGTCTGTATGCTCTTTTTAATCAAGCACTTCGTGCAATTGATAGAAGTACACTTAAACCTTGGCTTAAATATATGAAACTATTTTTTACTGCATTCTTCAAGTTACCGTAAGTATTAAAACTGTTAACTTGCAGTAAACTCACATGTAATAAGTTGTAGTTTCACTGAATATCATACCGTATGGCGTGGAGTTCCTGATGATCTTAGCAAACTCTATCAAGAAGGTGAAGAGTTAACATGGTGGTCTTTGAGTTCCACTACATCGTCATTTGATGTTCTACAGTCTCCTATGTATTTGGGTAGAGAAAATATACAAACAATATTTTCAATTGAAACAAAAAATGGAAAATTGCTTCGTGCACATTCACATCTTCAAAATGATGATGAAATTCTTCTACTACCAGGAACCTGTCTTAAAGTAATTGGATCATCAAATCCAAGTAATGGAGTTTATATAATTAGTTTACGTGAAATTCCTTCGAATTCCTTGAAACTAGCCAAACCATTTGATCTTACATCAACGAACGAGCTTCCTCTATCACCACAGTTTTGTAAAGCTGATATTCAACATTTGCTCAACTATATTGATATATTATATCCCAACGGCGAACCCATTAATCTTGAGACCGGACGCGATGAAAATGGAATTCCTTTCTATAGAGATGAAATGTATCACTTTTATGGTTTAGCTGGAACTTGGGCAGAGAATTACGATTATGACTTGATACCAACATATCGAATGTCGCAAAATCCTGAATATATTGCAAAAGCTACCTGGACAGAAATCAAACAAATGTTAACCTGTCTCTGTAGTTCAGGAAAATTTTCGTCTTATACTACCTATGCTCACGCAATCACAGCTGGTTACATACGATTGATACTTCTTCGTATGAAGGAACTTGTTGAACTATAAATTCTTGAAATAAAAATATGGTACATAAGTTGAGGATGAGCACGAGATAAACAAGCACTATCTCACATATGTATCGTCGATAGGTTTTTATGCATACTTCTAGTAACAGAGGGTACGGGCGTGGTCTTTTATTCATTCTACATGCATACGCTCAGACATGCCTACTTACATCCACACCCACCCTCTCTATTTTATGCAGATTCTTCATATGTCTTTTATTACTCATACAGCTAAATAGACTTTTAATTAATAGGTGGCTCACATTTCACTTGAAAGATAAACCTACTTTTTAACAGCTATGTCAGCTAAATTGTATAAGTTTCAAAATTTTCTTTTCTGGTCAGAAGGGAAAAACCATCTATATTAAAGATTCAGTTAAGAGCAACAAGTCAAGCAATAAAGTAATCATTTCTTTTCAACTAAAAAAGTCAATTTTGAACATTATATCGTCCCCTGTGCCATTTGGAGATATGGTTAAATAGTCGCCTGAGTAAACACAGTGCGAAATTGAGGATAGTGAGACCTGCGAATATGTACAATAGTCCACTAGATTCGTATACTCCCAGGCGATTATTTAGATTTTTTGACTCGTTATCATAGTTAACATCACAATTTTTCTGTTGAATATATGCTGGAAATCGTCGGTCAATCTCACCATTTGTTCTCAGTTCCAATATGTGTGCATCTAAGTCTTGTTTGTAAGGCCATTGCTTTGGTAAAGCCGCGCCAAAATCTGACCTACCAAATGGTGTACCAGCTAGTTCTAGTTGACAATACTCTTTCTGAATCATATATTCTGCGGTTGGACTATCAGTTAGAGCAACGTCAATATGTCCATCTACGAGTTTTGTAAAGCATTCCTTTGGATGTTTCAAACGATGATAATTCATCGGAATATTATTTGTTACTTCTTTCGTAAAATATTATTCATGTTGTGATCGTTCAATGACACCTATACGACTACAATCTATGCTGCGACACATTTTCAAGTCATCGATACTTTGCAGCCATGGTTTTTCACGTTGAGCAGTGAAATTAACAATCAGATTGCTAGTGAAAAGCGCTACTAGTATAATACTCATAAGCCAAACAATAACTGTTTGAATACGACCATATAAGGTTACGACTTGTAATTCAGAACCTCTTTGTATCAAAGCACCAATAGTTTGATAAAGAGATCTGCCAATTGTCTTTATCCATGATTTATCATAGATATGACTATTATTTTCGTCATGTTCAAAGTTATTATTCATTTTGCGGTGTTCATAGAATGCAATAAGTAGTGCGGACGGAAAATATATGGTACCGACAATTGTCAACCAAAGTGCAAGTGAAAATGGATTCAAAAATGCAAATGGTTGTATTGTTTCCTGTTTACTTTTGCGTACAACAAGACGCATTGTATTAGCATAAATTGAAGCACTAAAATCAATTTTATTTTCACGAGCTGGCGTGATAGCCAAGTCGGCCATCACAATTTCACATGTACGGTTTTTTACACAATCTACTAATTCATCATAGCTAGTCTCATCTGGTGCAACTGTATAAGTAAAATTGAATTCCATTTTTTCGCTCAGTAATGTAAGTAATTCATGAATATATCCTTCATATAAATCCTTTTCATGAATGCCACGAGATGATCTCTTCATAAAAAATGGTGGTGTAATATAAACAGTAATATTGAGTGTTTTGCCTAAAAAGTATGTATAAGCATAACAATGATTTTAATAAATTAAAACAACATGATTTACAAATTTGATCGATGATATATAATAAAACTTTCTATTTTCATTAATTCTGAAAGATCTATCTATTGGTTTCTTTCAGGCTATTAAGTTCTATTAACTTAGCTTCCTGTTTAACGTACCTTTTAGAAGTGCATAATCAGTTGGGACCTCATCCCATTTTCTCGGCCATTGAATAGAATTTGTTATATTTATCCATTCAGTTGTACAGTTATGATTAGTATTCAATAAAGTACCATTCAATTTTAAAACATCTACAAGGTGAAATCCATCCATTGATGATTGTATATTGCTGATCACATAATATGCCCCTGTATCATCAACACGATCGGTACTGTTCAAGCCGAACTGCACTCGTCCTGTGAGGCCAATAAAACTCATTGTTTGTAGAATTTTATGAAGTTCTCCTTGTGCAGTTAGATTACTAGCAAAGCAGTTGGAAGTGTTCTCAAATGAAAGACATGATGTAGGATTATTTTGACAAAGTTGTTGGAATGCCAAAATCAACATCCATGAAGCGTCGAATGCATAGCGTGCATAAATATCCATGTGCGGTTGGTTGTCATGAAATGAATTCGGATCATACTTTTTCCAAATATCAAGAGCTTCATCTAATAAATATGTGCTTGCTGATATGTTAACTATATCTGTTGGAATTAGTCTTAATATTAACATTCCTATTAGTTGATTTATATGCTCATTCGCAAGAATATTCATTGATGAATTACTTGCTGTTAAAATCCAGAGAAAGGATGGAGCCAGAACTTTACCGGCTTCCGCTGCGGATTGTATGATTTGTGTTGTTACATTTGCATTAGCCATAACAATCACAATACGAGATGGACTATCTTCTAGTTGACGTTGTATATTCTCGAATTGATTAACAAATAAATCAAATCTAATTGAACGTGAAATTTCTACCTCATTAGTAAATACTTGAGTAAGAGCCTGAAGTCCGCCTTGCCCATAAGTATCTCCCTGATAGATCACATTTGTTGAATTCCATTTATATTTTTTGAATAACTTCAATAGTACTCTTGCTGTGGTAACTTCAGACGGTGGTAATCTGTAGAAGGTTCGATATGCATTGCGATCTGAGAGTTCAGGCTCGGTTGTCGAGTAGCCAACTACAGGCAATCCTACTTTATTGCCTAAACGTGCTATTGTTCTCGCTTCAGTCGAGTATTCAGGCCCAACAATTCCGAGGATCTGATATTCAGCAATAGAGCGACATGTACGATCGAGTGTTTCAATAACATCACGACCATTTGTTTCTTCTATATGATAGGCAATCTGTTTTATTTATAGTCATATTCCAGCGTTGTGCTAATAGAATTGCAGCGCGAAACATAGCGGGTTCTGCCGATGTTTGAAAATGCCTTGTAGATTTTAGTAGAGTTCGTTGTTCAAGAAACAAGCCCAAGAAATAAATGTATGAGCTGTTTTTATTCGAGAATGAAGGCCATTTTGGACACTGCAAATTTTCTTCGTTACACCATCCATCTGATTGTGATTTTTCATCCTTCACTTCCGATGAATTACAATATAACAAGACCAATAGAGTAAAAAATACTGTGGTGAAATGTATTACAGTTGACATCTTCAAAATAACATACGTCTCATTCCCTTTCAATTGCTTTTATATGCTTGAAAAAAAACCGAATCAATTCTAAGTGAATATAATTTCTTGATTATTTTCAACAGTGATGAAACTCAATGACTGCATAAGTGTATCAGCAATAACATCGCATTAAACATAGATAAGAACAGTGTGAAAGAAAATTGGTTTAAAACTTCCAGATTGTGCCCTAAAACACATTTTATATTGCAGGTAAATATTGCCTTATTACGATTTATAGACGTTGACACGTGGAGATTTTTTATTGTCGCTGAAGAATATATGCATATATCGGCGATAAGATAAAACGATAAATTTCTTTCGGCGAAATTAAACTAAGCAAAACTTTGTAATAGAATTAAAATACTTTGTTTCACTCCGACCACATGCATATCAACATACACACTTTTCAATTAGTAATATCATTATGAAACAAACAAAAAATTTCTTTTCAAAATACAAATTTAATCAAAGAATAGAAATACAATACAACATCAAATAATAGTCTCTTATATGTTTGTATAACTTCATTTCATTTATGTTAGTATTGCTATAACGACATTTGGTCGTCGATTTGTTATTTTCATTATAGATGTTTTAATTGGATCTGTAAATTTAAATAAAGCAGTTAAAATAAATACTAATGATACATTTACAAATATATAAGCAATACGAAAATGATATTTTGGTGGTTGAGTAAAGAAACTCATGAATATGAAGATAGCATAAGTTAAACCAAATGTTATCAACATTGATACAAGTATAACTATTCGACGTATCATTTTTAATTCTCTTTCTACACGTAATAAAGTATTTGCTGGTGTTACATTTTTATTCATTTGTTTAACATATCGAACTAATTTAAAATAAATCAATATAGTACCATTCATCGGAATTAGATAAAGTAAAACTACATTATAAACTGTTATGAAAGATAACTCAAGTGACATTTGACACATTTGATCATCAACTTGATAGATGATTCTACCAGTGAATAGTTGAGGAAAAACACATATAAAAGCGATAATCCAACTGAAAATAATCAAGAAAATTTGAACTCGTTTTGATTGCCAAAATAAACGAGATGGGTAAACTATTGTGAGATATCGATAGATTGCTTGTAAGAAATAAGAATAGTTTTGTGCAAAACATGTCACATAACTAATATAACCTCGATATTTACAAAATAGATCTTCGTATTGTTGTTGTTTAAGATCATTGTCTAATGTAAATACAGCCATCCAAAATAAATCAATTGCAAGAACAAGTTCAGCCAAACATGAATTAGCAATAAGTATCATTGGAACTGTATGACAAGTTTTATCAAATATAATAATAAATAAAAATATTAAGGCAAGTATAATGACCAAGATTAAACATATAACATTAAGAATATCGAAAGAAATAAACCAGGATTGAATATTTGTTGTTGATGAATTATTCGCATACATTATTATTGTTATTATTAATATTTGAGGAAAAGAAAGTATGTTTTATTTAATAACATAAAAATATCATTTCATTCATGTTATACTCGATCGTCTCTTTAGTAATGAAACAACATTTTTTAATTATTGGGTATTCAACAGAGTTGTGTCGTTAATTTCACTACCTTTCAATTATATGTGCATCATTACTATCTATAGTAGAAAGTATGGAGTATATATATATACGTAAACTAATTATAATGTCTGAGCTGAAAAATAAAAATAAAAATTTTGAAATTAACGACAAAACTCTGTTGAACGCCTAATAATAAATCAAATGATGATGTGCTAAACAAGGATTTGTCTAATGACTCACGAACGCTTCCGCGCAGTGACACTTCCGCGCATTGCACCGATGCATAAACGAAAAATGAAGTTTTTCTCTCTATAAGTAATTAATTATTCTTTCAAGCTTTTCAAATAATTGTTTATAAAAAAATATACATATGAATCAAGAATAATATAAGCACAGAAAACGACAAGAAATAAATAACGTTGAAATCTTTTACCATTTCTTTTATTTGATCATCATTTTTTATTCAAATTTTTTCCTTTTACTATGTATTACTGCTCTAGCTAGCATTTGAGTTCCAGATAGAATTGTATTTTTGTCTTTCCTTATAGTGTTTTTGATTTAAGAAGTCATTGAAATGATGTATATGTTCAGATATATTTTATTTAATTATCTTAATTTCATTTCGGCTGATTCCATCATATAAAAATAGAATATTTTCCTTTTATTTATTCAAATGAGTTCATTTGATCTGATAGCATGAAGACAGAACAATAAATTACAAAGTTTGAAAGAATAGTTAATATTTTTTTTATAGATGAATTATTGTCATCCAGCATCTACGAAAGAGAAAATATGTTGTGATTTTTTTAAAACGAGATTCACTCCGTGACTTATTCATAAGGGCTCTTTTCAGTTTGAATATTAATCTAATAAAGAATCTTATTGAAAAGTTTATTACGGATGTCATTATATAGTTTCTAACAGTAATTAGAAATAAAAAATATGTACTTCAGTACTTGTCTTTTTCTAAATACTATAAATAGATAAATGAGACGAGCTCGTATGAAATGTACCTAGTCAGATAAGCAACAAAAAATACCGCGCAAAAGTGCGTTCAAACCACTTTAAAGCTTTCGAACAAAAGTATATTCGTTCAATATGGGTAAATAGATAACATATTCTGTATGCTTTACGTCTAACTAACTGATAAAAATTGTTATTTGCAAAAATAATGCCTCGCATATATATAGTTTTTTATTGATATAAAGACATATAAGAAAGAATGACATATGTAAAGAAAATGTAGTAATAATAATAACATATTTATTTTTCTATTGAAAATATATATAAACTATTAGTAGAATTTTCGATCTGTTTGAAGTTAGCGAAAAGCTGGTTAATACAGCCATCATCAGTACAAATTTTAAGTACATCAATAACTAATCAAATCATGATATCATTCAATGTATAATCTAATCTTGGAGGGTGGATGCGGGTTTCTCTTCTGTGCATACTCACCCACACCTGAGATGATTTTTCTTTGCTCTGTAACTTTTCTAAAGAATATTATTCTTTATTTTTCGTGACGTTTCGACAGTCGATACTGCTTTCCTCAGGCTTTCTGAATAAACAATAAAATGTATTTGAATAAACGACACACTGATATTTTTTCTTTTCTGCTATTATAATATGGTTTCATTAATAGCTTATATTTGCCGATTATTGCTGTCTTGTTGAGTTACTATTAAAATCAAAATAATAACAAAGTAAAAGCAAAGAAAGAAAAATATCAATATACATATATGCAAGCGTACTTTATTTTTTAATCAATAAACTCGCAGTAGAAGGCAGGATCAACGATTGAAACGTTATATAAAATGAAAGGTAATATTTTACAATATGAAATTAACAAGATATCAATAATTAAATATGACATTCCTGCACGAAAGTCACATTTCGCTCATGTAAATATCGATTTATACTATTGATTGCGTATTTTACGCCACCGAACACCTGCACTTTTTCTCACTGAAACAATGACGAAAAAACACAAATACATCAGTATGTTGGACGTTTCTCTTTTGTGTATGTGAAAAAGTGATTGAAATGAAAAATATTATATTTATTTTTCTTTCCAAGAAGCAGCCGATTGCGTTGGTTCTTTTTTATTTGGTAAAAGTATATTTTTGCACGAAGAGAATAGGCAAGAATGAGTATTACAATCAATAGAAGACATATTTTGTTTTCTCATTATTAGTACTTTTTTCTACTTTTCAATAGTCTGTAACTGACTCAGTAAAATAGTATTTTCTTTTATAAAATAAAACGTCCAAAGAGAAAAAAATAGAAATATGCGTCACTAATCAAATTATTCCTAGTACTGATTTTATCTTTCAATAATTTTTAATTTCATATTTTCGCGTTTTTTAGAAATCATCTATACATAAATCGATACTTTGATAATACATAGATTCTTATTCATTTCTCATACGTTATTTTATAAATATTTTCCTTTGTATTATTTTGAATACTATATTTAGAACAAAATATAAGTATAAAGATTGTAATAATGATATATAAATAGACTTTCTCTTAGTTTTAGAAAATTGAAATAAATATCAAGATGGAATCATCTTCTAAGTTAGTTGTGTGTATTTCATCAACTGCACTCTTCGATTGCAATGAGTCACACACAATATGGAAACGTGATGGGCTCGAAGCATATATAAAACATCAGCGTGAGCACATTGGTATTCCTCTCAAACCTGGTGTTGGATTTTCATTAGTTCGATCCTTATTAGAGTTGAACAAAGTCGTTGATCAACCTGTAGTCGAGATTGTTCTTGTTTCACGCAACGATACAGAGTCTGGACAACGTATTAGAGAATCTATCAATAATTACAAACTTGCTATTAAAAAAATGGCGTTCACGTGTGGTACGGATGTCACTAACTATCTTCCAGCTTGGAAATGTGATCTCTTCTTATCTACAGAAGAAGAACAAGTAAGAAAAGTACTGAGTGGTATCACTTCTGATCCATTTGAGGGTATAGCTGCTGGTTTAATATACAATCTGACACCTGAATTATTACCTGTTCAACCTGCCGTCTTGTAAGTTGGTGAACTTCATTAAAATCACATTACATTTCTATCATTTTGTTTATTTTTTATGAAGACCTTCTGACAATTCCACCATTGTTTCAAGTGCTACATCAGTACATTCTAGTGTTGCATTGCGGCCAAAAGATCAAGTTCGTATTGTTTTTGATGGAGATGATGTACTCTATTCGAAAGAACCTGAATCAAAACTCACTGAATATTTTGAGCAAGAAACGGGATCCGTTTTATTAACAAAAGGTCCAATGCAAGCATTTGCACTCAAACTGCAAAATGTACGTCGAGCACTGGGAGATAGCAATAGATGGCGAATACGCACATTTTTAATCATTGCAAATACTGATACAAGTGCTGAACGAGTATTTTGCACTTTGAAAGAATGGGGTCTCGACATTGACGAGACATTTATTTTGGATGGATCGGATAGAACACCTTTTCTACGTGTTATCGATCCGTCAATTTTCTTCGATTATTTAAATGAACATATTGAGCCGATTCACTCGGATATTCCAGCTGCACATGTTCCTCACAGTCCTCGGACTACCAGTTGCGCTAGTATCGATGATGTTGTCTTGACCATCTCGCGTCATGTCTCAAGATCATCAACATACAGTGAAGATGATTCGAAAATGAAACATTTGAAAAATTCCTAAAATATATTATGACTTATCTAAATATGATGAAATCATTTTTTTTTTCGTTATTGCTTCTCAATATAATAAATTTATTGAAATCTAATAAAACTGTTATTATCAGAATGATGTATATAAGTCGATTGTAAATTGAGAGTATGGATGTGCTGAAGATAACATATAAACCCGCATCTTCAAGATGGTTGACTGACGGTCAGAGTTTTTTTTAACACATTTGTCTATGACGCACTGTTACATTTTTCTTCTGTTCTGTTTTCTTCTCCTCGGCTCCTTGGCAAAAGAGCGTCTAGTAAAGATGTTTTTTTACCGTCATTCATGGTTCTGTTGACATCATTGTCGTCAAACTAAACGAGAGAGAAAAAATCGATATTTTTTTACTTGATGTATGAAAGGAAAGAGAACATACAACATTATCACTCAAAAAAAATAAAAACGATAGTATGACATAAAAGTATCGATAAGATAATGATAATCCCATGGATCAAAAATTAGAACGTACTACTTATCTTCGGTGTTACAAAATCTTCTGATTGAACTGAATATTTTTCTAGAAGTCGAGTTCTATTCGATTATGATATAAAATTTCATCTAAGTATGAAGATCAGCATATGATTTATTGAATAAGCAAAAAAGAAAAGTATTGAAATAAGCAAGATATGTACAAAAAAGACTGAATCAATAAAAAGCGATGTATATATAAATCAACTGTAATGTACACTATTTGTTAAAATGTTCTTTTTTGTATGAAGTATCAAGCAACATATCTATGAAATAAGATATCATGATCAATAATTTAAAAAGAAGATCTGATGAATATAAAGTTTACCTGTAGTATTTTAAAGCTTCATAAATTTTTGCACACGTCCATTTCCTGTATCACCAATATACATATTCATTTCTGAATCAAATGCAATACCTCGTGGACCTTTTAATTGTGTTGCACCACTACCCGCAGTAACATCACCAGCAATTGTAACACCAACATTACTATTGGCACAGAACAACTGAATCCTGTTGTTGCCACTATCAACCACATACATATTCAGAAAACTATCGATTTTTATTCCCACCGGTGAATTTAAGTGAGTTGAATCAGAACCTGATATACCTGGTACACCAGCAACGAAACTGCCTGTTGAAACACCAGGAGTCCAACGTATGACTGAATGTGCATCCGTATTTGTTATAAATAGGTCAGTACTTATAGATGGTAAATAATGAATACCCCATGGTCCGTACAACGATGTGTTTTTATTATATTGTCCCGTTCCACCTGCTATCAGAACACCATTAGTACCCTCAGTTGAATTCGTTGGATAGCCCATAATTCGATGGCAAAGGAAGTCAGCAATATACATATATGTTTCTGTTGAATCGAAAGTAAAATATCGTGGAGTATAGAATTTATTTAATGCAGAGCTAGCTGATCTAGTTACGCCAGCGATAGTTTTTCCTATGTTTGATCCACTATTAAATTTTTGTATTCGATGATCGTAGGCATCAGTTACATATATATTTCCAGATTTATCAACATAAACATCATTAGGATAACTAAGTTGAGTACTATTCGATCCTGCTGACCCTAACGTTCCAGCTACAACTGTTGCATTTACATCATCTTTCAATAGTTGCCATACAACATGATTACTGTCCTCATCTACAGCATATAAAGTATCATTTGAGTCAATAAATACACCAGATGTTGCTATTCGTAATGTTCCTGTTGGTGCTGTTGCTGCACTAAGCACAGTAATACCAGTCG
The DNA here is from genome assembly GCA_905250115.1 of Adineta steineri. Taxonomy (NCBI): domain Eukaryota; kingdom Metazoa; phylum Rotifera; class Eurotatoria; order Adinetida; family Adinetidae; genus Adineta; species Adineta steineri. The sequence goes on along the minus strand of CAJNOI010000014.1, from coordinate 279,030 downwards.
TATTCCAATGTAAATCGCCAGATGTACCTATTAATAGACAGACATAAAAATAATAATTAATTATTCAATATTTTTTTATCATAGTCCTAGCATTATTGTATCGATATTAATATCACCTTCTTGCTGATATATTCAACTGCTCCTCTGTCTCAGCGTTTGTTTCCTTTCGTTTAATAATGATGGCTATAATAGTAGATACATAGAATAATATCCTTGTAACCTTATATGATATTATTTTGTCTGTATACGATACTAGTTCAGTCACTATATATATATATATATAAGTATACAGTGACGTCATTCCATTTATATTTTTTTGCGTTCTACTAGTGCACTTCGATGTGCATATGTTCAGATATTTTCCATTTCTTTCTCGTTCTTTCCTTACGTCATACACATACAACAGGAAAAAAATTTAAGTTTCTAAAAAGAACCCTGCAGGCACAGGCTTAATAAACGAGTTCTTCGAATTTTATGCTTTCAAAATCGATATAATATGAAATGAATTCAAAACAAATTTAAAGATGTTCCTAAAAACTATTGCAATACATATCAGGATTTCAGTTTTTCTCGTAAAATTTAAAAAAAAATATCTTTGGAATACTATATTATATATGATTAGAACATCTCTTTACTTACATGGATTTACTGTTGTTGTTGTTGTGGTTGTTGTCGTCGTTGTTGTTGTGGTTGTTATCGTCGTCGTTGTTGTTGTGGTTGTTGTCGTCGTCGTCGTCGTTGTTGTTGTGGTTGTTGTCGTCGTCGT
>CAJNOI010000014.1:263366-278254 GCA_905250115.1 Adineta steineri | reverse complement strand
GTCGTCGTCGTTGTTGTTGTGGTTGTTGTCGTCGTCGTTGTTGTTGTGGTTGTTGTCGTCGTTATCGTTGCTGTTGTTGATGACGTTGTCAATTCTATATGAAACAAGAACATTTAATCGAATTTTCTTCATAATTCACCACATATCTATCGATGAAAATATATCTGACTGTAAATACATTCATATGGATTTTCTCGTCTCTTCTTCTATAATATTTATTTATAATTATGTTTCTATTACAACAATTGTAACAAATTATCAAAACTTACGAGAAAATAATAACCTTTACATGTAATAAAGTTTATGAAATGCCTACTATTAATTATCATTCAAAAATATAGTAAAGTTTTTTATTGTCATAATTTATACGACAATAAATAGATTGTTCCATAAATCATGTATCATACCCAGGACGATTATTATGACCACCGAAAACGCCATCTTAAACGGCTTGAAACGATTATGAAACGGTGTATTGTTGCAACGCAAAAGCATCCGTTTCCGTCGTTTTTATACCGTTTTTATTTCGTTAACGTTGCCGTTGTCTTTAGCCTGACTATGTGTAATTTTCTATAAAATAGCTAAGCAAATGAGTCTCTTCTCTGAAGACTATATTGATCTCATTTATTAAAATCTATATAAAATGTCAACAATAATGTTTTCTGTTATTTCATTAACTCAAATAGTTATAATTAATAACTATTTTCATTAATTAAAAACATATTTGTTCCTTTTTTTTATATTTTTATCATGAAGGAGCAAGTGGGTAAGAGCTCAATCTGTCGCATATAAACGACAGGATACATGATGAATAGAGAATGCGCTTTAAAAGAATAATTATTTTAGTTTTGAAAAAACTACTTAAGCAATTCTTTTGTTAAAATATAAATAGTCTACTATTCAACGAGACTCAAGTCTTTTACATCTCTTTTATGACGTATTCTTTGTTTTTACCGAAGATAAAACTGTATATATTATTTCTTTAAGCTTCGTTATTCGACTAGAATATACAGATGAATAAGTAAAATCTTGATTTTTTGAAAAACTACACCTTTTGGTGTTGTACTGGGTTCTGTTGTCAGTTCTACTTTTTCTGTTGTTGTCGATTTGTTAACAGATGTTTTTTTCGTTAATACGATAGTTGTTGGAATAATTATGATCAGCATAACAACAACAATAGAAATTATGATCCACATCAATTTTCTCTTTTGAAATCGCTCATATCTAGAATAAAAAAGATCCATTTTATATTTACTACAGTTTATAATATACGTACATGGTTCGTAATAGAGTAGTTGGTGTTTGAGCGTTGCCATCATTTGCTGGTTGAGACTAAAACAAGTAAAAAAAACATACATTATTTCGTATTAATTCTCTTAATATATTACAAGATAAGCTTCTGCTCTGTTCTTCGCCATAGCCGATATTTTTACTTGAGCCTAATATTCGTAGAACACTTGTGTAATTGACGATCTATGAGAATTCGAAAATAAATCAAAATAGTATCTCAAAGTTTTTAATCGTGCACAATAACTGTTAAAGAACTATTTAAAATTATTTATGAAATGCAGATTTTTCAGTAAAAACAAGAAGAAAATTATGCAAATATTTAATGGGTATGATAAGCATAAAAGTCACACACAAAAACAAGGAAATGCGTAAATTAGTTCTATATTTTTTTCAGTGTTTAGTATTATTCAGTATAAATATCAAACTAAAATGGATAATATAATCGATCTGATACCCAGTATTATCATAATGAACAAGTAGAAATTATCATTTTAAACAATTCCTAGGTCCCAATCACATTCAGCTTCGTTACAAGTTTATTCATATCTGTTAAAGCAATACATAAAAGTGTATTTTTGTGTTTTGAACATGTTCAAATAATTTTATTTTCCTCTTCATAAGAATATTCTCTATCTTTCAATAAAATTTATCGACATTTATTTTTAAAGTATATTCATATAAAATGACATATGGTTTTTGTTAGCTTTGCTACATATTTGGCAGTATCTAATCAGGACAAAATAAGAAAAAAAGTTTTGAGTTAGTGTATCAGTATCCAATCATTTTCAAGTGACAAATTTCATTAGATCTTTTTATTTCTTAAGTGATTATTACTTTATCTTAAGTGTGCTAAAAAAAATAAGATTTTTTTCTTAATTAATTGACTAAAAAATCTATCAAAAATCTGCTTTCGAAATACGATGTTTATTAGGCAATTTATTAGTTGATGATGCTTTTAAAAAACTTGTTTGTATTAAGAAATTTCGAATTGAAGAATACAGTGAATAATAGTAAAAAACTTAATGATAAAAAATATCTCTGAACTACAGCAAACATAGTCATTTTACTAATGCGTGATTCGTTTGATGCAAAAAAATTCTTATGAAACACAATATACAAGTAAAAAAGAATATGATGCGTTCTTTTTTTTCTCTTTACAATCCCTTATGAACAAAATGATGACAGATGTGAGTTAAAAATATTCAATATAAAATTCAATAAAAAGCATGATTTATCAAAGGAAATTCAAAGTATATTTAATAGAAACAGAACACTTATACTAGAATGTTTTATTGTAAATTGTTCATTTAAAAAAATAATCAGTTACAACCGATGTCTTTCTTAAGCAATGAATTGTATTCAACTCAATAGCATTCGACGATTGTTTCATTTAAAATCATACTTCCATAGTTAAATATTAAACGAGAATCAAAAATATTTATTCTTCTTTCATTGTGTTTTTTTTAATAAAATGAATAAAAACGAATATGCTCTTGTCGATATTTCATTATACTCATGAGAAAAGATTGTTCTGCTTAGAAGTTTAATCTTATACTTACTACATGCATATATTTGTGTTTTATTGCGAAGATTTTTACTAGCAACTTATAGAGAAAAAAATATGATACCTTCCAATAAGATATTTGTATAATTCTGTAAGATTAGAAAATATAGATCTTACGTCATTAGATTGCCAGTAAGATTTATTTTTTCCACCTGAGCGTATCAAAGTAAATAGTTGCTTTGTTTTGTAGATCTCTTTTCTCTACTAGCTTGAACATATTGAAAGATTTTGTGAGTATGGGATGATTCCAAGTTCTGCAGTTACGTTTATGTTTACATCGACGCCAATATCTAAACTGTCCATATAGCAATGCTTATACATTATCCAATATTTTCTCGAACTCTTGGTTAGAAAAACAAACGCATATACTCTTCACACCCTCACAAAAAAAAGAAAAATCTTTAAATATAGAACATCCTCGTATTTTCTATATTGTAAGCTAATAAATAGAAAAATCTCGTCCTTTATTGTTTGATCAATATACTGGAATATTCAAATCACAATAGCTTTATATAATATTTATATAGTAACACGTGTTTTTAATCCCATTCTGCAACTGCAGCTGAACTAGCAGAAGATGTTCTACCACTCAAATTAGCTGCTTGATTTGAATTGTCAGAACTATTCCCTCCAGGTCGCATCTAAAAAGAAAAATTTTATTAACTATAAAAATTATATTATTAATTTTACATTAGTATTTCGTCCACTATAACCACCACGACTAAATCCACTATTTGAATTACCAGCATATTGCTGGAGAAATTCTGGTACTTCGTGTCCAGCCTAAGAAAATAATCAAGTTAAAACTATTTTAAAATTTAAAAACTTTCATACTTCAGTTAGTTTTAATATAAGTTCAGGAGCAAGTGTACGATCAGAATCACGTTCTGGATCAAAAAATGATATAGATTTGCCTAAACGACCAGTATGACCAATTTGATGAATATAAAGATCAATTGAATTGGGTAAATCATGATTAACGACATAACCAGTCAAAGGAAAATCAAAACGGCGAGCAGCAACTGATGTTGCAACAAGGATAGGACATTTACCATTGGTAAACTGTTGTACAGCTTCAGTACGTTGTCTTTGTGTTCGATCACCATGCGTTACTGTGCTCATTAATTTCTTTTGTGAAAATAATGCTCCTATATAATCTGCTTGTCGTTTTGTTTCAACAAATATTAAATAACGTTCATCTTCTGAAAATGTCAGAAATAAAAATAATATGTATTTTAATAATTTTATTTATTATACTCAGATTTTGTTCAAGTAATTGAAGAAGACGATCTTTTTTTATCGCCTTGTCGAACTTCTTCAATTATTTGTATTTTATCTTCATTAGTACCACCTTATAAAAACAAAATAATAATAATTATTATTTATTGAAGATAAAAAATGAATGATTAGTTACCTTCAGGTGTACATTGAATTTGTGTTCGATGATATTTTCCAAAATTTTCACCTTTTGCTATTGCTTCACCAAAAATATCATCTTCTGATAATGGTGCAGGCGGTGGAATATAACGTTCCGTAGGTTGACTAGTAGCACGACCACCCGCTAATAGAAATTATTGTATTTATTATTCTAGCTTGTATATATATACTTACGTTGACCGAAAATATCATCAGAAACCTAATTAAATGAATATATTTTTTGAAGATTTTATACTGAATAGAAACTTACTCGGTCATTTCTTCGACCGCCACCACCACCACCGGCACTAAAGAAGCTAGAACTGCCAGCTTCTAAGTGATATTACAGAAATAAAAATGAGAATTACAAACAACAAAAAACAATAATACTACGAGGTTTTCTTTCTTGTGGACAGTCGCGAGACTGATGACCGAATTGATCACTATGTAGAAAAAGTCAATCAACAAAGATAAAAATACATCTTCAAGACAAACATACCAGTTGTAACATTCTAAATGAAAAAGAAAATCATATCAAGCAATGTAATTAAAGTAAAATCATTACTTACTTCCACTATTACCACCACTACGGCCACTGCGATCACCTGAACTAAATCCACCACTACCGCCTCGACCGCCTATAATAAATAACTTTTGTTTCTATTTAAAATAAAATATTGTTTACCTCGAAATCCTCCTCTACTATTAAAGCCACCACGACTTTCTGATTTACCGAATGTTGAGCTATTCTTGACATCTTCTGAATCATTACTATTACTTGTTGCAGACTTTCGCCAGCCACGAAATGATGGCTTTGAGTCACTGTTATTTTGATTTCCTGAATTTCCAAAGTTGACAGGCTTAGATCCAGGTCCATCATTCGATTCTGGTATGAAATTAATATTATGATCATCACTATCATCTGAATCGAATCCACCACGACTTCCATTTGAACTGAAGCAACTATGATCACTACGATTTTCTTTTCGTGGTTCCTGGCATTCTCGACTCATATGACCAGTCTGGTTACATTTATAGCATCCTTTGAAATAAAGAAAAAAATGAAGACTAAAGTTTGATTAATTTCTTTTATAAAATATTATATTTCTTAGATATCTGAATTATACTTACTGTGAGAATCAACATTATTATTTGAACCAAATCCTCCTCCACCAACACCAGATCCACCACGTCCACCTCGACCTGAGTAGAAAATCTTACGTTTCAACTGTAGATATCAAACTGAGAATAGTTACCACTAAAACCACTACCTCCACTATCATTATTTCGTGAGCCAAAACCACCACTACCGCCATTCATTGGACGACTGTTTTCATCGTTGTGACTACTACGAAAACTACCAAAACCTTTAGACGCACCACTACGATTGCTATTCCAGTTTGAAGATGGTGCTGCTGGTTCTAAAATAAATATATCATTAAAAAAACCAAGAAAGAAATAATTTTCGCTATCATTGTTTGTTACAAATGGTGCGATATCACGTTCAATACTCATTTACATTGGCACTTAATCTAAAATATATTTTGTTTCTATAATTTGCATGTAAGGTTTCTGTAGTATGTCATACGATGCGAGTGATAAAGCATATAATTAAGACTTGGAATAATTTATGCTCTGCTTTTAAATAAACCTTAATTATTAACTCAACAAATTTAGATAAATCTTCGAAACTTTGCGAAATACAGTGAAACGCAATAATGGCGAGTTTAATACACTTACTTGGTGATACATTAACAGAAATAGCGTTAATAAGTGGTGAAGTATCTAACTCGAGCTTAATACACAATGGTTTAATGAGTTCTTTCTCTAATCTATTTAATTCTTCATTCCAATCACGAATATTTGTATCATCAATACCATTCTCTTCACGACTTTTTCCCAATTGCTCACTCAACTTGTTCAGATCAAATTTAATTTGTCGCCTGTGTACACTAGCATACTTGTATACTTTTTGTCTTTCTTCTTCAGCTGTTTGTTGAATTGTTTTAAGCGACATACGCTCCCATTCATTAATTTGTTCTATCAGTCCATGTTTTTCTAGATCATTCGTTTGTTCATTAAGAGTTTGTTGAAAGACATCTCGAGTAGTTATTACATCATCTAATTGTTTTCTAAGTTCTTGTCGATGATCCGTTAAATGATTGAAACAAAATTCTTTTAAACATCCACTACCATCTTAATGTTGCTTTTTCTTTATCACAGGTAACACAACGATTTTTACCTGTTATTGTGTCAGACGTTTTCATTTTTCTTTATGAAATGAAACTATAAAGAAAGAAAATTTTTTTTGTGTACACTCAAGTTACAACACAATAAAAGGCTTCGGTTGATAATATCAAACAAAATAATTCTTTTCCTTTTAAACCGAAAAAAAAAATTTCTAATATTATCGATAGTAAAGTTTATTTAGGGAATGAGAGTTAATATCGATTTTTATTAAATATTTAATAATAAATAAGCACAGAAAACATGTTACATGCTTGTTCTGGGATGCGGATTCGAGCATACAGACGCTTAAGAGAATATTTTTTCTTTTATTTTTTTGATAAGACATAAATGAAATCTTTTTCTTTCTTGAATCTACATGAAATGTTGCTGATTTTTCTTTTCTTTATTGACTATACTTACACGTGTTGTCTTACACGACTGGTATGTTATTCATCATCATTCGATGTACGAAAGAAAGAACGCAAATTCCCATGAGTGATGAAATTTCTAATAAACAACAATAGCATAAAAGACGACATCTACTCGATGTTTTTTTCATTCAACAGCCTTCGATAGGATGAGTGTCAGTGTGAGTATTTGTCTGCAAATAGAATGTAAACCAAATGCGCACACCCACACCCTCAAGACTGATTCAATCTGCAATAAAATGAAATATAAAACTTTAAACTGATTCTTTTTCTTTCATGGATAATAAAAAGAAAATATGAAAAATCATGTTCAATTCAAGAATAATGTTAAATTTTGCCGGTATTTTGTTGCATTTCCAGTATACGTTGAAGATTTTTCTCCACTTCAGCTTTTTCTGACTGTCTTGGTGGCTTCATTTGTGAATACATCTTCAATGCACGTTCAAAATAATAACGTGCTTGAGACAAATCACCTAATTTCATTTCTACCAAGCCCAATGTATTCAATAACTCAACAGTCTGCGATTGATTTGATAAATGAGTAAATTCGGAAAGTGTTAAAGCTTTTGTACCCACTTTCAATGCTTGATCATTATTCCCAAGTTCATGATGAATATTTGTTAACAAGACTAAATTTTGCGCCACAATACTTTCACTTTCCGATGTACCAGATTTTTCGTATAATGCCCGTGCTCGTTGTGCATAATCGAGAGCTTCATTCAGTTCTTTTCGACTTCGATGAGTATTTGCAATACCAATTAAACAGATCATCATTGAGTTCACATCATGTGGTTGAGTCGATTCGTGCAATGATAAGGCACGAGTATAGCACTTCATTGCTAAATCAAAGTGACCACGTTCATAGTGCAAAACTCCGAGTTCTACAAGAGTATCAGTACCGCTTGCACCTGCCTGAAACGAAACTATTTTAATCTATTTCATGCTCTTTGTTTAAATAAATATAACCTTTTGTTGCATTTGAAATGCTTGTCGATAACATTCGATTCCAGTATGATAATCTTGCTTATAATCGACTGATAGCTTACCGATGATTTTAAGAATCCTTACAGTCATTGGTCGAATTCGTCGATAAGCCTTAATAGCTTCATCAATATTTCCCTCTTTCAAATATTTATTTGCTTCCAACTCTTCTTCAGGTATTTGTGGACTGTTATTTCGTTCTGGTTCTTTTCTAAATTAAAGATCTTCTTATATTTTCTAAACGATTAAAATACGTACTTAATTTCAACTTTGAGTGGTGGTGGTGGCGTCGGTGGCTTTGGTGGTGTTGGTGGTTTTGTTAATTCATCAAATAATACTTGTACTGTCTTTCCCTTATTTTTTTCTCTATATTCTTGTACAAATTTTTTTCCATCATCAGAAGTAGTTTTCAATTTGATGACCGTTATCGCACTACGGCTGACACATATCACTCGAAAACTTGTAGCTACATCGAAAATAGTCGCCATTGAACCATTTTCCATCTGAACTTCAGCAAAATGAGCTGCTGCATCAAAATCAATTTTAAATAATACCGACATAAGATCTGTTCGGTAACCTGGTAATGCTGCTATTTGTAATTCAACATTTCTTGCTTTGCTACATAGAAAAAATCCATTGGCACAAACTAATTGACCTGTATGTGTTTCGAACAAATCTACTAATTCATTTGATAACTTCATTCCTCGAAAAAGTTGTCCATGACCCGAATGTTTCGAATGTTGTTGTTGTATGGAACGAATCGCATCATTGATAAGAAAATAATAAGGCGAGACTGAATCAATTTTAGGTGAGAAAAGTGCATGTCGCAAATGATTTGATGGAAAGGATGAACGAAAACACCATTGAAGTGAGTCATTCGGCCGATATGATCGATCAAATTCATCGACTGCTCTCAATCCTTTTGAATTTCCATGATAATAATTTCGAGCTTGTTCAACCAAATCATTTTTACCAGTTGGTGCTGGTTTTTTACTTGTTATCTAAGAAGGAAAAAACAAAGAATCGTAATAAATTTCTGGTAAAAAAAACTTACAACTTCTTTCCATAGTTGCCACCATAGAAAGCTTTGATCGGTTTCGAAAGTAAATCTTTCAAGTTGAGTTTGTTCGAATGTATCGAATGTTTCTTTGAGAACTCGAAGAAGTTCCTCCTGTTGATTAAAAATACCGAATAATTTCGGCAAATCTCCTCGAGTGGTATTCATATTAGGATCAAGTACAAACATTGCTTCAACATTTATGCATTGATGTATTGTAGATAAAAATTCTGTATTACTCGTTGATGAAATGAAAAAAATCGTTTCATGAGAACTTTGAATTGAATCTAAACAAACGGATATATCCGTATAAGTTCGTACACAATCATTGATAGAACGAAGTGCATTGACAAATAATCCTGCCGATTCTCGTCGAAGATCAAGCCATACGAATGTTACGCATTCACGATTGCTGTTTAGATCTGTTGAAGTAGAACCTACGTTTATTGCCATGAAAATCGATGAAAGTATGTTGGTTAATGTAACACAAGAAATGTGTGCGTGGCACGACAAATACTTTATAATTTATTCTTTTTCGTACAGATCAGAATGAGAAAAACAAAATTTTTCACTATTGTCAACTTTTAAGTGATGAAATGTTGATTTTATTCAAAAGTGTTTTAAAGCATTAGTTTCAACATTTTTTTTTCTTTTTTTTCATTCTCTTCAAACTATTCAATGAATTAATATATATATACATATCATTGAAGAACTAACTAAAGATAATTTCAAATCTAAATGGCTAAGACCCGTGTAAAAAAAAACACGAAAAAAATCCAGTTTTTACACACTTTTTTTGCGATTGAAAATCAATTAAAATTTTTTTCAAATAGAATAAAATGGCGTTATTTTAATCGATTTTTAATCACAAAAAAGAACGAATAAAATCGAATTTTTTGTGTGTTTTTTTTACATGAGAAGTCTTATACTATTTGCTGTCATGTCGAAATTTTGCTTGTCATCAAACTTGGACGGATGTGGGTGGGTGATAGTATTCTTCCTACACCCACATTCTGGGATGATTACCAGAGTGTATACAGAAAAAAATCTTACGACATCAAGAAAAATAAAAATATGGGTGTGGGTATCGCTTATTCTCTATCACCCTCACCCACACCCACCCACCCACACCCTATCATAATTGTTACATCGGATAATGTATGATCTGCAGATCCTGAATAAATTATTCTACATTACTTATACAGAATTATGTAATACGCGATGATTTCGATATTTAGACTTGTTAGTGTCATTTTTTTAAAGAGTTATTCCAATTCATGAGACAAACTAAGTTCATAAAGTATCTTCATGCGAAATAAATTTGATGGATTTTTGTAAGTTTTCACTTGCAACATCTAACTTAATACCGATAAAGAACAGTCGAATATATATTATATAGTTTTATACATCAGAATAAAAAGAGTCAATAAATACATTCATCTTCACATTTTGTTGTCAAGTGTCTCATTTAAATTCAACAAATTCTAACTGATTAAATATCACAGACAAATTTTATATTTATATCAAGTATGTGAAGAAAACAACAGTCATTCGTTTATGAGATAATTATACGACTAGAAGAGGTAAATAAATTTATTGCATAGTTCACAGTAGTATAAATACAACTGTTTGGTCTGGTAATTCATATATTTTCAGTATCATTTTTATTATGCGATATTTTCTTGTCGTTTTACTTGTGAGCCTTGTAATGGCACACACTATCCAGTGTTCTGCTATTCGATTCGACGAGGATCTTGATGATCGTGTTGAACGTGCTGATAGCGATGATATTGATGATCGTATTGAACGTGATGACAGCAATGATAATGCCCGCCGAGATCTTGGTAGAATCGTCGAATGCACCGAACAATGTACCAAATGGCAAATGTGTCGAGTAAAATGTCTGTTTAGTTTCTTCTGCAAATGTAATCAACCATCGGGATGTGATTGTAGCAAATTCATATGGGAACATTAGAACAAAACAATTTTTTTTCTTTATTGACCAAATAATTGTTTTTTCATCGTTTTCTTTTCATGAATTACTAAAGAATGTGTATCATTCTGGTTCGCAAAAGTGCGATACAATAAATTTGAAAATTCTTAACTTGCTTGGAAATGAAGAGAAAGAAAGGCAATCTAGAACAGATATCGGTGAGGGTATTGAAGACTCTTTCGCTCACATCTACTCCTTTATATTAATATTAAATAAAATTAATTGTATGAATAACTGTTTCATTGATGAACAATTAGAGATAGAATAAGTATTGCTACTATACTCATGTTTAATTAGTAACAGTTACTCGTCTACAACCATACGATAGTTTGAATCCTATTTTCTTTATATCTTTGAAATTGTACAACCTCAATACTGTAATTTGTAATCTAATAAAGAAAAGAAAAGAAATGAAAAGAGACGAGCCATGATCGATGGCTAACACAACTCTGAAGTTATGAGAAAGAAGCATTACTTTCGGTCTTTCTAGACCACAGTCATCGATCAATTCGACACTCGTTTTTTTTTTAATTTTTTTTTGTTAAATAATGAAAGTGTGGGTGTAGATGAGAAATTTGAACTATACCATCACCCACATTCACACTCACAGCTACTTCACTTGTTCTTTCATCAGTAAACGAAAGGATCCAGGAAAGACGTATCCTTATTGAAATAAATAATGGTCGTTATTTATAAAACTTTACTTGCAAAATAATTTATTATTAAAAATCTATTACTGTTGATCCAATTTTATGCATCTAAAGTACATAGATTTGTATTAGCAAAAATAATTTTATTAATGATTATTCACTGTAATTAAGAAAGAAAATAATCAGATATACATTTCATTAAAAATATCTATCAAATAGAATACTTTTTTTAATCAATAGTAGATTTATGTAAGTTGACTCATCAGTTTAAATATTGTTTGTAGATTAGAGTAACATATCAAAAGTCAATAAACTAAACTTGGTTAATACAAAAACGACTCCGAATGGTTTTTTATTATGCTTGAGTGAATCGTGATTTTATATACAATGAAAAACAAACCGTCGATAATATGACTCAGTTCCTTTGCGTTTTTTTCTTCTTTACTCGGAACAAAATACCTATAATTTTTATCTCTTTTGCGTTAATAAATATATTCGACTCGGAAGAAGCACACGTATTCATTTTTGATACTATATAAATCAGAGGTAATTTATATACTTGATCAGGTCACTGGTCTATTCGAAAGTAAATATGCATTAATTTATTTAAACTTTGCTTCTTTTTTAGTAAACATAAAGGCATTATTATTATTAATTTATTGGTAATACTGTAAACCAATATATATTTTATTAGGATCAAGGCAGTATATATGTTTTCATAGAGAAGAAAACACATTTATTCATCTTTTACTGTTCAGAGTAATAATTTTGATATTTTGTAGATAAATATTAGTCTAACAATTTATACAAATTATAGTATTCGATATGGCCTCATACTATCAAAAGAATAATACGCGAATGTCATTTCCAATGTATTTTGGAGGAAATACAAAATTTGGTGATGGTGCATCAACTCCATTGCAGATGATTAATTTACATGTTGAACAACAAGTAAATACAACTTTTCCACTCCTACATCAAGTAGCAACAACAATGACTTTCAAAAATACACACAATCGACGATTAGAAGGTGCACTGGAATTTACATTACCACAAACAGCTACAATATGTGGATTTGGTAAGTACAAATTCTGAATAAATAAGAGACACTAATTAATATTCATGTTCTTGTCTTTTTTGTTAGGTCTTGATGTTGATGGTCGAATTGTTGATGGTGTTGTTGTTGAAAAAGAAAAAGCTCGTGTTACATTTGAAAAAGAAGTTCGAAAAGGAGTTGATCCTGGTTTTGTTGAGATGGTTGCAGGAAATATATTTCGTACACGAGTATATCCAATCGAAGCTGGTGGAACACGAATTGTTCGTGTTATTTATCAAGATCAAGCACAGATCGATAATGATAGTTTTATCTTCAATATTCCAATTTATTTTACAACAACTCTTCATAGTTTAGATATTAAATTAATTTGTTCAGAGATTTCAAATAACTCAAAACCAACATTTATCTCCAAATGGAGTTCTAATCAACAGTTTATCCAAACAAATGGTAAATATTATTCTGAACTTCATCTCACCAATGTGAAACCACAACAAGATGAAGAATATATTTCATATAAGCTAAAAAATTCTAGTGCATCACAATCACTTTGTGGTGTAGAAGTTGATATTGATAATCCTGATAAAGCATATTTTGCTTTATGTTATATTCCATCATTAATATCAAGGAAAAATAATAAAATGTTTAATTCTCGACAAACATTATCACTTTGTATATTATGGGATGGAAGTTTAAGTCGATTTAACATTGAAAATCGTAATTATGAAATAAATATTCTTGAGAAAATATTAAATATTTGGAAATCAAATGGTATTAATATTAATTTAACATTAATTATCTTTCGAAATGTATTAGAAGATGCGAATCTATTTCAATTCTCTGATCCTAATGCTTGGTCACAAATTCATCGTATTTTAACAAATCTATCTTATGATGGTGCAACAAATATATTTCAACTGTCTACTATTCCAACTATGTTTCCTAATGTGACACATTATTTTTTATTTAGTGATTGTTTATCAACAATTGGAAATGATGATTCTATTCTATTCAATAATTTTTTGATGAAACCGATCTGGATCTTTAATGCAAATGTTGTCCAAGATGCAATTAATTATCCATTAATCAATTATTTAACAACTCTAAGTGGTGGTGGATATATTTCACGTGATAAAATCATTCAAGAGAACAATGGAAATGATATTATTGAATGGATTGAAAGTTTACAATCACGATATAATAATATAGATATTGTTAATAATGGAAATATACATAATATTTATCCAAGTCATTCAATAACATTAACACCAAATACAAAACAATTTATTCTTGTTGGAAAACTATCTTCTTCAAGTTCAGCTAAAATTGCAATTAATTTGACTATTTCAGGTGTTATACATCGTCAAGAATTTGATATACCACAAGCTAATCGATCATCAGAAAACTTTGGTTTATTACGACGACTTTATGCTAAACAAATGTTAGCTGAATTAACGGCGTTTCCTGAAAAAAATAAAGAACGAATATTAGATATTGATATGAAATATTCGATTGTTAGTGATTCAACATCAATTATTGTATTTGAAACTTTACAACAACATATTGAACATAAAATATGTCCACATCGATCAAGGACTAAATTATATGATGATTATATGAAATATCAACAAAACAAAAATCAAGAAAAAAACAAAACGAAACAAGAAAAAATTACAGCTGTGTTAAAGTTATGGAATCAACGTTGTCAATGGTATGATAAAATCATCTCTGAAAATGATCGTATAAAAGCGTTCAAAACACAAACTGATGGTCAAATAGGAGAATATCGTCAATACTTACCACAAACAAAAGAACGATTTGGAAGTGTTGATAGACAGGCCATGATGGACATGGAAGAAAACATATATTCATCACACAAGTACTACTCAATAATGAGCCCTTCAAATGAAGATGAGGAACGTCTAATGAATATAACACTTTCGGACATGTATGGCGAATATCAGAGGTCCACATCAAATCGACGTCTAAGCAATTCCAGCCATATGGCACCATCAATGGCTGTAGAGAGATCAAGTCAACTACAAACCAATTCCAGGCGCGGGAAGCCATCAATGGCTGTAGAAAGATCTTTGCCACCAATGCACAAGTATTTGAGTCCATTTGAAATATTTAGTAATGTTGCTTTGTCCACAAATAATAATAATCAAACAATTATTCTACAAAATTGGGATCCACAAACTCCTTACATGACTAAAATTAAATCTA
>CAJNOI010000014.1:246882-257190 GCA_905250115.1 Adineta steineri | reverse complement strand
GCTGTTGTCGACGTTGACGTAAATATTGCTGAAATAAAATTGGCATCTGCATTGGTTATTGATGATTCTCTTTCTGGACTACTGTTTGAAGTGTTTAAAATACTCGTCCTCATTGAAGTCTTTGATTCAATCTGTACAGCATATGTACTTGCCAAAGACAAATTCTCTATTTTGATAATGTCCGTACTTAAAAAGATCTGATTTGTAAACTTCTCTGTAGATAATGTAATCTGTTTATCGACTGAAGTAGAAATATGTAGTTTTGTAGTAGTAGTAGTAGTAGTAGTAGTAGTAGTAGTTGGTTGAGTTGTTGTGCTAAATGTAATACTGTCCTCTGGTGGCCAAAATAAATTTAATGTGTCGCTTGTCAGATTAAGCACGCTTAGAACTTCCTCGACTGCGTCCTCGCCATTACACTGGTCAACGTTACACGTATATTGTACAGAGAACCGTTTGTCCTCATATAAATCTGAAAACACCCACATGTCAACACTTATGGTATGGCGCTCGGTGGGTACATGTAATCGATTTTCACAATATCTTATATACAGTTCATTATGACTAAAATATTCCGCGACACACGCGTCATCCTTACATAGTACTAACTTCTTAGCGCCTTCTCTGCATCGGAGATTAGCACTTTGAATATGTTCCTCTCGATAAAGCAATGACCGTAATTGTAACATGACAGGTGAATAATCTTTATAGTTTAATAACCAGTCGAGCTCGCCGGTAATTAGAATTAATCTCAAATAGTCACTATTACAGTATCGTATAACACATGTGAAAGTATATTCTTTGATGATTGTTTTACTCTTCAGATCGATGTACCATTTTAAAAAAACTTTTTCGTCTCCATCTTCATCCCAGCTTTTTGTGGCTAAAGCAATACGAACGAGTTTCGATTGATAATCGATGCGAATTGATAACGCACACAGTTCACTATGTTCTGTTACGAAATCGTTAGGTTCGACTTCTACATTGTTGGGATTAAAAGTATGAGGTTCCCATAATTCAATTGCATCGACACTTGTTTTGCAGGGAATGTTAGAACTTGACGATATTTGAATGCAAAAAAAGAAGATACTTATAGATAAAACATATTGAAAACTTTGGTAAGTTTGTCTACAAATCATATTGTGTGATGCACACCACTGCATGCTTCCTTGCATAAGTGAACATCTGTTCTTAATAAAAAATCTTCATCGTTGTAGATATTAATCAAAATATCAACTCGCGACGTTTGATAGACAAAATAAATTGACAAATAATCTAAGAAGATAAGAATATTATTACTTGTCTCGTAACATGATTGACAATCTGACAGAATCAGTCATGTTTCATTTGATTGACATAGTAATTTACATAGATATTAAAATCACGTGCTTATATCGATGTGCTTTAATATAATCACTTCAAATATACTAACCAATGCATTATATTAATATATAGTCTAATATTCAGAATAAGAACAGCATTTCGATACTTTCTAAATGTAAACAAATACCAGTAGTATAGAAATTCACTTGTTCTGCTTTAAAATTTTAGCGTGGTTGTTCTTTCGGAAAAAATGAAATTCAGAAATTCGTACTGTTATATTTAGCAAGTCGTTCTAGGTAGCACGAAACAAATCGTATAACAAAAGCAATATTATAGAATACACGAAAAGCATTTTGAAAATCACATAGAACGCAAGAGCAATAGAGTTACATGATAAGCAGTCAGTGGGAAAAAAGTGGATTGATTTCTATGTCAATCAAATTTAACCATTGGACAGATCCTGTTCGGGAGAAATAAATGGTAAAAATGAGTTCCTTCGCGTCTGGATGTAATATGATTGGACCTAATGTTACAAGTGGTGAGTTGTTCTCAGCCCTATCACGAGACAAAGTATGATTGAATAATATCCGTTGTGTATTGACTCTCTCTTCGATAACTATTCGCACACCGTCACTAAGCATCGCACGAAAAATGGCTACCGCTTGTCGTTCTTTGATTAGCGAGATGAAACTTGGTTTGTATGGTTCACCTGAAAAAAAATATCAAATAATATTTGTTTTAAAAATAAGAAAGAAATGTCTGTGAATATTGGAAAAATCATCTAGAACTGAATCGATTTCTAAAAGAAATGAACGCAATAACTACTTACATAGGAAGGTTCTCTGTCAGCACAAATCTTATGAATTAAGAATGCGGATGGAAATAAAGATGAGACCGCCACCTATAATAACCCTCAGCTTACTGGAGATTTCTCTATGCTACATTTCTGCAAGAAACATGATGCGAAAATAACTTACTTAAAAGAACTTTTTGAGACAATGTTCCCGTTTCATTTTTCGCCATTGAATAGACACAGTGATTCTGGATGGTCCGCTCGCGTCGTATAATAAATCCATTGACAGGTTGTTTTTCCCAATTCTTTAATAGTTCTTGTGTCTAAAAAATTAGATCAGGTATATGTATTGAACGTTGCATTTAAAATCAATAAGCAAAATATGTTAAACAACTGCTCTATAATATGTTTAAAAATTTTATCTTCAAAACAAATATTGTAAGACTGCTATGTATTCCTTCAAAAGATTGAATGACTTCTTTTTGGCGGAGATTAGAACTATCAACTATTTTGTAAGAAAAACCTATATGAATGAATTTTTCTAGTTTTATGGAAGAAAAATGAAAATAAGAGTTTTGTTAGAAAACTGGACTTACACAATAGATACTATCACCGTCTTCGTACGTAGAGGCATTGCCTGCCTCGATAATCGTGGCCCGAGGTCTGCCTATATTTACATCATCAAAACGTGCATTGTGAAAAGATAGAACCATATCACCTTCACATTTGCTTTCCACACATGTGCTTCCTAAATAAAAAAAATCGTAGGAAATATGAATATATTTAATATTCCTCAGAGAATACTTGTTATTCTTTTTTAAGCCAAATTCCTCAAATCAGTATATACCGAATGTCATACTCATAAATTTTTTTTACACTGATGGTGATGTTATTAAAATGGTCGTTATAATACTGGAAATTCTACTTTTCATAGTCTAACAATTCGATAATTGAATTTAAAAATTAACTTATACATATATATGTCGCTTAGAACGAAGACAATACTTTTGCAAGAGAACATAAGATAACTTGATTTGAAACCCTTTTGTTCTAGCCTCCCAATAGAATAAATCTTTGTATATTGATTTATTGTCTGTAAATTACCTGTTAGATCAGCGTGTGAAAAGTTAGCATACTGAAAAGCACTTAATCTGAGAGGATGTTTGCTGTTAGTAATTGAAGCAAAAGCTAGTATGCTTCCAAAAAAAAGCGTTTGTACAAGGGCCGTTTGACTAAGATCCGTGCTCGTCATATTACACAGACGAAAATGTACTTTGCTTAGTTGAGCATTACGAAACGTTGTTGAAACAAGATTTGAATAAGTGAAACGTAAATGTCTGTCAAGATTCGTTGCATCAGATATAACATTGGAGAAATTAGCCTCGATAAGAATAGCATCATCAAAATGACTTGATCTGACAATGGCTGCATGAAACTTGCTCATTGAAAGATCTGCACGAGAAAATGTATTCATATCCAGATAACTAAAAGAAAAATCAGCACCGATCAAAGAAGCACGATCAAATATTGTCTTTGTAATATTGCAATTTCGAAAGGTAGCCCCATTCAATAATGCAGAAGTAAAATCCCAATGGTATATTTCTAAATCTTGGAATACTGCTCCATTCAGATGAACTCCAACGAGCGATAGATCTCGTCGTATATGTAGACCTGATGGACCACTGAAATCTAGCCCATTGAGTTGTGCACCAGAGAGATCTAATGGATTATTTTTAGTTGTTAGCTGTTTGGCATCATGAAGAAATTCAATAAGAGGTCTTGATCGATTAGAACCAAGCTGTCCAATAACGTTCAGTGTTTTAGCACGTGCAAGTGCTGCCGATATTGGATGTGAGCTGAGAGATCCTTGATGTTTCTCTATAAGATCACCGATTTCATTCATATAAGACAGAGCTAGCTGTGCTTGATATCTAGCTCGCTCTTGCTCATGTCGTTCATGTTCGATTGCCATTTGTTTTTCATACCGTTGTTGTTCTATTTGAAGCTCGTGTTCCCGTTGGTCTTGTGAGATATTGCGCTGTTTCTCGGCATTCAGATTGTCAGCATTTTGTTTGGAATTAGCAAGGAAAATATCAAGCTCTCGTCTCATTTCCGAAATATTTAAATCTTGATAACGTCTTAGCTCATCTTCTTCACGCTGGGATCGTGCAACTACTTTGTCATGTTCACGTTGCATTGCAGAAATGTTTAAATCTTGGTCTCGTTGAATACGTGCTATATCACGATCTTCTAGACGTTGCTTATTGGTCACTTCTTGCTGATAGAAAGCAATGAATACTGTAAAAATACCAAGTGTTAGTGGTAGAATTAGATTAATGGCAATCTTTGCCCAAGTATTAACGGACAGACCACAACATAATGTGGCTTTCGCACTAACAATTGATTTTTCTTCTTTGACCATAACCATAACGGCAGGATCTGTAGTTACATTTTTTTCTTGGGTAGTAGGCGACATAGTTGAATATCTCGATAGACGAACACCAAATAAAAACTAGTGATACTCAGAAAAATCAGCAAGCCACTTGCAAATATTTTTCTGATCTTATCATCATGTCAATCATTCTTCTGAATTAATAAAAATATGGAAAAAAAGATAATTAAAATGTCACACTACATAAACACTATTTTATCTCGATAGATTTTATCTAAATATTAATAAAAACTATTTTATGAAGTTTTTCTAAGTAATCATACATTGATCAAGTTGATGCGGGTATGGGTATAACTGTGTGTATTATAGCCGTCCCACATACTCTAAACTTAACCCTTAAAGACCGCATGTTTCTCCTAAGGACCATTGGAAAACTTGCTAAAAACTGCATTAAATAAAACTTTTCATACTCCATATATAAAACCTAATGTTTTTCTATTCTCAAAGGATCTAGTGGATCATAGACCACAAAAAAAAACATCTTTAAATGACTACTGGCTAACGCTTTGGAAAGTCAAATGGACTGATTTTTGTAGACCAATTTCTACAAATGCTTCGTGATTTTTTCTTGAGATGTTGGAACCAATATTTCTACATCAGTCGACTCGTTAAAATGCATCTCTTCAAAAGTATACGTACAGTTTTTTAAGTTTTCTATTTTTGATGAGAAAAGTCGGTTTTACTGAGCACCTTACGAAAATGATTGGTTTTTTCGAGTTTTTCGTAAGTTTCTCTCAAAACACAATTGTGAGAATATCAGATAGGTTAGAAATTATAGGGACTTCGATAGACACATTCATGGGGTTTTTAGAGAATTGAAGATGAAGGTCTTCAGAGAATTTTTGAGTAGGCTTTTGTTCATGTAGAGAGTTCGAGGACATACTTTAGCTTCGGTAATATTCATGCGTCACATACTGGTTTTTCCAACGTGACGTAATGGCTTTTTCCTAAACGCATTACAATTTGTTGGGTATTGGATTTCCCTGCATATATTCGTTTACGGCATTTTTGGTATTCTCCAACATGCACTCATATAACACAAAATTTTTCTCAATCCAAACTAACATTGACTTTGCTTTAGAAAACAAAACGTCGATTCTATGCGAAAACAATATCTTCCACCTTTCTTCCAAAGACAAATCTTGACAACGAATGTAAGCGCGGTTTACCCGCCGAAGACGACAGTAATCTGATTGAACTACAAAATTTCAAAGAGGGTGAAGGTGAGAGAGCATATCAGCTTGTACGCGTAACGTGTAACTTCAGTGACGAGAGTTCGAAATCAATATTTTGACAAACCGTTGTTACCATCTTGTAGAGAATAGTCGAAAACATATAGAAATTGATTTTTTAATATAAGTTATCGCAGAAAATTGTGAACGGTAACAATCGACAAAGATGTCGCTAACAAATGGTGACAAAACCACATATATAGTCTATCGGCTAGTTACGTCCGTATATCGAAACAGCATCATATATGAAAAGTTGATCATTATCAAGCAACTCTCCCTTGATAGAAGTGTCTTTATATGAAACAATTAGTTTCGTATGTTTTGTTGTCCGTCTCCATGGCGTTCTACAAAACTTCGATATTTATGGCGTCATCGCGTTACGAAAAGTGATCTATTGTTTCTTCTGGCTTTTCGGTGTTAGTATTTTTTATTTAAAAACTAAATGTCTAAAGCTTATTTTTTGCGGGCTATTCAATGCTGATATTTTTATTTGAAAACGATTCTTTATTCGAATAATATTTCGTAACGCGATGACGGTTTTTCAAGTTTTCATATTTTATTTACTTTAGAAAAAAAATTTCTGAGTAGTTTTTTAACGTTCTTAGGTTTAGGATTTATTCGCTATTATATTCTATAAATGATGATTGATAAATTAACAGGAGAAGAGGATCGATTGGCCTACATTGACAATACACGGATGAAAGACAAACACCAATCCTATCCAATCATTATTCTAGTTTTCACTAATCAGATTCTATTCTCAGTTTAACTCGAATCCTTTGTTTTACAAAATCATATTGATTCATTGTTTTGAGAGAACCTTTCATTAAATTATCTATTCCGTACTTGTCATATGGCTAAATCAAATGCCGAAAGGCAAAAACTTTATCGTATGAATTTATCAAAAAACAAGTCAAAATTCGATGATATGAAACGAAAATCTCGCATTCGAGATAATACAAGACGACAAAATTTAAAAGGTGATTTATTAGAACAAATACGTACTCGACAAAAGCAAGCATCGAAAAAATATCGTGAGAAAATAAAGTTAGAACGTTCTAATGCTCAACAATCTTCATATAATTGTCGTCAATCGTTAGGAAAAGCTGTTAAACGTGCTGTTCAAGCATTACCGAAAGATAATAATAAACGTTTAATAGTAGTGCAACATATTGCACGTGATCTTAATATTATTTCAAAGCCTGCTGATAAACAAGTACGTCAACAACGTTCATTGTCTGTTGACCTGAAAGATTTGGTTATTGAATTCTATAATCGAGATGACATCAGTTATACATTACCAGGAAAACGTGATTATATTACTATTAAAGATGAAAATGGTATGTTGATTACATTACAAAAACGAATTTTATTATACAATGTACGTGAAACATATCAATTATTTTTAAGTGAGTATGCCAATAATAATATCAGCTTATCGTTGACTTCGTTCAATGAATTACGTCCAAAGAATATGTTGATAAATTCGCGTATGCCTCACCGTAGCTGCTTATGCCAATACCACGAAAATGTGAATTTGTTATTAATATCATTATCAAAATATATTCCATTATGTGTTGCTTTAAACTCTCTTCAAGAATTTACATCAATGTTAGTTTGTGATGAACAAGATGAAAAATGTATGTTTAGTCATTGTCAGTTATGTTCTGACAACTTTGATAATAATGTTATGAAATATATTACTAATCCAGCGAAACATATTAAGTGGTTTCAATGGGTTTATGAAGAAGGTAAAACAGTAAAAAATGAATTTAGTGGTACAATCAATCAATGTGTAAAACTTTTAAAAGAAAAGGTTCAAGTCTTCTTAAACCATGTTTTTATTAAACGACAACAAGCTGCATTCTTTGAACAAATGAAAGTTTCATCGAATAAAGAAATTATTTGTATACAAGTTGATTTTAGTGAGAATTTCCGTTTAGAAACTCAAGATGCGGTTCAAAATGCTTATTATGGTCAAGATGCTGTTTCACTGTTTACTTGTTACGTTTGGCATTCAGGTGGTAATGGACAATCGTTTGTTTATGTTTCTAGTGACTTAAGTCATGATAAATACTGTGTCAATGCCGCACTTAATGATTTATTCAAACGATTAAGCCAACAATTTCGTGATTTACAACAAATTCATATATTTTCAGATGGAGCAGGCCAACAGTTTAAACAAAAGTTTCTATTTAGAAATCTTTGTCGTTTGTCACAGAAGTATAAGGTAAACAGTGTAGTTGTTCTTTAGTTAATATTTAGCAACAATCAATGTTTTTCTTATATCTAGGTGGATTTATACTGGCATTACTTTGCAACGTCCCACGGCAAAGGAGTTGTGGATGCCGTGGGTGGATCATTGAAACGCGTTGTTTTTCGTGGAATTATGGGTGGGCGAAGATGTACATCAGCAAAAGATTTTGTAGAAATTGCTCGATCAAAGACAGATACAATTATCGTGATCGAACTGACACAAGATTATATTGCTGAATCGAAACTCCAAGTCGAACAACTATTTCTATCAATTAAAAGCGTTCCAGAAACGAAAAAAATTCATTCAGTAAAAGCTATCAATGATAAATCAATTGAATATAAATATTATTCAAGCAGCTCGACGAAAAAAATTTATCAATTTGCTATATAAAGCGAAAAATTTCATATAATATTTTTGTTTCTTGTAATTTAACTACATTTTCTTCTCGTTGAACCATACTGAATTAATCTTTATGTAAACTGATGAAAAATATTTCTATTTCTATGAAGTATTTTGTTTATTTTTTTTATTCATATAGTATACTACTTCTTGTTTATATAGTATTATGCTCAAACAGTCAGAAATTATCTCATATATCTATTGTGTACACATCTTTAAGTGAACTACCTATATTATTTCTTTTTTGACTTTTATTATTCGTTTATCAATAAACAAGATGGTTGAAAATTTCTTTCTTGTCAGTATCGAAAAAATATCGTATTACCGTTATAAAATTATATATCTAGTAGAAGAAAGCGTAAATACAAATTTACATGAAAAATCAAGCATCATCGCGTTACGAAGGCATCATCGCGTTACGTTAATCCAACCGATCTATTTTCAAAAAAATAAGTTTGTTCGAAGAACATTTTCTCTTCATTGCATACCTGAAACTGTTAGCTACAAAACGTGCATAGAACGTTTCCTTCCATTTAGTACACATTCGCAGAAAAATAAAGAACAATCACGTCACCCTCAACTTTTTGGTCCTTTTTCGTCATCGCGTTTCGCCGTTCATTTTTGCATCTATTCCCAAACGATTCACTCCTGTGAGCTGAAATTTTTAGGAGATATGAAGGTATTAGAGATATACATTTCTGGAAAAAAAGAAAGTAGTTTAGTTGATATTATCCTGGAGAAAAGTAGAAAGAGGTGTGCCAAAACGTCATCGCGTCACGCGCGTACAAGCTGATATATATGATCTATCTCTCACCCTCACCCTCGATTTTAGCTTGATCAATCAGACAGGCTCACAACTGATCTATGATAACGACCACAAGCATAAAATCCTATGAATACATCACGATTGATATTAAGAATGAATAACAAAGTGTAGCACAGTTTGGCTCGAGGATCATTCATAGTCTATTTCTATATATTGTAAACTCTCATTCTCTTGATTCACATCCCACCCTTTTTAATTATATTCAGCTGAATCTGATATTAGTTTCTTTTCCTTGCTGGATTATGCAAATGCATGATATATATTATTTCTATGGCTAATATAAACACAAACACAAATAGTAAAAAAGAAAATTTTCAAAATATTTAAAGAAATTCAGTGTTCGAATCTGACAATGACAAATAATTTTATCATTGATTTTGTTTGTTATCCGTAGTAGTTTGAGTAGGAGCTTCAGTATTTGCAATAATTAAGCCACTTTGCTCTAGAATAAATAAATTATACAATATTGAAATCATTTTTGAATACTTCTATGGAATTTATCATTTCTTCTAGATGATGCTTTTCTCAACATCTATTTTATCCGTTGTCATATCTCTAAAGATATGAGAGAAAAGATATAGACTCACCTATTTTCTCACTTTTATTCAATTGATCTTTTTCATGTTCATTAGCATTCGATTTACGACGTATTCCATGTGCATCATATGTAATAGATTTTCGACGCGTCGGACTATGATTGGTAGTTTTTCCGTGTGTGTCTGTATGAGCGTGAGTTGTTGCTGTTGAATTATTTGTATCATGAGTAATCGATTTGCGACGTGTTGGACTGTGATGAACGGTTTTTTCAGGCGAATCTTTATGCGTCTGATGCGTGATGGAACTGCGACGTGTTGGACTATGATCAGTAGGTTTTCCATGTGTATCTGTATGAGCATGTGTTGCTGTTTTTCCGTGAGTATTTGTATGATCAGCTGCATCCTTATGTGTATCGTGAGTAATAGATTTTCGACGGGTGGGACTTTGATGAACATTTTTTCCTTGTGTATTTGATTGATCATTTCTATTGTT
>CAJNOI010000014.1:236266-246872 GCA_905250115.1 Adineta steineri | reverse complement strand
TTTCCTTGTGTATTTGATTGATCATTTCTATTGTTATGAGCTTGATCTGTGATGGATTTACGACGCGTAGGACTGTGATTGCCGGTTTTTTCCTGTTTGTTCGTATGTTCTTCTGATTTCGACTGTGGATGATTGCCAGTCTTTTCTGTCATTCCCGATGATTTTGTAATATTCTGTGTAGTTGAATGAGCAGTTCCTATCAGAGAGAGAAACTAAAAATCATGACTGCAAAACTACAAAAAAAACTTACCTATATTTGTATCCTGGGTAGATATATCTACGACATTATCTTGCTCCGTGTTTGGAAACATGGTTGGATCTCGTTGGCTTGCTGGTTTACCATGTGTTCGAAGATATTCTTCTGTATAATTTGCTTCTTCATGTACCGTTTCACTGTCTTTGTTTAGTTGAGTCTGTTCAGAAGGTTCCGTTTGAACAGAAGATAAGGAAGTCATTGTGTAGTTTTGTAATTTATTTCAAAATAACTAAATAATGAAAAATATGAGTTTAAAAGAAGTATTGCATGCATCTATATATATAGAGTAAAGAAAAAAGCGCAATTGTGGCATCACAAGGACACGTAAGAATTTTTCTCCCTGTTTATTTGCGTCGTAATAATGAATTGCGCGAGTTGCTTTTTTTACAAAAAGAACGCATAACAATGTTTCTCCCTGTTGATTTACGTCGTAAGAATAAATTGTTCGCATTCATTCTGTTTCAAAAAGAATGCGTAGAAGAGAAACAACCTTCAACACAATTCTTTTTTTTTTCTTTTTAACGAAGCTCGTGTGTATATGCGAGTTGGAGAGAACAACAGATTTCATTTATTGTGAATGTTCAATATACAAAATAATTGTTTTTTTCATCGACATCGATGAATTAATCGAGAATTTTTATCATTGATTGAAATAGATTCTTCTAGAGTGTGTGGCGCAGCCGAAAAAATATCACTGTAGTTAATTAGTCTTGTTCGACAAAAGCAGAAAAAATAAAGTCGCCGGTTATATATTTTTTCTTTTTCTTCATGCTATTAAATAATGCCGGCAATTGCTCGACACCAAATCAACATTTTTTTTGTATGCTCGATCAAAAGAGAATATTCCACTATGAAGTTAAGTATATTCTCTGACATTGTGGAGTAAATGTGTCCACATTGTCAAGAACCAAACTGAATTGAATATCTTGAGAGTGTGGGTGAAAGTATCAAATATAGCATATTTCGTTGGTGTAATTTGCAGGATTACACCTAAAAATATCGCATGACAGATGACACACGAAATATCATAATCGTTGAAATTAACAAAGCTACAAATTACACTTATTTTCAAATATTCAAGTGAAAGATGAGTGTGAACTCTACCGAATACGCAGTTGTACAATAACCTCTAGTTAAATGTTCGTTGTTAAATTTATGTTGTTAATTCTTTGTCATTGCTGAATAAATAAATAAATTGGAAGAGTGGGATGTCTATGAGGGTGTGGGTATCTGTTCTTCTGCTATCCACACCCACATTCTCAATAATGAAAACATCGCTCGAATCAAAAGCACAATTACATTATACGACGCTTTTAGAAATACGTTAAACAGAAGAAGCTCTGTTTTCGTAACTCTTTTCTTCCTATAGTTGACTCAATGTCAAAAGATAAAAATAAACATTTTCTAAGGTAAAAACCAAGTTTTATTAGAATAACATGTGACAAGGATGAAGGTGTGGGTGATCAAGACAGTAATCAGTCCCAAACTCACACCCTCCGGATGGTTGTTTTGCTTCGAAAACTAGTTTTGAGAAAAACACAAAATACATATCAGTTCAAAATATAACTTGCAATGAGCCGGATTATAGACATCGTGCATAGAATTTTCATCTGTACTAGGTACGTGAAAGCATGCTGACCATGTAACTTGTGTCATTTTCGCAAAATCCTTGCCGCTTTCCCGTATTGCTTTACCAAAATAAATTTATAGCTTGTAAATTATTCCATCATCGATGCAGATGATCTTTATATTCAATCTCTATTTATTTTTAAATTGTTTTCTTTTGATAGGTAAATCAGCATAGTTTCGATTGAGAAATATTAAAATCATTTTTTGTATCGCCGTCAACAATGTATGTTGTATAACGTAGGTTATGCTTTACGATTGATTGACGAAATCACTTACTGCAGTTCCTTCCATTTCACCGCTACTACCTTCGTAATTAGCTTCACAACCAGAATTGACATGTTTTTCGAGTAGTTTAGATTACATTTCACTATTAGACTTCTTCACAGCTAATAATTCAGTACATCTTGAGCAATGACGGTTCATTATTTCATAATCGAGAACTTTTGGCAGATCCACCGCACTAACAAGAGTTCCTACTCCATGTAAAGATGAATAACCTTGCGTTAGCCATGTACCATCGATAGACACAGTAACATCCTTACCTTTACGGTACGTACGTGCTTCGTTAGCAGCTACTTCTTGAATGGATGTAAATAGAAGATCTTCGTATCGTTTATAAGATTCAATGTGAACGGGTGGTAAAATATCCATAGGTCCAGATAAATTCTGAAGACCTCGACGTTGGCTATCGATAAGGAATCTAGGACACTTGCTCGCGGTACTTTTGCTCGTCGGACTTTTGCTCGCTAGAAACTTGCTCGTGGACACTTGCTCGCCGGATACATGCTCGTAGGACATTTGCTTGGCTCCATACAAAAACGGACACTTGCACGCCGGAGATTCGCTCGCGATACCACGTGCTCGTTAAATATTTATGCATTTTTTTTAATGAATATTTATCGTACCATGATCTGATTCAAATTTTAAAAAAGAAAAGAAAAGGTAAATCTGCAGAAAATCAGCATTATAGAAAGATAGAGAAAAGAAAATGACAAATTAAGAAAGAATAGATTTGATAAATATATAAAAGAGAAAAGAGCCTTTTCAAATATAATTATAACGTATAGAAAGATAAATACCGAGAAACAGTGACCTCTATTTCTACACTTTACTATTCATTTAATATTTAGAAGTTAGAAGTTAAAGTTGTGGTAAGAAATACTTATACATAAAAAGATTTATACATCGTTTCTTACATGCAACACAATTTTATCTAGTTGCCGTTGACATTTTATTATAATAATTAAAAAAAAATAAGAATAAGAATAAAGAAGGATTAGACATCCAAGAAAATGATTCAGTATATTTTAGCTCGTTAAACTATGAAAAAAAATTTACGAAGACTTAAGTGAAATGTTATTTGCCAATGATAAAATCTTTTCTAGATTTGTCATAGAAGATGCGTTCAACACATTTAAAATCCTTTTTTCACGTCTTTCTGCAACCAAATTTTTCGGTCTTCTAACACCAGCTTCAGCTTGATACAGTTGAGCTTCCACGTAAGATTGTTCCTTCTTTAATGATTCGAGAAATTTCCACATATTCGGATGTACACCATCAACAAGTGATGAGAAACGATTATTCCACCCTTCTATGATATTATTTGTACGGTGATAACCATTCATAGTACGTTCATGAACATTCCAAGACTGCAGGTCGAATTGGGGCTTTTTCCTTGATTGAGTTCCACGTTTTTTTTCGCCAATGTAACTTTCTTCGAAATAAGATAATATCAATTTTCCTTTCACCGGAAACTGTTCTTTTAATTTTTCAAAAGTATCAATAACTTCAGTAACCTTAAGAAAAGCCAAAGCAGGAATGGCTCGAATCTGTTGAGCAAAAATATCGTCGCTGGAATATTCAACTTTCAGCCCAAGACGAACGACAGCTCGGTACACCGATTGGCACAGGTGAAAAAAACATCCATTAATGTTTGCTCGTGGAAAAGCCGATCGTATACTTGACATAGCTGCCACTTCAAAGTCCATTGATACATTAGCAGGATCTAAATCTGGTTTCAAATCATGAATTGCATTAAACACTTGATCATAGGATTTTTTTGTTTTTCCTAAAAGAGAAAAATTAGTAACCATTATTAGAAATAAGTCCTTTTTACCTGGTAGTAAAGCGTAGATTACTGGACACACTGTATCCAGATAGTCACAATGGATGGTGTACAGCTGAAAAAATAAACAGGGTACCACAGAGAATGTACCATCAACAAATATGTTCGATGATCGCTTTAAGATTTTTAGCTGTTTTTTCGTAGAAAAAATTAAAATTCTTTTATTGTTTAATCCAGAATCATATTGAAGAAACGTTTTGTTCGATGTTGTTGTTGTTAAACTAGATGGAATAGATAATGTTTCAAGTGATAATGGTAATGGAATCGAATTCTGGGCCTTTTGCCGGATACGACGAACCGTTCTCTTGAGATTGTTTAGATCAGGTAATGAAGCAATTGCTTGACCAGATAAAGAACCAACACAACCAGCAATAATATCATGTGTTGATCGGTTTGATGATTTGCTTGCTTCACTCAGTTTAGCACGTGCATCCATTATTTTGATAGCATTGGCATTTGGTTCATGATTGTGTGTATCATTTTGCTCGTAACTTGATTGCCGAGGGTGTGCAGTCGACCTCTGCACTGACCATGTCTTTTACGATTGCAACACCAAATTATTTTATCATCCGATCGTTTCTCGATTGTGTACACATAGCCATCAACAATACAGGCAGGATTTCCTTGTGAAGTGGTTGTTGCGTGGTAAGCCATAGACATAGAAAAATCGAGTGACGAAAAAAAAAATATAAAGCGTAACTCGTAAAACGCACGATATTTATAGTACAAGAACAAAGAGTTTGTTGATATATATAATCACTGTATTTTATGGCTTCGAAGATGAACATATACATCAAGGCCTCGATTCACATTCAGAATTAGAGAGAACGTCCGAATAAAAGAAAAATTATTATCGAGATATATAAGGATGAGCATAAAGTATTCGGAAGGAAAGAACGAAGCATGAAAGTGACTCATATTAAACAGCGAGCAATATGTATGCGAGGGGTTGTCCGGCGAGAAACTGTCCTCTGCGAGCAAGTGTCCTATGCGAGCAAACGTCCATGACGAGCTAATGCTTGGCGAGCAAATGTCCAACGAGCAAGTTTCCAGCGAGCAACCCGCCGTAAACCATCGATAAGAGATCCAGCAAGAACATTTGTCATATTCCAGTCTGTCATTTGACAATTTGATGATGATAAAATTCGATTATCGGTAATAAAACGGATAGTATTTTCACAAGAGCACGTAGATGAGATATTACATATCGGTCAGTTCATCGAATTAACGAGAAATAAAATATTTTGAATATTTACAATAGGACTAATGTCAGAATTCTCGTCATCATCGTCGTCAGTTGATGAATCGAAAAGATGACGTCGATACGAAAAAATAAGTTCTTTTCTTATAGTAGAAGAAGTTGTTATTATTGGTATCGTCATAAGGGGCTTCTACTTTCGCTTTGTTCTTTTGATCTCGACCATTAGCACTAAATACAGTTTTGTTTTAGTTACTTGGAATCAACAGATGAATTTCGTCTACGGCAAATAAATCAAATCTTACTTACACTAAAACAAGCTTATAATCATTATTCTCAACAAGATATTTCGGAAAATACTTACAAATTTTTATCTTACTACCTGTTTGAACAACTAGTTGGAACATAATCAACTCGAGGAAGAAAAAGTGAGATTTATAAACTTCTATGATTAATTATTCAAGCAAATTGTGTATTATTGTTGTCGCAACTTGATGCATTTATTCTTACTTTTTATTATTATTCTTATTATTCGATAAAATATTACATTTTGATGTTATTCGAGTAGTTTACACTATTTCTCCTATTATAACTTATAATCATCGATTAGAAGGATGTTCTATCTCTTTTCTGTTACAACAATCTTCTGGATTCTTACAAGTATCGATCTGATTCTACGAATTTTCAAGTTTTTTACGTTTTCATTTTTAGTTATATCTTCGCGTGAACTCGAAAATCTAGTAATGCATTCAAAAAAGTATTGTATAAAAAGCTATTTTTTTATTTTAGATTTCTGAAAATACAAGACGAATAAATATCATTGACAATCAATTAGCTCAAGCGCAATCTAAATTATTAAATTCAAACCCTACGGATGATGCAAAACGAAACATCGAAAAAGATAAATACGCAGTAGAAAATAATAATTATGAGCAACAAATAAGTATGAAATCTCTTTGATTTAATATATTGAAGTATACAATAGGCTTCATGCAGATCCAGCTCATAGAATAAAACCAAATCAGATTAGGGAACGATTCGAAGAGATTTAAACAAAATAGTTAAAAATTTTCACATTATCAGAAATTTAAATTGAGATGGGATTACTTTATAAGTGTAGAACAAAAATAGAAAATTTTCCATTGATAGATTCGAAATGGTAGAAGCATGTATCGTTACTTATATCGTTGAAAACATCAATCGAACTCGGTAAATTGATAGACGTTATATGTCTTTGTTTTATATTAATTAAAAATCGTTGTTATTCTTTGCATTTTATGTAGTCGACGTTTCTTCTCTGATTGACTACATATTTCACAAACATTGCATTTTATATTTTTTAGTTCAAATAGACAATGAATAACAAAAAGAAGAAAAAAGAAGTCAATAAACAATATATTCTTTGGGTATGGGTGTGGGTGTGGATGGGTGTGAGTGTAGGGTGTGGATGTGGGTGTGGGTGTGGGTGCGGGTGTGGATGTGGATGATGGTTTGTGTGAATGGACGTGCGTACAAGTAATTTATTACATTCTTGCCTACACCTACGTCCGTACACCCTGATCAATTCCAATAATGAAAAATTTCTTGTCTTATTCAGTTGGAATGTCTGAGAAGTGAGATTTTATTATTCTTTTCGACAAAATGGAGAAAAAGAATAAGAGTATCTTAATTTAGTTCCGAAAGAGCGGAAATGTTAATATCAGTTCGATTCTGTCGTTCTTTTAAATAGTAGCACAAATATTATTGATATTGATTATCGGTGTTTGTGGTTGAGGTGAACTTTCGACAATGATTGTATCGATATTGGTCCAATTGAATGTTAATATCCATACGTTCGTATTGGTTAAGGTATACGTGGTATTATATACTATCATGCCTATGTCTGTTCCTATGAAATTGACATACACATTGCTACTGTAAACATAAACAACGAGAGTATTCAAGGTAAATGTTCCATTAATGTGGGTAAAATTTATTGAGTTGAGATTAGTGTTACAGGCATGTTGATCAGAATAAAAACTGCAAGCTTCCATATTAGACCATTGGAATCCTCCATAACCACTAGGAATGATAATCGATGTGGGAATATCATTGAATGTAACACCAATCTGACCAGGTGGACAAGCTAGAAATAGAAATGAATGAGATTTTATTGATAGAACAAGATTAGATCGATACTAACCAGAAATACATTGAGATCCATTCCATAACATGGAAGAATTGCATTGACACGTATTAGAAAAAGTCGAACATGTGAGATATTTTGATGAATCACACCATTCATCAGTTTGACATAATTGATTGAATGATCGCCAATATTCACATACATTTCCATCGAAGAAGTATTGATTTGGACATATCCATGTACTATTGACACACTGTAAATATCGATTGATACTGTTGAAAGATAGAATACATGGTTGAAGATATGACGTGTAGAAAACTGACTGTTGGATGATATAACCAACCTGAGATCTTGATGATGAATAAAAGGTACCTTCGAAACTCCATGAAGTAAAGAGAGAACATTGGTTGATCGAAAGATCGAAGTTGACTGTTCGACATGCAATATTTTTCACACATTGTGCGACACAACGCATAATAGTGTTGGCATCGTTTTCTGTAGTCAGAAGGTCACTCGGATCAGAAGCTATAAATTGGAAGCCGACAGGGGATGTTTCAAATTGAACTTTATCAATATTACCATGGATACCTGTTGAAAGAAGTACAATGAATATCGCAGCAAAATTCATGTCTTTCTTGCTCGTGAAAGGGAAATACAATAACAATTAATTGCCGATAAAGTTTACTCCTCACGAAGACTGTTTATTGACATTTTTCTCGGAGAACAACTTATTTGCTAAGTAAAATTATTTAAATGTTAAGTAAACTTTTACTAAGTAAAGTTTATATTTGCTAAGTAAAATTCATATTTGCTCAATAAATAATTTAAATATAAGTAGTGTAATTAGACGCTAAGTAAATTTAAAGTTTATCAGTAAAAAAAACTAACTGTTAAGTTAAAATTTTAATATTCGAGTAAATTATTTTTTCGCCAAGTTAATAAATTAAAATCATAGTAATAAACTACAATCGATCGGTAAAAAATTTCAATATTAAATAATTTATTATAAAGACGAAGTAATTCTCAAATGTCAAATCAAAGTTTCTATACTTCTATGATGACGTCTATATTTCCTGTCTCGTGGATGTAGGTTAGGGTTTTACGGGATTGCTCCGATCCCTTTATTTTCCCGAACCCGATCCCATCGGGATCGGGACCGGATGCAACTTTTCGGGACTTAGCTAATTATTCTATATTGAAATGGAACTCTTTTTCATATAAAACTGAATATAATATTTTGTAAAACTAAAACTAGAATGCACGTGTACACATGCTAAGAAAAACAATCTTCATAAGATAGATAAATAAGTAAGGTTCACGAAACAATATGTTTTGATTACTCTTAGAGCACATCTTCACTTCATGCAATGTTATTATTGTCAGTTCGTTGTTTTTTCGATACTGAAGGTGTCTGCTGTTCTCCATCATGTTCGTCATTCGACTTATATTCGTCTTTAAATATATTGTCCTCGATCATATGATTTATTTATTTCTTTTCTGTCCTTCATCACATTAATTTGTTTTTATTGATCTTGTCTTCGAGCTTTTTCTTTTCGCATTTGATGTACTGAAATGTTTTATCTATTTCGAATATGCATTCTCTTTTCGGCTTGATCGATTAGTTTGATATAGCATCTGACTGAAAGAACTCAGAATATCATAATATACGCTTGAACGTCCGCTTTTCATCAACAAATCGTAATACTATGAAATGCTATCGCGTTGCGTCTTATTCCACATAATTATGCGTTTAAAAAGTATTTCTGGTAGATCCACAAAATCGGGTTTAAACAAGACCGGGACGCGTTTCCCTGTTAGAAAGTGGGCCAGGATCGAGATTTCGAAAGAGTATTTTACAGGGACCGGGACGGAAAAAAACGATCCCGCAGGAGCCTAATGTAGGTGCTGGTGAGGATGTGGATGGGAGTATGAATGTAGGTGTGGGTATAAGTACCATATTTATATCAGACCCACACCCTCAAGATTTCTACTGAAGCTCTCACTGAAAACCATCTATAAACGCAAGAATTTGTTACTAGTATGCGTCCAATACCTCAATATTTGAACAAACAAAAGGATAATTGACACATTCATTCTTTTCTTGTACCCTCTAATTTAAAGAATATATAGTTGTGGTTCTTTGTCACTAAACAACAGATGATTCATGACGTTTTCAATGTCTATGAAATCATAGTACTCAATATGGGCTAAAAACATGTGACTATTTATGCGTACTGCATGATTTCATACAATAGGTTTGACTTTTATGCTTGCTTTAGCTAAAATTTATGATATTGTGGTGAATTTATTTTAAGAGTGACGTGCTCTTTGTTAAGAATATCACCGAAAGATATTGATGATCATACATAATTGAGAGTAGGGGATGAAATTGGTGCGGGTTGATCGTCTGATAAGACATACTCATATCCTCATACAAATTCAAACTCATTCAATCACACCCTCACTCTGTAAATTAAATAGAGACGTTTACAAATTTTATTAATTAAAACTGGTGCTTTAACAAAGTTCATGAATTAAATTAGATTGAATTGATTATTTCTTCTTTCTGTGAATTGCCCAGTTTGCTTCTATAGTCCTATACAATGCCCAAAAACGCACCCTGATAATGGGCAACACGTACCAGAGCCACTGCATGAAGAACCCAGTGGAATGCAGGCTAGTTTTATAAAAAAAGAAAAACATGTAAAATAAATTCTTTGAAAATGCAACAAATCTAGTCGTCAAAGCGCAATATGTTTTCATCTTCTTATAACATAACTAAGTAACGTGATCATTCATAAGGCAACTGTAGGACACTACAACCAAAGAGAATACAGTTCGAGAGAAAAATATACGAAGATCACGACCTTGCAGTATGCTACATATAAACAAAGTAAATGTATACCTGTTAATAGAAAATGCACTCTCACCATATCATACTTATTTTACCGTCTCAAGATCATAGTATCATTCCAAAGAAGCAGTAAGATTTGAAATTTTTGCAAATATATATCCCTCATCTTGAGCTTTCTAATCCAGCTACACAAAATGGTATCATCTTGGGTCTGTTTTCATTTAGAATATTAGGAATATGTAGGTGTAGGAAAAAACTCGTTCTCAGTCATATCTTCAAAGTTGCTACTATTTCTCTAACCTGTAGTCGTAGTTGTTGTGGTACTCCTTGTTGTTGTTGTTGTTCTTGTTGTAGTGGTACTGGTTGTTGTTGTTGTTGTAGTAGTACTTGTTGTTGTGGTTGTAGTCGTGGTACTACTC
>CAJNOI010000014.1:217162-232732 GCA_905250115.1 Adineta steineri | reverse complement strand
GTACTCCTTGTTGTTGTTGTTGTGGTACTCCTTGTTGTTGTTGTTGTTGTTGTGGTACTGCTGGTTGTTGTTGTTGTTGTAGTGCTACTCGTTGTTGTTGTTATTGTTGTTGTGATGGTTGTTGTTGTCGTGGTACTACTAGTTGTTGTTGTTGTAGCTATTGTTGTAATACCAGTTGTTGTTGTCGTAGCGGTGGTGGCAGTATTAGTTGCTATCATAGTGGTTGTCGTAATACCAGTTGTTGTTGTTGTCGTAGTGGTTGTAATGGACTGAGGTGTTGCTGTAACTGTCATAATGCTCTGATATGTTATCGCAGTTGTTGTGGTGTTGCGAGCTGGTATCCCATAAAAATATAAGAATACATTAGGAGTCCACTTGATTGTGTAGTTTGGTGAATTGTTAGTGTAGAAGACACATGACGAAGAACTTAGATAACAATTCATTGCAACAAAGGTCAAATTTTGAACGATCGCAGCACATAGACACTGTTGGCAAGTACTGCTAGATATATTCACAGAAGCAATCGAGTTCATAGGCATTGGAATATATAATGCGTTGACTATGCTTCCGATCAATATCGAGTCAACATTTGACGAGAAAATAAGGAAAATTGCTATCGTGATCATCCAAGCGCGGGATGTCATATAATGCATGTGTTTTCACTTGTCGCTTTTCCTAAAATGATATTTTCTATTGAAAGGATTCTATTAGTTAAATCAATCAATGGGTATTTTCAGCGTTATGATAAGCATTTCTTTCTTCGTCGAGTCAGTTGTTTTGAATTATAACACTATGTAAACATCATTGTAACCATTTAACGATATTTAATGAGAAATTGAAACAAAACACTTATGTAAAAGATGATTGGAATAACTGTAACAATTGTTTATCTTTATGACAATAATTAAAACAAAACATATGCCACAAATATTGATGAATAGATAGAGTAGTTCGGTATATTTAATCTAGGAGATGAATTTAAACAATATCTAGAATTTGAAATTTGATAGCAGACCACAAACTATTACAGACATCTACAAACAATACATAGTTCGAAATAAATAGTCTTTAAAACATTTCATTTCGAGAGGAAAATTTCAAGTGTTAAATAATCAATAAGACAATCTTTAATTATATGTAAACATTTGAGATCTAAAATGGAATATTTCTACATACTGATTAGATTGTATTTGTCAATGAAATCGTTGCTCGTGAGAATTTGATGGAAATGGATACAGAATTAGTTACTGTTGAAATTCTTTTAAAAAGTATTTTGGAATAATGAGTTATTCTTATAAGAGTCGTGGAAATGAATAAACGGTGGATTGATATCCAAAAATAGCTGAAGAGCTATTTAAACAGTCTTCCGCTCTTTTTTTTTAAATTATTATTCAAGAACAGAGGCGTAAAAGCAATGAAAAACGGACGATTACTCATTCATGGATATTTCATTAGTAATTGTCTTATACGGTTTTAGGTTGTTCTCATTATAGTGAGGGTGTCAGTATGTGAGCATATGAGTTGTGAGTATTTTTTTATTATCCCTCACCTACACTCATCCTAAAATCGTTTTTATATCGATTGACATGTATACTATAAAAACAGTCAGAATTTTATAGGATATTATTCGAATACTGTCGTCCAGGTAGATTATTTGAATCGTAGCTGGAAAAAGGGCGGAAAATCTGTGACGAAACCGGTACAGAAATTTCGGATCTGAAATCCGTCGAATAAGATGTAAGATCCAACCGTGTTCCTAACTGCTCTGGGTACTATTCATCACAAGAATAAAAAAGTAAATATAGATGTTATATGATTACGTTACTTTCCGTGCATGATATAAACGTCCTTGAATGCCTTTTCAAACTCTCATCTCCTTTTGAGAAAATATTTTTATAATGAGCAGGAAAGTATTTAACACTTATCCGCGCTTCCCGAGACATAATTAAATACAACTCTGTTTGTTTCTAATCTATATTAATCAATCATAAAATAGTATGCTTTACTCAACATGTAATTTAACGCAGCGAACAAACTTCTTTTTTTTATTTTCTCTTCGGTCATCTTTGTTTAGTCTGTTAATAATGTAAAAAGAATCTACTGTCGTTTGATGACGTATGGCTGCTATATAAACAAATACGGAAAGCATTCATCAGCAACAACTCAGTGAATATCTTTCACTTCAAAATTCTATGCAGTAATTCTTCCGTTATCTCTTCATTTTAAAGTATGAGAAAAGACATCCATACGTCACTGAAAACAATTAGTTTCTGTATGAATATAGTTCATGCATTTCTAAAAACCATAACTGAATATATTAAGTCGATTTTCTTCTTTAGGTAGTAAGAAAAAAGCGATATCCACACTACTCAACGATCTTGCCTCTCGTCTTCCTAGGTTCTTGATTTTCTTAATAATCAGACAATATTGTTACCTAAAAAATCAGGTTCGAACATCCTTGTAGTATTCTTGTACACAGAAGCTTGTTTGATGAACTAAGAAACGTCTCATCATGCAAGATTCTTTTCTGATTTGGTTTTTTTCTTGAACCTAACATGTTTATTTAAAAACCAATAAATAAAGAAATGATCTATTTACATAAAAATAATGAAAAAAAAATATTAAAACAATTTTATTTACATAAAAGTTACGAAAAGAAAATAATCAAAATATTTTATTTATATTAAAAAAAACTCCTACGTATTACTAAAGTTCGTCTATAAATCAGTAGATCGTCGAAATACTTTTCGACTCTTATTGTAATTTGGAAGACGATATTTACGATTAGTATTGGTAATAAATGAAAATGTTGTATATGAAGTAGATATATTAGATTGATATCTATGATCAAAATAAATATTTGAATCATAAACTACAAATTCTTTTTTAATTTTTAAAGGTGGAAAATTATTATCTGTCAAATATTGAATCATATAATCATTTATTCCAAATGCATATATTCTTCCAACATCAAATAATCTCATTGTAACAAAATAATATATTTCATTGTTTGATGTTTCTCTAAATGTATTATGTGCTAAATAAAGAAGTTGAATTTCACATAATTTTTTCAATATTATTAATTCTTTTGTTGATTTAATTAATATTTTATAATGAAATTCAAAATAACTTGATTTTGATTATTTTAATAAAGAAAAATATTTTTGAATTGATTTATTCTACAAAAATTTCGAAATATTTCCAAATTAATATTATTATCAATAGTAATATGAACTTCAAATATATCATGAATAATATTTGTTGGTACAAGTTTATTTATTATTGTTTTCATGTAATCAATAACAAAATCCATATTTTTCTTATTATTTATATAGATATCTTTTATTTGAAATAGTATATATGATATTCGTTTTAAAATTATGTATTGAAACAGTAATATTCCAAATATAATATGAATAAATATCTTCATAGTTAGTTTTTTGCATATATATTTGTATTTTTGTGATAACAAAATATATTTTAAATAAGTGAATTATACCAACAAAACTTCTAACTTCTACATATTATAAAAGATAACGATTATATTTAACTATGATAAAAATGATATTCCTTTTCTTTATATATGTAAAAGAAAGATAATAGTTTAAATATCATTTTTTTTTCTTTTTGACTTAGAATATTAGTTGTTGACTATATATAAAATAAGGCGAACTTATTAAAGATCTTTGTATTGATTTAGTTTGATTAATAATAAATTAATGGCTACGCCAACTCTCTTCAACTTACGCACATCCACATCCACCTGTCGCTGTATAATCTTTTTTTTCAAAAAAGAGAATAATAAAGTTCCCATTTATTTGTTATAGTTAAATATATAGAACAGTTTAAAGTCAAAATGACGTCCAGATTTGTTATTTATTCAAAGATTTTAGTCTGTAGAATAGTTTAACATGTGATACCTCCATGATAAGAAGATAAATATTACTTGGTATAAAAAGACAGAAAAATATAGTTGTTTTAAAAAGTATATTTTGGTTGACAATTATTTCAAGTGAGATGCTTCTCTACATATTTATAGTCCAACTGTTAATTCTTTCATTGAATGCTTCAATAAATGAACAACGTTTTCCAACATTGTGGTTTGAAGCTCCTTCTTCAATTTCTGATTATCCACTGGTAAATAATTGTTCATC
This sequence comes from Adineta steineri, assembly GCA_905250115.1. Lineage (NCBI taxonomy): Eukaryota > Metazoa > Rotifera > Eurotatoria > Adinetida > Adinetidae > Adineta > Adineta steineri. Next base: position 228,578 of record CAJNOI010000014.1, on the reverse strand, counting down.
ATCGTCGATAATGAACAATACTTCATGTCGATTAATTGATCCTTGGTTATATTTGGATAGACTTGGTTTGTATAAGATTTTAATTCAATCAACAACACATTTAATGAAAACATGTTCAACATCAGCATTATTCGATGGATGTAATATTTTAGTTGGTCTTGCTGCACAATTAGGATGGCAATTTGATTCCAACAGATTATTTTCAAATGGAACTCGAGAGATATCAATTAATAGTTGGTGGGGATCATATAATTATTATTTATCAGTTATTCCTTTTCTTGCTGCTGTTGATAAAGGAATTATTCATGGAGACTTATTTCAAATCGTTAAACGTGATAATTTTTGTTCGAATTCTAGTGAATGTTTTAATCAAGTCGAAGGACCCATGATTGAATGGAGTCTTTTCTTTGATCGTCTTTTACATCCTGGCAATTGCAGTTTTACTGATTTAAATTATATGCATGATCGTTGTTATTTAGGCCCAATGTGGAGAGCTCATACGAATTCAACTATAAATGCTCTTCCAATTATTGAATCTAAACTCTCTGTATTACCATCAAAAAACGAACAACAATTCGGTTTAGGTTGGGTTAATGTTCTTGTTTTAATTGGAATGGCACGAAGAAATACAAATTTAGTAGATATGAATAATTGTCAAGACCTATATCTTCCTAAACGAATTTTAAGAGACAATGATAGACCACCACGTATTACAGATTTACCTGAAACAGTTAATTTAGCTTTGCAGCTTTTGCTTTCAATTACAATTGATTCGTATCCTGAACTGGTAGACGATTGGGTTGAAGCAACATGTAGTTATAAAGCACGGAAAGATGCACGAGTTGCAATATATATAGTACCAGTGAACAAAATAGTTGCAGCAGCATTTGTTGTATCGGCTGAAGCTGAAATACTTATATATGGTTGCGACGACGAATGAATTTTTAAGTATATCAATCTTTTTTTTTTAATTGACAAATAAACGACTTCTATAAAACATTCATTCAATAAAGTCAAAATAAATATTGAGAATGGATATGGGTAGAAGGTCAACAAAAACCCACATTCTCACTCAGATCTTGAGGGTGGGTGTGCACGGGTGTGCACGAGTGTGACTGATGAATGAGATGAGTAGCCACATCGGCCCATAAGATATTGTTGTTAGAAAAAGTATTAAAATTATATTCCAAACTTTGAAGTCTGATTATAATATCCAATCAATTTAACATTTAATGGTGATCTTACATCTAGATAGATAAATGCTAGGATCGACTTCTCTGAGTTAACTCTTGCTCACTATAAGCCAAACGTGACATATTTTTGCTTTGTTATGAGATGTTTCTTAACTGTCACCTCAATAGTTTTCGTTACAGGGATTATTTCTGGCTACAAAGAATTTATTTTTCTATTAATATTTTTATTCGTAGCATTTATTGCAAATACATAGTGTTTATAAGAGAGATCTCATTAGATCATAACCAGAAAGTAATGTTCTTTGATTTATTTTTGAATTCGAAGTGTAAAAATAAAACGACCATAAGATTAATCAATTTTTTCTTCTACCCGGATACTGTTTGTTAAATAGAAACGAAAATCTCTCTTGGACGCCAAGCATTTTATCAAGCAATGGTCGGAAAAAGTCTATGTCGCTTGATGTCGTTTGTTTCTCTTCATTAGCTACAATGATTTGGAGTGAAGTTTTAATCGATGAAAGAACAAGATTAAAATCTAAGAGAAGATTGTATATATCGCCGTATTGCAATTCGTTTTCGTCTTCCAGTAACTGTTCTGAACCATGATTAAAAAAATCCAATGCGTAACTATTGAGATAATACATCGAATTGGTGTGATCACGACAATCCAGATCGGCAAATGGAACAGTTCGTGTTGATAAGTCGAGATTGAAAGCAAGATCCCATGAACCAACAACTGAATTATAGTTCGACATATATTTTTCATGTGTGAGACCCGATGGACCGGCAAATGGCGATATTGAAGGATTCTGAGTTTGTTGTGAGCGATGATGATGAAGATCGTACTCGAATGTTCCATTATCGTAAACAGCCTGATCAGTAAATGAAATATTGGAGAAAGGTAAAACATATTCTTGGCCACTAGCAAACGAACGCATTCGTCGGGTCACATTTTCAATGTAGAAACCATAAACATCTTTCACAATAGAATTATACAATTCAACTCGAACTCGAAAATCTCTTGATATCGGTGGTAAGAATAATCTTGAATTGAACATTTCTTCTCGTCTTGCTAATGAGAGAGTTTCGAATTGTTTGTGCGTTATTAACCTATACGTCAAAGATTGATTTGACAAATAGAAAGAAGAGATCAAACAGAGAATCACTTACCAAGGCTTCTTTGTAAAAACATATGCAAGTATGATAACAATTTCACTATAATCACTTATTTCGTGAAAAAGTCTGGTATCCATTAGATGAACAAGCAAAATGTTTGCTGGTTCGAAGTAGTGTAAATGGGTTGAAAGTCCCGCAAGACCGATTAAAGCCCCATTCGCATTGACTAAATTGAGTCGATGAAGAAAGTCAAGTGTATGTAAACAATGAAAACGAATTTGAATATCAACTAAAACATGTTTACTAGCTGATTGAAGAATAAATGGACACTCGAGTGCAACCAATGATCGATTAATAGCATCTTTGGAATCTTGTGCACATGAGCATAATTGAAGAAGACGCATGAGAAATGTCACTGACGATGGAAAGTGTGCTTCAATATTAGGTATGACTGAGATGGTTAAATGACGAATTTTCGAAAGAGGAATATCAATAAAGACTACATGTCCTTCGATATCGAAACCACGACGACCAGCACGACCCGACGATTGCCGATATTGAAGAGCGTCGAGAAAAATTGAATCTCGAAGAAAAGCGACGGTTTTTGTTGGCATGTGAATACCCATTGCTAAAAACAGAAGATTATCAAGAGAATTGTCAGAATTGAACTGTCCTACCGAGTGTTGATGTAGAGAAAACAATTTGAATGTATCGATTACGAAAGAGTGCTTCGACAGCTACTCGACCTTTATTATTCAGCCCAGCATGATGATAGGCAACGCCCCTTCTCATCAATCTGACTAACATTGAATTGTCAATTTCAGCTCGTGTCAATAATGGTTCGACTAATTCTTCATCGTATCTATGTCGATTGGCCAATGTTCCTTCCTCCAATATCCCATAAAGTAAAGCTTTTTCATGTCCGGACAATTGTGTTCCACTAATAATATCATTAAGCATCATTTGTTTCTCATAGATATTATTACCACTATCAGTGTGCTCCGCATTATTCGCTCTTCGTTTACCTGACGATGTTTTTTTCATACTCTTGATCAAAGCAAGATTCATTTTTTCATCTTTTTTAATCTGTTGTAATCGTAGTTTAACTTGATCAATCTGCTTTTTGTACTTTGTTTCTCGCAACTCACGTTCAATCTTGACAAAATAAGCCGCTACCGTTTCAGCCATCGTTTCACATATCGATCGACTATCCGAAAATACAATACATGGTAGAAGGTTTTTTTCTTTTAATGTTAATACAAATTCGACGATGAGAGATGACATTGGTTTTATTTCGGGATATTTAATATTACTTAAATCGGCAGTATGAATTGATGTTGTAATAGCATCAATGGCAGAATTTTGTTTTTTTATAATTAAACGATTGAGTTGATTACAGACAAGACGTGAATAATGATTGCACGCATTTCGTTCGATGATCCAAGCAGGTGAAAAATATTCAGTTAAAGTCAATACAGGTTTATATTCGACATCGTCGCTTACAATATCCCTAAATGTTAGAAAAACGTTCAGATTCATTATCGAACTGTGTATGAGGATGGCTTAAGAAATGCACTTACTTATTACTAGTTATTGTTTTTTGCATTGCATCATTGAGTCGTACAGTCTCAGAAGGTGACATAAAAAAATCTTTCGGTAAGCTTCGATTTATCAATTGTTCCGCATTCATAAGACCTATCGGATGAATAGGATGCAATTGTCGTTCTGCATACAAATACTTATTCAAATCAGCTATACGCCCGTAGTGCGCAATGAAACATACGGAACGCGGTGTTGACATTTGAAATAGAGTAGCTCGTCGTTGCTCGATACTTTCTATCCATTGCCGTATTTCATCACCATTGTTCACTGTAGCTGATAGGCCAATCATGGGACAGTTGATGAGTAACATTGTTCGTTCCCACACGTCCGAACCAAGTTCACCGGACATACAATGAATTTCATCAAAGATCGCATATTGAATTCGTTTACACCAACGTTGATAAGTTGGAGAGATGAGAAGAATTTCAAAACATTGTGGTACGGTTACTAAGATGCGACATGTTCTCATGTTCATACGAAAATCTCGTGTAAAAATGCCAAATACAGTACCAAATTTAGAATAGATCGTAGCTGAAAAATAGTATGCCTGGATGAGCTTCACATTAAGGTTGAGAAAAGATTGACTTACCAGCAACTTGATTTACAAGTGCTTTGGTCGGTGCTACATATACGCAGATCGCATCTTTTTTTTCCAATACTTTGCTCATGGCATAGTAAGATGCATATGTTTTACCTATATTTAAATAACAACATAAGAGCAAGAAAATGAATTAAACTCACCCGAAGCAGTTGGTGCTATGATAATAATCGATTGCTGTTTATCAACAGCATCAAGAAACTCGATTTGCCATTTGTCCGGAATGAAATCGGGTGTTCTGCTATCAGCCACGCCTTGTTCACATCGTGGCAATCGGCTGTTGACCTTTTCAAGTTGAAATCGATACCATTTTTCTCTATCCAATTTTGGATCATTTACAAGCTCTTCCATGTATATTTTCTTTTCATTAAACACATCAACAACATTTTCCAGATGAGTAATTTCAGCCATTGTAGCAAAATAATTTATTTCGAGTGAATCCAGTTTTGATCGATCTTCGTTCGTCAAAACAATTTGATTTCGGAGTATATTTAAATACTTTCGTTGTAAATCGAATTTTTGCTTAAGTAACTTCAGACGATTTACCGATGTTTTAAAAAATATCACATGTCTATCGATGAACTCGATCGCTTCAAGAATATTATCGCGTGGAATCTGTTGCAGTCGAGTTTCTATATTTGTGAACTTGTCCGTTTCCTCAGCAGTAAGTTTGTCGATCTGGCGTTTTTTATTTTCTTCTATAATCTTTTGAGCCTTGGTTTGATGAATCTCTTTCGATTGTTTTTTCTTCTTACCATTAGCATTTATGGTAGCAACTGAAGTTTCTTCGCTTGTTGATGTTGGAATCGAAGCAGTTGGAAGGGTGATCTGCATTTGACTGTCTTTTATGTCTCGGCTCGTGAGTGATTTACCGTACAGAGTAAAATACTCGTAGCTAAAGATAAATAAAGTCTTCTATTGATGAAAATGTTTTATCGAAATTAGATTTCAAGAATCGTAACAAAAATGTTACTCTATCTAGTTAAAATTTCAGATCTAGGCTAATTATTCTATTGATATCTCTTTTGATTTTTATCGCATTCATAGTCTGCATAAAATTTAATTAAAAAATATAGGATTAAACTTTGTCTCTATTGTTACACATTCTGTAAATTTTGATCTTAACTCAGTAGACCTTTAAGTCTATTTTTATTCGATATTTGTTTACCTATATGTAGCGCAGAGGTATCATTAATGAATTACTATTCGGGAGCGATTCTAAAGGAGAAAATGCATCAGAGGTAAAACTTACAATTTCTGATGACTTCTTGTTCGGTATTTATAATTGCGAACGTTTTTATTTTCTCGATCATTGTCTTTTATACGGCTGACTGGATCACCTACCTAGATTTAAAAAGAAAACATAGGTGTATAATGAATTAACTTTCGAAGAATAACGCAAGAAACTTACTTCTTTGTATACATGCCAATGATGCTTTCCTAACAATTATTGTTGTCTTTAGTTTAAAGGAAAAAACAGAAAAGAACTGACCTTGATATTGTGCCCGGCTGCAATCATTCGAATCGATGAAATCAATTGAGAATTCGTCGTTCTTTGATGAAATAATCGGTTTTAAAAAAGTGTCGATAAATGGATTGGAGATTTTGACTATTTGTTGATGTTGTTCTTTACTCGTTGTCACTTGTTTAGCCAATTGTGATGATGATGATGATGACATATAAATAATGTTCTTTGATAGAATTATTTGTTCAAATGGATTTACAAATTCATTTTTGTTCGAGTATATATTCAATAGGTTTAAACTCTGTTTCATCATGTCAAATGTGCATGAATCAAAACGAAGATTCGATGAAGATTCATTTATCTGTTTTAAAGTAAAAGCAAATAGACGTCCATCAAACAAATCGGTTATTTTGACCCATGAGAGAGTTGAACAATTTGCTAACATAGATAATGAGAGACGCAATTGAAATTGGCAAATAAGTTCAGAGAACATCGGATTAAAAGAGTCCGAAGTAAATGATGATGGAAGATGACGATCAACTAAAGATAGACGAATAAGAAGACCGACATGAAGAAGAAGTAAAGGAATTAAAAGATTAAGTAATTGTACTTCTTTCTGCTCCTAAAATAAAGAGAAACAGAATGATTAGTTGAATGATGAGACAAATCGAATACCTTTTTTTCTTTCATCAAATGCATGATCGATTTAAGATAAAGAAAAAGACGCACATCACCTTGAGCTGTTTCATGGCACAATTTTTCTAATGACAGTCGATCCTTTTTTTCGATCGTAGTCGAAGTGAATTTGAATGGTACTCTCTGTAAAACTTTTCTGAACAGGTGCATTGGACATGGTCGTATAAAATCGATTTTAAAACATTGAACTAATGTATCGGTTAACATCAATTTGTTCATTAAATAGAGATGGCAATCAATAGTATATTGATGATAATTACCGAAGAGACGGTAAACGAAGACAAGTTGTCGAAGGACACTTTCAGATAATAATGGACTAGTTTTATTACTCAGATTTGACATATCACTGTAGAACATGAACATAGGCTTTTCATCTTTAACAAATACAGCATAATCACTGCTAAGCCACGAATCAAATTGACGAACTTTCAATGTACCATATTTATTGACATTCTCACACAGGTGTGTAATTAAACAAGAACGAAGAAGATCAAGAATTGGTGTTTGATATTGATAAATTTGATAATGGCAATCGAAAAAGACAAGTGTATAATTGCATTGATGTGCTTGATTGAAAAGTGTCAGAAGAATACGTTCAATTAGAAAAATAAGATGAATTGTATTACCATGAAATGAGACAAGATCAATATTGATATGATGAGCCATGGATAAAAGAAACGAGTCACCATCAATAAAATAATGCGTGCTATCACGAAATTCACGACGAACATCGAGAAAACAAGAAAAATAGGGATAAATGATTTCAATATTGTTTCCAGAGATCGTCATCATATCATTATCAGTCCGGGTAGGCGAAAGAAGTAATTTAATAGTAGCCAAAATAGGTTTATGTGTTTCTGAAATAGTTCCAGATGGCATATTTGATAGAAGAGATTTTATTAGATTAATATGTTTATTTTGTATATTATCCATATCTTCGGATAAATGAAATAGAATTTGTTGTAAAGCAGCCGTAACCACTTTCTCATTTTCACTTTCAACACATTGCTTTAGTGTTCGAAAATAGAGATCACTCATGTGACTGGTGTGTCGTTGACTATATTGAAGAAATTGAAGAAGTCGTTCACATTGACCAACGATGTTGATATAAGCATTGAATTGTGGCGCTGATGAGATTGCCTTTTAAAGAAACGTAGAAACAAAAATTCAGTCACCGAACTATACACTAAAAGTTAGAAAGGATAAATTATCTTTCTCTCAGTATACTTTGGTATTCTTTTACAATCGCTTTTAGAAAATCCATTCTGAATGTTTTCATATAATTTTTGATTACCTATAGTAAATCGTACTGCTCTAAGAAACTTCATTTCAAAAGCTGAGCGTGTTCCTGTTTTACTTGAATACTAACTTTTTCTATTGGTACTGGTTTCTTTTGTTCGTCCTCGGACGATGATTCTTCTTCTGAACTGGTTTCCGACGATTCGGCAAAACCATCATTTTTTATTGTATTATCAGCAGCTGCGCTTTGCTCAGCTCGATTAATGTTTCGCCATAGTTGCAGCTTTTCATTAACAACTTGTTCAAAATCGTTTCGATAGCGTAAATGAAAAAGTTCGTTATTTTTCTTAATATCTTGATTGAATACAATGTTTGATGTTGTTTCCGTATCGAGCAAATAATCAACAAATTTTTGAATGCGATCACTCATATTTCTTTTCCTGAATTTGTCAACGGGTGTGCGAGTTGAAGAAAAAGTCAGTTAATGCTGATAGATCTTGGAGAGATAGTAATCACTCACTTATGCAGTTATCTTGAAGTATTTGTGTTTCAGTATCTGAAATTGAGCAAAGCAAAAATGTACATTGAAAAATTTCTTCAAAAGATTTGCATACAAAAACTTAGAAAAAGAAACTTTCAACACTATACTGATGAGTGTTCTGAAAAGAAATACTAATTTAAGATGCTAACAAAACTATAGAGTGGTTTAAATATGCGCGTACAACGACAGGAGCTTTCGTCAGTGGCATATCACGTAAACTAGCCATGTTTCTTGCTGAATTTCAGAATTTTCAGTCCGAAGCATTTGACTAAAATTTTTCTTTCAAATACCAAGAATAGGTTTCTCATGCAACGACAAAAATTCTTTTCTAATTTTGATCAAATTGTGAGCTCTCAATTGGAAGTGTTGGATATAAGAGAGACTACGAGAAAAAGTGTATTTTTTTTCAATCATAGAAAACAAACTAACAAGCGAATGTCGCCTTTCTCATATGCAAGAAAAGAAAAAAGAAAGAAAGCGTGAATAACGCGATCGTTAACGCAAATGAAAATGGATTCGATCTGTTTCCAGTATTTTAAATTCAAATGAGATATAATGTCTGAGAACTCGTACGAGCTGCATCAAATTATTACATAATAATGAGCAGAGGATTTCAGACAGAGACACGTCGTCTCGGACTACACTACTTTTATGAAGTAGAGAGGGTATGAGTGTGAGCATTATCGTAAGTAATGAATGCAATATCCATATATAACCATCCACAATCCTACACCCGAATTTTTCTATATGATAATACTCAAAACTAAATCGAATTCGATCGTAACTTTTGCAAAATTGAAGACACCCATTGACTCGTCTCTACAAAAGATAATCAACTAATAAATATACTAGTATTTAAAAGTCAAGCCTATTTAAATATTATTCAGTTACTTAATCTTTCTGCATAAGTCTGACCAAGTAGCTACGTCTAATTCAAGACACTAACTAATAATTTCAAGTAAAAGGTTTAAAATGTTTGGAATGACAACTGTGTCCAGCATCCTAGCTACAAGCACTAAATAAATGTTCTAAAATTAATTAGTAAATACAGTTAGTTAGTTATAGAAAGATATAAACTAACACCGACTCAATGATTTAAATATCAAAAAAAAATTTATTTTTGAACTATAGAATTTTGTCACCTCCAAGTTAATAGTTTTGAGTTCTGAAAACAAGTAAATACCACCGAAAAAATCTGATCTCAAATACTGCTCTCATATTTCGTTGATTCTCGGTGCTTTTCACTCAAAACCAGTCCGTACGTCTCCATCTGAGTAGCTGTGGTTGTATTTTAATCGTTCTAGAATGTAAATAGCTACAATATTTGAATGAAACAAAAAAAACTGAAAGTTTGTTACCGATAAATAAACTATTTGAAGTATTGTGTTATTGTATATGATTAGAAAAAGTATCGGTTGGGAAGTTACGCTCACATACATGCGACACGTTTTATTTACTTGACTGACTCTACTGCTCGTAACGTTTGTTTTGATTTTGTTATTTTTCTTCGTTTTTCTTTTTCTTTCCTTTCCTTTTCTTTTTTCTTCGATCCCTGTTGTATTACGTTACCATACAACACGCGCTTCTGCTTCAATCACGCACATCTAGTATCATTAGAAAACGATTAGTATCGTTGTTCTCTCTTGAGAAATGTAAATCATCTAGAGAGTTTTATTATTTTAATAGAGATAAGGAAATTTCCGATCATATACGATCATTTTCAATCTACAAGTGGTATTACAAACAAAAATAAACTGTTGAACGTACATCCCATTCATAACCACATCCACCCTTAAGGGAGAGATGTCTACAGTTCGTATGTCATTACAGTAGAAGAAATAAATAATGAATAAACAATTGAAACTGGGAGGGTGGGTGGGTGTGGGATGACTAAAATACTCACATACACTCTCACTAGATCGCGAATTCTTCGTGCATTAAAAATCATCAAAACACCAAAGTAGCACGCAACAATAGGACAGAAAAGTTGAACAAAAATAAAGTATTCGTATGAAAAAAAAATTGAAATAAGTGCGCAATCATTTTAATCAAATTAATAAAATATAATAGCACATATGATGACCTTTTCAGGTATTGATAAAATGTGGTTGTTAATGCCTCATGCATTTCTAACACCCTCACTCACCTGCAAAATAAAAATTATTTCGACATGATTCCAAACAAACTGCTGATATATTCTGGTCAAAATATATCTGAAGACAAAATCGAGTAACTCAAATTAATACACAAATTGTTACATTCACAAAGCATCGTGATACTGTGCTTCCAAAATCAACTGTTCAGTTTATGATTGAGCAAATTACCATTGTTGTTTATTTAATTCCAACAAATTTCATATAATATATAGCGTAGAAAGAAATGAATCAATAGAAATTTTTTTATCAAGAGTAAGTAAAAGAAAGTGTAGCTATGATATTTGTTCAAGTATAGATAATATTACACGTCTCCTCGTTGTCTTTTTCTTGTTGAAGTTCTTCTAAATCTGTACCTAACGAACAACATTTTGGATTATCACATACATGTGATTTGTACCACCATTGTGAGTCGGATAATAAACCCGGATGATTGTCTGTAACACGCACCATTAGACCTGTACAAACAATAGTAGAATTTGGATCATTAAAATCCATCATAGGTTTTCCTTGTGCATCAATAAGCCATTCAATAACGTCATTATTGAAATTGGGATCAATGATTATATCATGAGCCGCAATCGTTTCTTGAGCAATCTTTATTATGTTATCCGGATGTACACGGCATTGTAAAACAAATTGAACATATTTACCATCCTTAAAAAATGTACTTTCACCCTTTGATTCGATTTTTTTTATTTCAGAATACCTTGGATGAGCTGTATAGATAATTGATGGACTAGCGTATATACCACCACCATGTACGGCTATATTTGCTGGTTTCAGACCACTAAGTAATATAGATAGACCGTA
>CAJNOI010000014.1:182724-217062 GCA_905250115.1 Adineta steineri | reverse complement strand
TAGACTACTATTATCAATTGCACCAGCACAAAAACCTTGAGGACCAGATTGTGTTACTGAGGGTGTCCATGTCAATGTCATTACCCACATATCTATGATATCATATTTCAGATTGAAAAGTTTTCACATTCTAACAAGCTATGATCAATTGCTTACTAGAACTTGGATTACTAATAGCACTATGTGTCATTCCAATAGGTGAACTAGTGACCAAATCAACAATTGTTTGACCAGGACAATATGTTTCTATAACTATAGTTTCATTCAGTTGAACACCTAAAACATAGGCTGTCAATATCAGAAAAGAAAAGGCATTCACTGCACTTACCAACTGGAACTCCAATACATGCTAAAGAGGATTCAATAGATAAAAGAAAGTATTATTAAATGCCTGAGGTTAGTTTAGAAAAGAATTCACATTCATACCTCTATTTGGACGGATACCAGTAATATTTGGACGTTGTGCACACGCACCTGAGGCAGCTGTATATCCATAGAATAGGAATTGTATTGGAACTGAACTCATTGGAGTCGTGGAGCTAGCGTCATAAAAATCTTCAATTTGAAGTGCACAAGCATAATAGAGACTAGCGTTTTGTAGAATGAAAGATAACGTACAATTGGACGAGATGAGGACAGTTCCAGGAGGCAGTCCGTAACAGATACCTTGACATTCATCAACTCCATTGTAATTATTTGTAGAATTTGCATTGGACCAACGACATTGCAATATATCAGTAGCATCATTATCTGCCATTTGTACAATATGAACTATTGGTGTATTTATTGGGTAAAATACTACTGGCAATGTATTTGTAACAGGACTGGTATTGATGTAGCCATCAGGTCTTGGGGCTAAATTCAATCGATTGACAATTGACCATGGATCTCCACCACCCGTATAGAGTGAGCCAAACCATGCACTCGAGTTAAAGCCAATTGTAATCGATGTTGTCAAATCCAGCGTCAAAGTAGTGTAGTTTTCGCCAGCCCATGATTCAATTATTGGGTTTGAGTCACAATCTGTAGTTGTCATAACAGTTGAAAGTCCACCTGGAGGATAGTTAGAACTTGAGCAGTTTTTTAAACAGAGCATCGCAGAATTGACTGGAATAAGTGTTTCAGAAGCAACATTTGCTTCCATGCAATTAGGGGAAGGAAAACTGCCCCATTGTCGATTCCAAAAGTACCTTTGATGTATGAGAACCTGTGTAGTGTTGCCCGTTACTGTATTGTTTAATGGACGCCTAAGAAGAAGAAGAAGAAGAAGAATGTAAAAATTAAAATATGCAAGATTGATTAGAAGAACAAGCATTATTTAAGTATGCTTGCCATGAAATAATACCACCACGAAAATGTGCTCCATCAACTGCAGTATCTAGTGTACACAAAGCTAGAAGGAAAAGGCGCAAAATCCGCTCCATTTGATCAGTATACAATTGTTGCTTCTTCTTTTTCTTCTTTGTGTAATGAAATACTCAATCACAGAGTAAGCTGAAATTAAATGTGTTAATTTTTAGAGTGAGTATAGAACTTATTTTCTTCTTCTTTTTATACCTGTATGTGTTTGATTTAAGAGCTTTCAGGATAAGTGAATTGATGTTTGATCATAGAAGTGTTTGATTTTCAGGCGAGAAAAAAAGGAAATTTGAATATAAGACTTCTTACATTAACAGAAGAAAAACTGAAGCAGTAGTGAATGGTGAATGATTGTTTATTTTGTCAAATTTAATTGTCAGACTACAGAATGGATAAAAGGACATTACATTCTAATGGTAGACAACATACAAATACTTCTGAATTTATTATTTCTATATTGTTTTGATGTCGCGAGGACACAGAAAGTGTGTGGATGGGTATAACTTCATGTAACTTTCTAGCGCGTAAAATATGCAATTTCCGCAGGATTTTTATGAGAGAAAGTGCTTTATTGATCATTCAACTAGAGAAACAGAGACAAAAAAAGAATCAAAACACAGACTTTTCGAGTTTGCTATGAAACTGTGAAAGTTTTAGATTCTGATGAGTAGATTTTTTGGCTATTAATAGTAATGTCTTCTTGTTTATATAAAAGAAAAATATTTCGTATTAGAACATTTCTTTGGTAATAAAAAGTCTCTTAAAAAATGACGTCTTAATAATTGTATTAAAAAGACCAAACATTTCACAAGATTCAGCGTAAAAAGTTTTACAATTTATTTAAGATTGCTTTTAAAGTGATCATTATTTAGACCTACCGAATTTCAATCTTGAGAAAAAGTCGTTTTCAATATACGTCAAATGCTTTTTTTCTTTTTAATGAAATACATCATGAGATGCAGAATGAAAAAGTCTACAATCTATCAAAGAAATGTTAATCCTCTTTTGTTGTCAAGAGAAGCATCACAAGAATAAATTATTTATTTGCTTAATTGCTTGTTTGTGTATCCGTACTTTATTGATCGATTGAAAAAAAACATAAAGACAAAAATAATTCTTTTCTATCAAACTTCACGAAAGGTAATCGAGTATGACGAGTTCGAATACGAGACGAAAGATAGACAATAGAGTGTTACAGACATCGAGAAAGCTGTTCGATTTTTGAATGGTATCTTCTTATCAATACGATGTTCCTTGTTGATGTGGTCGTGCAGGTTCACCAGCTTCAAATGTCAATATGATTCGTCGATTGGTGTTGTCAAGATTGAATACAATATCTGTTCGTTCGTATTGTTTGTTGGCAAAAATTCTTGTTCTACAGTGTTCAATATGTAATTCAGAAATAGACAGTACATCATAAAGATATTAAGATAAATTAGATGCAGTATATTCGTACCATCCCTCTACTTCGTGCCAGATTCCTCCTGACGGCATAAAAAGCGAATTGCTTTTTAATTCAAATTTTTCGTAGGAATCAGGATCACTTAAAGTAGGAAAACGAAAAGTAAAAATCGTTCGACCATGAAGTGTTCTTCGATCTGCAGTACAAAACCATGGAATATCATTCGTTTTAATGATAAATCTGTATTTATTACCATCATTTACTAAATATGTGTTGATAATTTTATCGAAGGGCACACATCTAACATTATCCACGAGATCATTTAATAGGAAATTGTTGAACAAAATAGTTTGATTCTCTCCTCCATTTGAATCTTGTCTATCAATCATCATCATAGCATCTTCAATTGATTGTTGTTGCATGTAACGATATTTGGACATTTTTTCTGTATAGAATAATTCGTAAAAGTGAAATGGAATGTCTTAATCTTACATATTTCTTTTATATAAACCACATATATTTTTTCCCTTTGTGAAATAAACTCTATAGTGGGAGGATTTGTATGTAAATTCATTTCTACTCACCTGTTATTTATTTTCGAAGAGAAAGGAAGAAAAAAAATGAGATGCATGAATTTAACAGGTGTGGGTATATTTTATTCTATTCTCTTTCATACCTATTTTACTAATGTTGTCTCAATCTATACACCTTTATATACTTTTACTCGCAAAAAAAAACAATATAAAAATCTTAATAAAATGTAAAATAGTTTTCAATATTATTAACGAAAGAGCATGTTTATAGAATATAAACCTTAGACATTGCTGTGGGTGAGGATATGGGTGTCTTGAATCCATGGACGTGGGTGAGAATGTGGGTATCTTGAATCTATGATCCTCACCCACACTTGATAAATCTTTTACTCTTGTTGAGAAGCAGTTCAGTAAAATTTCAATGTAATCAAATTTACAAAAGAATGCATCCTCATCACATATTATTCATTATATAATTGTAAGGCGCAGACTGCCTTTAGAATTATTGTTAGAATGACATATTTCATGTTTTTTTCTTTCTATTCCTCATCATCAGTATCTTTACAATATTTGATAAACAATTATTGCAATACTGATATTCTACATTTAACTATGAAACTTTTATTTTTATATAAATATTTCATCAACTTGATCGTAAATTTATTATTCGGATGGAAAAAAAATGAATTACAAGCAAGAATAATTTTGTTACTGAAAAAGTATAAGAAAGAAGGTGTAAATAAATACATTAATGACTAGATGGAAAGTAATAGATTATTTTTGTGATCGAAACATTAAAAAATATTTTTCATTTGCATCCCGTATTATTTTGGAAGCTAATAAGAAGAAAGAACGAAAAACGTGCTCGCGAGATTTGTCTATATGCATAATATATTTTAATCTTCGTTTTCTTTTGTGTAACAATCTGAATTACTTGAAGAAAACGTTTTAGAGACAGAATATGATTATTCCAGATAATAACTGTAGTCAATCAGTATCAAAATATTGACATCCGCAACTTCAAATGTATGAGTTGTGGTAAACGTCAACCGTGAAGTTAACTTTAAAAAGCCACAGGATTTAGGATCGGGAGTTAGAAAGAAGATTGAGTGACTGATCTATAATTACTTCAATATTGATCTCATTCGATAATTGGAAAGTACGCTATAAATCCATCTTTCAAAGTACAATGGTACAAAAAAATTTATACGACTAGCCAATCATAATGTCTAAAATTTTGAAGTTACATAAAAGCCCTATAAACTGCAATGAAAACACATTAAATCATTATAATAAAATTGTTTTAAACGATTACTCTTATTGTATGATTTTACTAACTTAATAAAGGATTAACATAACTTTTTCAACGGTATTCATAAAATAGATAAAGATTCTAAAATGTATTTTCACATATTCATAGAATCAAACGGGGAGTGCATTCGCTCTTTCTCTTTGTGTATCTTTTTTAAATTTTAAGATAGAATTATGATTTTCTACTAGATTTTTCTCGTTATGATATATTTGCCATGCAATAAATTATCCAATTATCTTCAAAGAAGAAACTGTTCAAAAAAAAGAATTTTTTCTCTTGCATTAGCAGTCAATATTATTATTCCTCATGGTGTTCAATAAACAATATTCAGAAGCAAAAAAAAAGAATTTTAAATTCATTTAATAATACAACTGATTAATCAATAAAATATTTCTATCGATTAATAATAAGTGTAGTATCATCATCAATTGCATGACAGAATCCTTCACCCATAAGTACAATATTTGACATTAAACGAGTAAATAATAATAAAAATGGTGAATCATGTATTTCACATCGTTGAATTTTGATATCGATTTCGAATATAGATATTGTTGAGTGTAGATTAATATCAATAATTGTTTCTTTTCTTGGAATATCCAATTCATTTTGAACAGTTAATTCAATATTCCATAATGATGCAATTTGAATATTATAAGATAATACATGTTGAATTCGAATTCTATAATTTGAATAATTCTCGTCTATTGATTCAATCTGAATATGTTCAACAGCTAATTGACGATTAAAACTATCATCAAATGTACAATTTGTTGAACTAAAACATGTTTTATTATATAATTTATGACCATTTTTAATTGAAAATTGATCAAGTATAGGTGATAGAACAAGACCATGATATGTATTAACTGTAATAGATGATTGTTGTGATATAAGTGAAACATCAAATGAATTATTCATTGAAGTTTCTGCATTATAAATTGATTCTGATGTATGTTTAGCATAAAACGTATTTGGATGATTTTTCGTAAATGGTTGACGGATACAAGCAACAATAAGAACAATAAAAAAACTAATTAAAAGAATACTTATTAAATGAAGAAATTGTTTTGTTCGTTGTAATATTGGAAGAAAAAATAGTGTAGGAATAACAACAATACTACAAATAATTATATTCCCACGATGTATCCATCCAAATGAAAATCGTAGTGATACAAATGGAATAAAAATACGAAGTATTCGATTGACTATTTCAATTGTATGTATCAATGGAAACAAAGATATTAACAATGGTAAATATAATTGATGAGCGTTTTTTTCAAAGATTTGTTTCCAATGAAGAATAAATTCAATAATAATAAGAACAAGATATAATGGACAAATAAATATTGACCAAATAAGAGTTATATAAAAGTATTGAGAATTAGAATAAATTGAAATAATCATTGATAAACTATAAACGATAAGAACAGAAAAATTTTGTTCAAAATCGAAATGAATTTCATTTGAGTTTTGAGAAGATTTTCGAAGAATACGACCATGTAATAGATCGAATAAGTATCGAAAAATAATAAAACCAATTAAACATGGTAAACTAAAAAGAAATATGGCTAATGTTGAATTACCATACCATGAAGCAGGTTGAATTATTGATATCATACATGCTAAAAGCAATGAAAATAGAAGACCAATAATCATAGATAGAATATTAGAAATCGAATATATAATAATAGAAAGAATACGAATAGTCAATGGATTTTTAAATTGAAAATAAATACAATGAAAACCATTACATGAGAAATTTTGTTTTCGATGATATATATGATCGAATATAATTCGAATTATACCAATAATAATAATTAATACAATTAAAATTTTTTGAATTAATATTGATGTCGATAGTTTATATATTATCAAATGTCGACTAAGAATATCAAAATAAATTAAAGGATCAGGATCGTATTTATCGGCTATCTGCTGATTATTTTCAAGAAGTATGTTACGAATCAAAATAATAAGATTTTCACCAAGATCTTGAATAACACCTTGTTTAAATGTTGATGGATGATCTAGTGGTGTATGATATGTGTAACCATCAAGATAGAAACCGAATTCGTATCCTAATCGAAAACCATTGTATTTGAAAGCATCATAATCAGTATTAAATCCAAACCACGTTGAAGTTTTCTGTAGAATTACATTCGTACGTGGTCTTGTCACTCGACTATAATCCATGACAAGCTACAAAAACAATTCGTACAACGTCAATTAGACTGAAAAAAAATACCTGTGATGATGTTGTTCGCATTAGATTAGCTGGTTCAGTGCAACGGACTGAATCAATATTAAGAAAATGGCGAACATTAGAGCGCCAACGAAGATTAGTAATAAATGCCAGTGCACCTTGTAATCCTGATTCTTCGGCATTTGTAAATAGTATAATTAAGTGAACATTAGAAAAATCTATTGTTAAATCATTAATTAAATTTGATAAAAGTTCAAGTATAATAACAACACCCGAACCATCATCAGCAGCTCCAGGACTAAATTCCACTATTAAAGCAGAAACAAAAGAGTTTTACATCAAATGATTCAATTTCTAAACATACGTACCTGAATCGTAATGAGCAGCTAACATTAGGCTCGGTATATTTTGAGATTTTTGAATTGAATTTGATACACGAACAAGAATATTTTGTAATTGATTGTGTTGAGAATCAGTAAAATTTTGAAGATCAAGTTCACATTGAATATGGCTTTTACTTAGTGAACAAATATGTTTTATTTGTGAAATAAGATAATCACGTGCATCAATATTTCCACGTGTATTACTTACTCTTGATCCATATTGAGTTAAATTAATTAAATAATCAAGAGCACGTTCTTCACTAAATACATGACGTGCAATTGTTCGTGTTTTTACTGTTGGTACAGAATAGGACAGATGATGTGCAAATGGACCAGCAAGAAGTAAAAGACAAATTAATAAAACAAACCATAGAATAAATTCTTTGAGATGTTGATTATTATGGGATTGACGATGAATATGTTTCGTATTTGAAACTTGGGATATGAAAACAGTTTCTTCTACTATTTCATTCATTGATAATTGTTATTTATAATGTGTATGCTCTTTTTATATGGAAGTCAAATATTTATTTATTCCTTTAAATGGTGACATGTGCACGATAGATAAGGGTTTTCCG
Source organism: Adineta steineri (assembly GCA_905250115.1). Classification (NCBI taxonomy): domain Eukaryota; kingdom Metazoa; phylum Rotifera; class Eurotatoria; order Adinetida; family Adinetidae; genus Adineta; species Adineta steineri. Next base: position 209,289 of record CAJNOI010000014.1, on the reverse strand, counting down.
TATATGAAGAAAAAGATAAGAAGTAATAAAAAAAACTCGGAAGAACAGAGAGAAAAAGAATAAAGGAGTATAATAAAAAATTATTTATAACTATTATACTAATGTTAACATTATCTAGTGATTCATGGGAAAAACTAGAGATATTCTCGGCGCGATACGCACTCAGACAAGAATGGAAAAAAGAACGGTGAAATACGCGTAAACATTTAACGACTATACAAATCAAAGAGAGCACATGTTTCCATGAATGCAAAACAAGTTTACTTTCTTTGTAGTCGATGGATGCGTTTAATATGTGACAAAAGTAAAATAAATCGATGTTTTTTTCAATGTCTCAAACTTCTTTATTCTTCTTGAAAAAAATTACAATTTCTCCTTTACACGTTCAAGATTATCTTTTCGTAACTGTAAAATTGGATCATCCGCTGAAAGTGAACATAGTCCAACTTCAATCGCACGTTCCAGAAATGAACAAGCTTTCGTATGATTATTCATATTTTCATAGGTTACACCGATATTATTGTAAGATTCACCTAAATCAGGATGATTTTTTGGTAATACTTTTTCTCGAATTGCAAGAGCTTTTTCATGATTTAAAAGTGCTTTTGGTTGATCAGACATACGATTATATACTAAACCGATATTGTTATACGATTCTACTAAACCAAGATCATTATCAGGAAGTATTTTTTGTCGAATTTCAAGTGCTTTTTCAAACGAAGCTAATGCTTTCGTACAATTATCAGTATTATAGGACAATACACCAATATCCATTAAAGCAACAACTAAGTCCGGATGATTTGGAGGAAGAAATTTCTGATTAATTGCAAATTCTTTTTCAAAATATGACAATGCTGTAGGAGAATCATTCGCATCGACATATAATAAACCAATATTCCCATAAGATTTGGCTAAATCTAAATGATCAGAAGGAAGTAATTGTTCACGAATTTTTAAAGCTTCTTTATGAGATAAAAGTGCTTTTGAAGAATTTTCAATTTTGGAATAAGCCGTTGCAATACTATAATATAAATTTGCTAAATCAAGTTGATTAATTGCTGGATTTTGCTGATAGATTATTAACGCTTTTTCATAAAATATTATTGCTTCAGAATATTTTTCTTGTTTATCTTCAATCCAGCCGAGTTGTTCATAAATCGATGCTTTTTTATTCATATCTTTCGTTTCTTCTAATAGTAACTGATACACTTGTTCAGCTTTATCAAAACGATTCATTTTAATTAAAACTGCACCAAATCGATACCATCCGTCTTTCTCTGAATTATTTTCTTGTCGAATGTAATTCATTAATGCAATATGATCTTTATCTTTTTCATTGATAAGACTTAAATGTACTTCTTGAAGTCGATTACTTGATGTTAATCGTTTGATATCATTAATTCGAAATATTGTACCAATTGAAAATAAGATCTCATCTTTGATTTCAGAATAATTACTTGATTGAGAAGGATCAATATTCATAACAAACATAATTCCTACTAAATCACTTCGTGCTGAAATATCTTCTGCAAAATTAAGTGAACTTGTTAAATTCTTATTGGTTAATAAGAAACTATTAAATGAAATTAATCCACCTCGACTTTTTTTTAATTGTTCAAAATCATTTTTAGTTAAACCTTGTCCATAGTAAACTTTTAAATTTGTTGAAGATGATGAATCACTTTTAGATTGTTCGATTTGTTGATGAAGATCAGCAATAAAAAATCCCATACGTGTTAGAAGATCTCCATTCATTGATCGTAATGCACAGTTAAGCATTGGATTTATGAAACAATGTTTCTTATACCACCATATAGGTGTTTCTTGACGATATTTGCTTTCGAATTCTTTAACATCAGTTAATTCTTCTTCATTATCTGCAAATAATTCACGACAATACGCAGTAAATTCTTTGATATTTTCATCGCCGAAATGACTTGTTAGGATAATTTCTTTAATGAAATGTGTATATACGAATGAAATATCTAATTGATCAAGATTTTTAGTTGAAGGGATAAAACTAAGTGGTAGAGCATTTTGTTCACAATGTTGAATTGTTTGTTTTAATGCTTCACAGATAAGTGTAGTGTCTGTAAAAATACCTTTGATTTTTGACCAAACTTTAGTTAAAGATTCATAACGTTGTTTATTGTCACAAAAGATAAAAATTGATTCAACTTGAGATATATTATGTATACGTGATAAAAATTGTTGTCCAACTGATCCGAAGATAACGACACATGCTTTAAGATCATCAAGAGTTTGAGTAAATTTAATGCATTGATCATTATCTGAAAATGTTACACAATTGTGCACTGTATGTTGTAATTCTGCAATAGTTCGTTGCCAATCTTTGGTTTTACCATCAGTATTCGTGTTTAAACAAATAACGATAGAATTTCGAACTTTTTGACTAATAGTACGACGTTGTTCAAGACCATGTTCTAAAGTTGTAAGTGATTGATTCGTATTTTTATTATTTACTGAATTTTCAGCACCCATATGTGATTGATTTAAAAATTCTGTTAGATGAAAAAATGCGATTAACAATCGTTTTTTTACACACGATCTTATTTCTATTCTGTGTTACTATGAAAACAATCGAAAAAAACGAATTCTTTTTATTGTGTGTTGTTTACAGAAATAAAAGAAGTCATTGAAAAATTTTCTTTACGTCACATGGTAGTGACGTTAAAAGTTGTGAATATATATAGTATTGAATACATAAGAAAGGGTGGATGTGACTTGGGCGAAGATGACATTCACACCCACACCCTTACATGTATGCTAGACCAACATTCAATGCTTCTTCATAAGCTTGAATGCTATGTGTCAGCTTATTACGCAGATTGGTTTGTGCGTAAGGTTCACGCATGTACTGAACCAGCTGCGACGAAGGCATAGAAGCAACCAAGTGTTGATCCATTTTTAAGGCACATTGCGTAATGAAATGATAGTAACACGTTTGTGCAATTGTATCAGTCATACGCTTTTCCACCACCTAAACGAGAAAGAAAACTTAATGAATCTTTTATTGAATATTCTATTTGAAATAGATTAGTTTTAAGAAGCCATAGTGTAAACATAGTCTGTCCAGAATTAGTAGGAATATTTTACTTTGGAGTATGAATGTAGTGCAATTTGAATGTCGTTTGCTGCTTGAGCTTCATTCGATACAGGTGCATAAGCAGTTGTATTCATAGAATTTTTAGCCATTGGAGTTAATGATGCTTTAACTGATGCTTGATGGTCATCACTTTCCTCTTTGTTCTTCTCCTTCAATTTATTTATCGTGTCCATGTAATAGTGATTCAGTGTAAATACACGTCGTTCCGTATCAAGTATTTCCAAGACACGCTCCGATAATTTTTCTTTAACGTCATTAAGCTGTTTAATGACAACTTCTTTTAATCGATCTTTCAGACGACGATAAACGTTACTAAATGCCTCATCGAATAATTGTAGCAAGCATTTGGACATATACTCATGTATCTTCTCCACCAATTCATGACAGCAATCTGGCAATTTCTGTAATTCTTTTCTGAAGAGCCCGACAATGATCTGGTAACTAGGAAAATTTGGTAGAGAAACACCAGCAGTTCGATCAATTTCACGAAGCACGACTTTTTGATAGTTGCTTGAAAAAAAATCTGTAAAGCTATTTCTACATTCCTTTTGAAACTCGAGTTGTAAATGATAAATATGATACGCGATATGATCTTCGTCTTCGTTTGAAAGTGATCCTTCATCAGATTCGAAAAGCGTAAAATTGAAATTGATATCACTGTCGGATTCGTCTTTTACATTCTTGGATGTGGTAGGTACATTGGTGATATTAATCGATGCAACTTGACCGTACTCACCTTTTACATTGTCAGAAATACTCTCCCGATAGATATTAATCATTGATTGAAAAGTAGTCCAACATTCACTTTCTGTATTCATCGAAGCTGGGATCTTTTTCAGTTGAGCCTTTTTTTCAGCTATTTGTTTTCTTAATCTTTTGATAATATCCGGAAATGTTGAACGGATACGCTCTTGTTGTATGGTAGCAAGACGTCTAACTAATTGTTTACTACCTTTGAATTCATCCGGAAGATGCTCAAATGCTTGTTTATTATCAATAAAGAATCGCTCTTCACGTTGTTTCATCTCGTCGAATGAAATATTCTGATCGATCTCATTTTGATTTCGATTGAGTACTGCAACGCACCCTAATTGAAGTTCCATAGAACCTAGACCGCGACCTTGCAATTTTTCTGCAATACCCTTATCGTATTTGTCAATTTTAGAAACTCCAATTAACTGTCGTTCACATGATGGATCGAATACTTTGGCAAGTTTCATCGATTCTGATGTTGTAAAATCGACTGAAGCTGGAATGACGTGTAATACAATCTAAATATACCAAACATAATCGATACTTCAAATAATATCAAGGTGTGGGTGAATATTCTATCTCTTGATCCACATCTTCAAGATGGTAACTGGATTTAACTCACTCAGAAGAAAAGAAAAATGTGCTTACCGCAGTAGACGGCTCAATATATTTATTGATTAAATCCAAAATTTGTTGATGAATATTTTCTGCTTGACCTGGTAATGCATTTCGTGTAATGCCTGGTAAATCAATAAGAGTTAAATCATACAAAATATCACGTTTGTATACAGTTAAATAAATCGGATTTGCACTAACATTGACTCCTTTACCGGCAATTTCCACTGTCAATCGAGTAACTTCATCGGCAATTTTTGTTAGATCATCAAAACGTTTCTCGGTAGTAGAACCAACGGCGCCACGTATTATTGCATATTCCTTGTCTTCAGTTGTTTTCATTCGCAATTCTAATGGACAGCGAGTACAAATATTTTGTGCCCGAGGTAATTGAACACCAGATATAGCTTCCAATACTGATGATTTGCCCACAGATTGGTCACCAACGACTACAATCTCCGGTAAGGTAATCTTTTCTCCATGTAAGAGTTCGCGCATCTTATCAATAGCCGATAGAAGACTACGCGATTCCGCACTATTTAATTGTTCACCTAGCATGATGTTTGGAATTTAATATTGTAACGAACACTATTGTGGTGTCTATTCTTATTACTGTTATTTATACATCAGTAACAGTGGGAAAAAACCCAGAATTGTTTTCTTATCAGTATAATTACCTGGTTACTAGCGAAGGAAAGAAAAATAATAAAAAATATCGGCATCGCTGAATTTCATTGTTGCTTGCTTTAATGCAGCATACTTCTTGAGTAGCTTGAGTCATAGATGAAACAAAACAAATGGCTTTTTTTTTACATTCTTTCACTTTATTCGTTCTTTGGGAAAAAGAGAAGATATGCTTGCTGAAAGTATATTTTATGTTGAGTGCATTGCAATGTTTCATATTTCTTCTTATTAAGAATCGCATTGATTTTATACAAAGGGTGTGGGTGTTTCTACTTAACTTCTCTGACACTCACACCCACCCTCAAGATGGTAAAATGCATTCAGTTCGAATAGAAACAGAAAACAAAATGGTCATTAAAGAAGAATATTTCGAATCGTTGACTATAAGTTTCTACATTTTTTTCCTTGCACACGATGACGCGTGATGGTGTTTACATTCATCGTCAAACTGAATTCTCTTTCTTCGCAGCATGTGCTCGCACAATTATTTGTCATAAATCTTGCACAACACAGTGAAAGAAAATCGATATTTTTCTCATTTCTTTTCCTTTCTTTTTTTGTTGCCGCAAATATAAATAACGCATGCATCATTTTAACCGAAATTAAAAGAAAAGTCTATCAAAATTACATTGGTAAGAAGAAATTACATTTTCTGAGATGTTTTTTCGTGCTTTTTTTAAAGAAAAATTCGTGGTTCGTCATCTATCTCAGTAGACTATTAACGTTGACGAAAAATGACACTCTTTACACTCTCTGTGATTTTTTTCTAGATGAGATCGATAAGCATTACGTCTTGAAACTTAGACGTTCGATTTGAATCTCTTTTTGTGTTTTTTTCATCGATCTTCAATGAATATTTTTAAAGGAAATACGAAGAATCTCATTCTAGTCAATATTTGACGATATCTGAATGCATGATTGTACGAGTTTACGATAGAAACTAAGCCATTTTTTCATTGGATAAAGAAAAGATCGATAGGATACATATCCAACGTACTATGAAAGATAATTTCGCTGAGAAAAAACGCCGTTCTTATCTATGATAGGTTTTAATCGTAGAAATCAAAGTCTTTACACAATTCAATTTAGTATTCAGAAGCTACAAGACAAGCAGAGCTGTTTATCAATGACGGATCGAAGGGGAACAATAAAAGGTAAGAGATGTTTATTGCCTTATCAGTGGTCAGTACTGCTAAGAAGATACTCTGTTTTCACATCGATATTTCAGAAAAGCGTAAACATGGTCAACGTGATGGTCATCAGAGAAAATCAAAATGTAACAAATATATTCATGGGACAAAATTTGAAGAATTACCCAACGAATTATGTCTTCGTTATATCTTTGTTTCATTTGATCTTTATTCTTTATACCATACATTCTATCATCTCAATAAACGTTACAATCAATTGGTTCTTTCATGTGAAAATCTCCAATTAAATCTGAAAAAAGTTCCAGCATCTGAGTTTATTCCATCAATCTATCATATCGGAACACTTTTTTCAAGTAAATCTGTGCTCTCACTTCAAAACGGAACGAGCACTCAAATTGATTTATTGTGTCAAGATCGACTCTTTACAAACTTGATCAGTAATATAAAATCATTAACATTTTCCCGAGATACATCATTAGATAGTATCTGTGAACTACTAAAGTATGTCACTAACGTAGAAAAATTCATTTGCTTCATTCTGATTTAGTATCGAATCTCTGCAGAAAACAATCGAATATCTTAATGTGAAGTATATTTCTTGGAAAGGATGCCCATCAGAACAATGTTCAAATGATGATTATCAAGAGCAGGAAGCCATTCGTCAGATCTTCACGATTGCTTTCTGTGAAATGAACAAATTAAAAACATTGCTGATATTCTTCAGTGAAAAAAAGTATCCAGATGGAGAAGATTTTGAGAGTATATTCGAAAATGTTAAAGAGCATGGCAGTGATTCAGAACAAAACAATCAATCAAATTTGGGTAAATTTCTCGCTTTTTTTCGATGATCAAAAATCAGCAATACGAAAGAATCGAAATGTATCGATAGTACAGCTGGATAAAATAAAAATAGTTAATGATGTTTAGTGGAGATTTGAGCGAAAAGATCAGTTTGGAAGACATTTGAGGTTGCAAGAGCGTTCTACGAGTGAAGAGGGTGTAAATGTAGTTAAAGACAAAAAGGAATAGCCACTCTTAACCCCACACTCACACCCTATATAGAGTGAGATGTTTTTCTCTTAACGTCATTCTAAACTTACTATCTAGTGAGTTTTGCAATTGAAAATAGTTTGAATATCACATTAGCGATTTTCTTTCTTTAGAGAGATTTGTAATCAATTATATCTCTTTATCTGATTGCATTTATTTACATGAACTATGTCCAAAACTGAAATATTTGGAAATGCGTACTGATTTTGGAGAGAAGATCTTAGACAAGCACGCAAATGATGAACAAAAGAATACAAGTGTCACCAGCCTTTGTCTGTTATTTGATCGATGTAAAGATTCAAAGTTAAGTGTGAAGAAAATCGAAAATCTTCTTTCGTATTTTGCAACTTTATCAACTTTGGAACTCAATCAAAGAGCATTTCAACTGACGGAAAATCAATGGAATGATTTAGCCTCAAAAACTGGGATAGATATTGTCGATATATCTTAGAAGACTGAAGAGATACCATTTCCATTCTTTAATTCATCACAATTCTCAATTACTACTCATTTCAAAAAGGTGTTCTTGTGTTTCTTTCAAGTCCATACTATTTCTAATTTACTTTCATTTCGTTGCTTATTTGTGTATCAATATCATTCTATTGTTCATCCTAAATAGCATGAAGTAGAGATTCGAATGTGAATGAAAAATTGTCTATTTTTGAAATAAATGAGGAGATAATAGTGACGAAAAAGAACATGATGGTTCGATTTACAAATCTATTTTTGATCCTTTGACCAAGTAAGTGGCCATTGACGAGTAAATACAGAAGGGTGTGGGTGTGGATGTGGGTGTGGGTGTGGATATCTATCTTCTCTTAACTCACATGCACACCCACACCGACACCCTCATTCACACACCTGGGTGTCGATGCAAATATTGTATTCATCTCACATCCACTATCCCCAAAAAAAACCTGATTTTATGCAAACAGACCAAGTTTAAATAATTCGGGTTTTTTCCAACTGCTTAATGCTGCAGGGAATGTATGACTATACGGATTGTTTGATTTTGTTGATGATACATTCATACAAGATGTTGCCTGAAGCAATATTATTTCATGACTTAGTTAAGTCGCATAGAAACGTATCGCACAGCTACTGTGCAAGAGATTGTTTGCCAAACAATTTCAGTTTAAAGGAAGTGAAGAACAAAAGACGATAGACGTATATAAACACAACGTTTCGCTTTTGGATTTGTAGTTAAAGTTTCATTTATTTGTGTCAACAGAAAATATGCATCAGCTCGTATTCCTACTCTTTGGCTTGATCAGTATCGGTGATGCTGCCAGATTGATCTCTTACCAACCAAATGATCAGTTCAATCGTCAAAACCCTAATTTATATTGGTCTTTCGGTTTCTCTAACCCGAATGATCATCTAAGCTTCCAGTTGTACCCAACATACGTGGCAAATGTTTATGGAAACTCGGACTTCGGCAATCTGCAGTTAGCGTCAATGTCAGGTTTGTCATTGTGGTATACACGTAATACGTCGAGTGGTACTAGCTATTGTAATAATGGTTGGATTGGTATGAATTCGAACAAACAAGCAGATATACAGAAGGAGAACGAGTTCAATTTTAAACCTGGTCAAATAGCATTCCATCCAGGTATTACAAACTCTCATAGTTGTATTCGTTTCACAGTCCCATCTGCTGGTTTCTACGATGTGCAAGGTGTATTCTTTTCATCAGGACCTGCTACTAATCTAAATGGAGATGCAACCACAGATGTACATTTGTCCATCAATAATGTTGAGCTTCGATCGTTGTGGATCAATCAAAACACAGGCATACTAGTCTTCCCTCAGATTTATTTGAATATGGGCGACTATGTTCAGTTTGAGATTGGTTGGGGAAAGAACAATAATTATAATTATGATTCAACTGCTGCGAACATCACTATTACAGGCTATTATTAATTCGTTTCTTGCTACTTTTCACATGACATTTAAAGACTTCATTTGATTTTTAAATAAATTTTATTTTAAACAAGAAAATGTGATGTAAACAGTCAGTGATCGTACGCCGATGGAATGAGAAAATTCGAATTCTATTCATTTCATTTATGTTTTTAAGAGTAGGTGTGGGTGAAAGTTCACCTATCTTCTCGATTACGCCCGCACCTCAATACGTCCCATTTTTTTTGACGAACAACACCTCTATCATAAAGATGAGATGGATGTAAGTCTGTTTCATGTTTCAGACCAATGATGAAATAATACAAAGTTGTTATTGTTTATAGATGCCATAAAATGTTTTTTTTACATACAATTATCTTTTGCTGAGTACAACTTTTTTTCTTGTTTCTGTCAATATTATTTAATTACGAAACATTATTTTTTTATTCACAATCACTTTTCACGTGTTCTTTATCTTGAATGTTTGGTTTGGTTATACAGTCAAGAAAAAAAACAATCTAACGTTTCATAATTTTGCGAAAATAACGAAAGAAACGCTTACGTAAGCAGCCAAAAAATCAAATAAATCATCAGAGAATTGCAAGAATCGGAAGATAAATTCAAATTCGGATTGTACATTTAACTGTGAATTTGGGACTACGATCATCTTCGGTTGTGATGCTCAAACAAAGCTGTGAGCTCACATTCAGCCCGCGATCTTGCTTTATGATCGTATGGCGCTCACACCGTTGGTATCTAATTACAAAACTTTCTGCATTCAGATATGTTTAAAAACTTCATTTAAACGCGTATGAATTTGGTTACATCTAAAGCTGCATCCACACGCACTAAAATTGATTTTTTGATCGCGTTTGGACGTATGGTGTCGGCGCGTTCTCTGTTAAAAGCATCCACAATCAAACTCACACCCACCCACATTCTCAAGATACAATCTTCATTAATACGACTACCAATAGTGATTGATGAACAAACATTCATAGATATCGCAATGAACATTTCACATTTAAACTTCTTCTTGAGCTTATTTATAATTATTTATTTATTCCCGAAATAATACAAATCTCATGTTCACATTCATAAAAATCTTTTCAATACTTTACCTTTCAACTGTTTTTTTTCTTCATCAAATCGATTCCATTTATCAATATGTACCTTACTTTGATTCACTGCTGTTTAAATGAATAATTTTGCTTCACTATTATAAAATCTTAAAGGAAAGAAAAAAATATATATTAACAAGCCCGAATAAGTAGTAATTATAGTCAACAGAGAGAAAACAGAACGAACATCAGTACGTGAAGCACATTTTTTCGTTTGCCCGCTCCGTTTAAAGACGACAGGTTTGTTTTTCTACAGAAGAAAAAAACATCAGCTCAAACTAACGTGCGTTTAGAAAAATAACCTATGTTGTATATGTTTTAGCATTTCAGATTCTTGTAAAAGTGAATAAAATGGGTCAGAACTTGTCCATCGTTAATTCTCAATTAATTAACTTTGCTATTGCTCCAACCTTATCCAAAGATGATAAAGAACAAGAAGATGTCAATTTATTTTTATCTCGAAACATTTCATCTGACACCTCGAATAATCGAGTGATGAACGTCGAAAGACAATTGATCAATCGAATTCACCAGCATCTATTACGATTAACCGATGTATTCGAATTGAAAAACATCGATTCAAAATTAAGTGACACATTCAAAGAAAGTATTCTTCCATCGGTAATCAATGATTTCAAAGAAGTAATTAAAGAAATCAACGATTTACTTTATAAAAAACAACAATTACATCAATCATTTTTGAAAGAGTTAAACAAAAAAAACCGAAGAAAATGCACGAAGAAAACGACGCATCAAATGAACGTGGCTCATTGCTTAGCTCAAAACTGTCCTCTATTATGTCAACTTTGGTTCATCATGGTCACGGCAATGCTTCATCATCTGCAAGCACTACCCAAACTTCAAAACAATCAATCCTGAATATTCTATCAAAGATACCAGATAATACTGTCTATCTCAAAGATATTCTTTGTGTACTTCAACAACTGATATTTGATACAGATCATATTTATGATATTCAAAATATATGCAAACAACTCAATAATAGCTTTGAACAAACTCGTTACCTATGGGAAGAATACAATCGATCAGATTCAATTATTTCTGACCCGGACACATCGAAACTATCAACAGGTTAGATTTGATTGTTTCGAAAAATAAATTAAAAACGTCTAGTCTTCTTTCTTTTCTAGAGGATATTCTAACAAATTCTTTGAACTATTTGAAGTTGATAAATGTTTATCCTACCGACAAACTGATGAACACCGCAAAGAAAAATTTTACTGGACAAATCGTTGCATGCGTAATCTTTGCTCATATTGATTTGCAACAAACGATTCATGCACAATATAAATTTCGAAATAGCTTCATGAACAGTTCGATTTCACTTGAATTCCATTCTCAAACATTTAAAATCTTATTTAACATTATTCAACAAATAACAACGAGACAAATGCAGTTAAATCTAAATGAACAATTTATCGGAAATATTTGTTTGAAATTATTTACAACACATTTGAAATTTCTTTCGGCAATGAAAACAAATCATCACCAAAATCTTTTGCATAATATGGAAAAACCATCGACTATATTTAGCTACAGTATGCATTGGAATCGTTTTATGAACAACAATGAATTGCATCATTGGTTTGATACTTTGTTGATATTGACTACTGACAAGTATGAATTGAATATTCGTCGACAAGCATCAAAAGCGATCATTCATTTAATCGATATACAATCAATATCATTTATTGATAAATTAACATTATTGCATAAATATATTCTTGAAAGTAAAAATTCCGTATTTATCGAACAAATTGCAATTGAATTGAGTACCAATGCAATGTTATTAAATTGGATTCAACTCTTAGTACACGATTTCAAATCAATGACAACAAGTCCAAGTTGGATTATTTTTAATTCATTAATGAATATTTATTTTAATTCATCAACAATAATCACAACAAAAATGTCTATTGAAAAAATATTCGTACGATTTCAAAAGCTTGTTTTTGTTCAATTAACTGGCAACTATCAAAATAAATATATTATCGCAGATGATGATCATACAATCGATTTGCTTGCTATTCGATATATAGAACAAATATTTAAACAACAATTAGTTGTGAATGATTTATTTAAATCGATTCTACTTGGTTTAGGTTTTATGACAAAAATCGAATTTTTAGCAATTCGATCGTTTTTTATGGCCGTTTTACCGTTGTTAGTCGAATTTATATTGAAGAATATGAATCAGAAGGAAGATCATATACAATATATGTATTGGTTATTAGGACAAATGATTAATACTTTGATTATGGGTCCGCCGAATGACCCTTTCGAAATGAAATATATCGATAAATTAAAATCACCATTATTTGCTGGTGGATGTGAGACGATAAATCAATCGAATTTATTTGAATCAAACATGGCTGTTTACTGTCAATTACCACCAATCAATTTTCATGCAGAAACATCAATCGATGAGGAATTTTTAATGTCAATTTACAATAATACAGATCAAGGTGAGCGATTAATATCCAAAATGCGATTGTCAGTTAAAGATAAACAATGTGTACTACAAAAATCAATTGAAAAACAAGCGAATGATGCATGTGCTCATCTATTTGCTGTCTATATTAAACATTATCGTCGAATTAATCTTGCTAAAGATGAGCTTAATCGAGAAGACAATACAAAACCTCATAAGAGTCTTTTGTCAATTTTTAACCATGCCAGTCGTATTCGAACAATATTTGCAACAACACGAGGACAAGGCGGTGATTGTCAACAGCTTTATGAACAAATTCGAATGAAATGCTTATTTCTTCTTCAATCTGTTAAAGCAAATCATCTCATTCCGATAATTAAAAGTTCGAAAAATGAAGAATCATCCATGATTTCAACAAAATTAGACAAAAACTTAATATTCGAACAGAAATGTTCACAAAAACGAATAGGAAAAGAGTCACTTCGATTACTTCGAGATACTTTTCAAGCATGTATTCGATTAAAAACATTCATATTAAACAAGAAGAAAATGCTCGAAGATAATCAAAATATTGAGGATATTCTACATCGAACCATAGCGAATTATGTTTATGGTAATCGTTCGAATAATGATATACAATCCGAATTGAATGAACTTCTTCGAGCGATGTCTTGTCAAAACGAACGAGCAATGCTTAGATTAATTACCTACAAATGTATGTATAAATTTATTCAAAAACTCGGCCAGATTGAGCAAAAACCGAATATCATGCTTCTGTTCGCGATTTGTTTACCATATTTAAGGACTGGAGATGTTCAATGGTCGTATTTAGAAAATATCTCTGCCGCTAACGTTCAATGGAAAGATGAAATTAGTGAAATTTATTATTCGATTGTTGAAACCATTCTATCGATGAAAATGAACGAATCAATGATAGTCTTCCATTTACTGAATTTATCTTATACATCAACAGATATTCAACAATTACACCAACGATTATTTATACCATTCATTAGTTGTCTCAACGTTTCTTTTCGTGAAAATTTTGTTGCATTCAATTGGTTTCGATTGTATGTTTTACAATTATGTGAAAATTTTCTCACCAATGATTCACAAGAGATATTCGATCAACAGCTAGTGTTTATCTTTCATCAATTGATTTTCAACGAACTAAAACAATTATCATCAAATAATATCGAACTGATAGAATCCCAAAAGAATTCTTTTCGAATAGCAACATTTAACATTGAACTGGGCATAAATCAATGGTTAATGTTACTACTTCGATGTGTACAATCATATGAGCATGTACGAATACTTTGTGCAACTACTGACTATGTTAATGAACTCATACATATATATCGACATAGTAAAAATTTAACTACGATTTTACTTTCATTAAAAATCATACGTAAACTTCTATTAAACTTACCTGATAAACAAGACGGAGTATCTAAGACGATCGTGACGAATCTTTTAGATGATATATTACGTACTGTTGGTGATAATCTTCGTTCCTATCAAATAACAGTTGATATTATCACCGAGCTGATCTATATCTATCGAGCAATGTTATCATTTCAATCACCTTGGCAATCGATGGCAACACAGATGATTATTAATATTATTACAACAGCATCGATGGATAATAATCTTCTAGCAGTATTAAGTATTTTAGGTGGATATATTCATCCATTTTGTTTAGGTTCAATTGTACAAGTCTATGATAATGATCAAAGCAACAATGAACCACAAATGGCAGTCATACTCGAAATTGACAGATCGTATTTAGTTCAATATTGTGAAAATAATCAAACAAATTCGGTAACAGGAGATCAACTGCGAATTGAGCTCGATGTTTTCCCGCCGAATCTTCTTGATTTACCAATTACGAATGAAACTATTGGTGAATTGTTCGATGTTTTAATATCTTTTATTGAAATCGATGAATCAGTGATGGATCTTTTACTTTTATTACAAGTAAAACGTCGATCAATTGGTGTTTTATATCGACTATTGATGAATAAGAAACTCTTGGAAACTTTCATGAGAAACTCCAATGCATCGTGTATAGCCAGACTATCAGCATCGGCTTTGTCAACAACTCATCGATTACAACCGACTGATTTACGTCTTTGGAATAAACGACATTTAGAACAATATTGTTTAAGTTTAGATCGATGTGAATATTTAAAACAAATCATTGATAATACAAATATGAAATGTAAAAATGAAACACCAGTTCCTATTTGGAATCGTTTCAGATTTAAAACAGATCGAGAATATATACGTGATAGTCATCAGTGGAAACCGATGGGATCAAAAGATGATATTGAAAAATTCAAGCAAGGTTGGGCAGGTAATGATGATACTTGTATTGTACCGATGCCATCTCAGCTCACTGGCCAATGGATCATAGAAGAATGTGGCGTTAATCATCGATTTCCTGGACGAATTTGTTTGATTTCTGAAAATGGTAATGCATCATTAGCTACATATATCATTGATCAACTTCATTTAACTAAAGGCAATTGGTACTTTTGTGTTCGTCTGCTTGAAAGTCATTTTGCTCAGATTGGATGGGCCACTACCGGATTCAATCCGAGTGAAATCATCGGCATTGGTAATGATACATATTCGTGGTCTTATGATGGATCTCAAGGAATGCTCTACAATCAAGAACAAGCATCGTTTCCTACTAGTAACGTCCGTTGGAATATGAACGATGTTTGTGGCTGTGGTATTGAAATCGATGGTGTTAACACTCGAATTCGCTATTGGCTCAATGGAAATTTATTAGGCACGGCTTTTGCCCATCAACACCCAATTGGTTCGACAGAAATACCATGTAATATGTTACCGAATGGAGTCGATACACCTTTTTTTCCTGGTGTTAGTTTAAAAGTCAATGATGCATCTGTATTGAGTTCATGTGAGTTTATATTCAGTCCGGAAGATATGTACGAATGTCCACTACCAAACGGTTATAAACCATTATTATTACCGACATTGATTAAGACAGTGATCTATCCGTCTAGTGCTTATTTGATTAGTGACAGTGTTCAAGATAACATTTATCGAAAGCGAAATGATGATTCAACCACTTTTCTACGTGATTTCGTCAATGATAATCATCTTGAAACTGAATATATCATTGATAATCATCATTTAGTATTACCGAAAGATAGTCAAGGTTTCCTGTTAACTATGAATGATAATAGTAGTTCATGGACAATAAGTTTCGATTTTCAACTAGATAATATTTCACATGATGATATTCCATTAATAACATTGGAAACATTTTCAATATCCATTCCATCGAGTAAAATAACTGATGAAACTCAAGCAGCGCTTACATTCGATGCCGATAATCAACAAATCAAAGTTTATATCAACAATGAATGCCGAATATTCGATAGTCCTGCCATTGCTCAATCCAATATTTATCTTTTACCAACATTATCTGGTAAAATTCAAAAGCTAGCTGTCTGGAACTATGCTTTACTAGAGGAACAAATTCGACGTCTCTTTAATTATGGATTATCCTATGTAGTGACGGATTATCATCGACTTAAAGAACATCGAATGCAAGCCAATACATTGACATTTATTTTGAACCAGAAAGATTTTATAGATGAATTTCTTGTACCAGTAAATCAACCAACTGAAGTCGAGAAGAATGAATGGAAATATTTCAAATCAATCGATGGAACTGATTACTCAACAATACAATTATTCGGAAATCAAACTTATCTCATCTTGGACAAATCGACTAACTTATGGTTGGACTATACATTGATTCTTGATGTTTCTATCGTACATTTGCCTATCGCAAACGAACAATTGACATTTGTAACACCAAATTCACAAACAAACATTTGTTTGACAAACGATGGTTACATTTGTCTTATTATCGATGGTACACTGAAAATGAAAAGTAAATCGACATGGAAATTAAATCAATATGTACGTTTGTTAATATCTGTTCACGCGCAATGTTTGACAATCTATGTTGATGGTGTACTTGAGCTCGATATTTCTGTCGATAACGATCAGTTCATGATTACAGACAAGTACATTAAACTATTTTGTGAAGATCATTCTACTAAGAACACAGTTGATGATGATACGATTCGAATTGAATGTCGATCGATTACTTATATGAATTGGTTTATAGCTAATATCGATGAACAAATGAAATCAGTTAACTATTCATTAGAAAATATTGTTGCACCACCATATTCCATTATGTCACCAAGTTTGATCTCTATCGGACATGATGAATCATTGATCAAGACGATAATGAAAGAAAATTTAGTAAAAAATTGCCAATCAATTGATAGAATTATTCGTGAACAACAACAAGCACCTCTCAAAGCAATGATGGCTGAAAAACTCAGACGTCAACGTGATCTTATAGGAAAAGTGAGTCCTTCAATTGATAGAGAAAAAGTTCAAAATTTGCTGCAAATTTCTGAATTTGATACCGATGAAAAGGTTATTGCTCTTGGCGAAATTTTACTCGATCGATGGAATGAAATACAAAGTTCCAGTTCATTACCTGATACCGATATTAATTTCGCCGGATTGCTTCACGATAAATCCATGGTATCCGCCGAAGAAGTCGATCCTACCTGTCAATTACTAGATTTAAATCGACCTATGCAAGAACAGACAACACTGACCGATCGAGTTGAAGAACAACGAAAAAAGAATCAAAAATCTAGTCAATATAATCATCAACAAATCTCTCATCAACAATTTAACGATTCACGTATAGCTTGTGAACATGGATTAATATCCATGTATGCTCATTATACAATTTTAACTATGTTAAAAGTTTGGTCTACTGATGGATCATGTTTATTTCCATTGGAGAAATTTGGTGATTCTACATTTATTATAACATTATTGAAATTATTAGATTATCATTATAATTATACGCGTTTACATACAGATGAAACCATCGATCGAATGAGTTTATTAATTACATCAATACTCAAAGTCGAAACTAATGAATTACTTAAACATCATGAATCGATTAGTAGAGAAATCTTACAAAATAAAGCACCATTACTTTATCAATTGCAAAAGAGTTTCATGGTTCAATCAACTCAATTTCTTGCTGATAAATCATTATTACTCTACGATTATGATGATGAATCGACTATGATCGATAAACAATCTATGATACGAAAACCAAATTTAAATTTTATTCTCAAAGTCATTAATATATTTGTTAAACTTCTCACTGATCAATCAACAATGTCACAAGAAGAAATCGATATTTTAATTCCTCTATTATTTCCAACATCACTCATCAATCAACTATTCAATTTATTTATCGTAAGTCCAATACAACAATCGAAAATAATCATTATCCATTTATTCTCTACGTAAGTAAACTATATTGAACAAAATAAGCAATTCTAGTTATTTCTTTAGTTTAATACAAAAAAGCAAATATTTCAATTTAAGCGAACGCATTCAACATTTTCTAAATCAATTATTAATTGAATTACCACCTAATTCAACATCGATGTATAGCCAAACGACAAAAAAATTTCAACTTGCGATCATCGATTTGATCTATTTACTTTATGAGAGACATCGACATCAAAATCCATTGATCAAAATAGATTTTTCTCAATTTTCTCAACATAACAACAATCTATTGACATTTATTGATGTTCTCAATGCCTTAACTGATAAAAGCAAACGAACACTTTTTCCAGAGGCATTCATTCTTCAATTTACTAGAGATGAACTTGAACAATCACATTGTCATTTCGATACAACTGCTGATCTTCAGCTGGTTGATTTTATAAATCGTCATGCCCTTACTAATGAATCTTTCATTGAATTAATTAATAGTCTACCAACTGATGTCTCACAAAATCCAACATATTATAAAGCCTATCCATCCTTATGGCATATTCCAACTACTTGTATTCAAACTCGTATCAAATTTGTATGGCAATTGAATATACTCGTCGAAAATGTGATATCTAATGTTGATTTTAATCTGTTACCTGAAGAAAGTATCCTAACTGACAAAGTCCGAACAGTTAGACCTTACGTATTATATAAAACAAAACTGCTACTGTTTAACACAACTCTCATCATGACCGAGCTCCCATCACAAGGTGACATGATAACAGTTAATTTTGATACTGTTCGAGCCAGTATTAAAGATGATCATGGTTTAAATACAATGTTTAACCAAGCCTACGAACAATTGTATGATAAAGTTCAAGTGCTATTTCGACGACAGGACGAACGTCTGTGGAAAGCACAATATCTTGGCATGCATAGTACGGATGCAGGTGGACCTTATCGAGATTCTATCACGTGCATTTGCTCGGATATTTGTAGTGAACGTCTGCCATTGTTTATTTTATGTCCTAATGGACGAACAAATAGTGGTTCGAATTGTGATCGATGGGTTCCAAATGTCTATCTACCAGATAAACCGATTCCTAATCGAACAAAAAATCAATATCGCTTCGTTGGACAATTGATGGGTATGGCTATACGAAAGAAGAATTATCTTGATTTGAAATTTCCTATGTTATTATGGAAACAATTAGTTCGAGAACAAATAACAAGTGAAGATATTGAAGCAATCGATATACAAAGTTTTACGATGATCAATGAAATGGAGAAAACAATGCCAGAAAATGATCCATCAATTGATCTCGATGATGTACTCAGTAGTATTTTGGATGAACTACGATTCGAAGTTGTTAGTTCAAATGGATCAACATTTGAACTTGTTCCTAATGGTCAAGAAATTTCAGTAACGATAGCAAATTTCAAAGAATATTGTGCGAGCTATCGTAATTATCGTTTAAATGAGTTTCATCGCCAAATCGAATTTATTCGTCAAGGTTTATACAATATTATTCCTGGCTATTTCTTGAGTTTGTTTACAGCTAGTGAATTAGAAGAAGCTGTTTGTGGAAAAGGTGAAATAGATGTAGAACTATTAAAACGCAACACTGCGTATGGCTCTCCTTATAGTCAAGATGCGCTATGTATTGAACGATTTTGGATCGTTCTTGGTAGTTTATTTACAGAAGAGCAGAAGAAATTGTTTTTGAAATTTGTCTGGGGAAGATGTACATTACCGAATAGAGATGAAGATTTTACAACTCGTTTTACAATTAATGGATTTGACATAACTAATGGTCCCGTCGATGAAACACTACCAAGTAAGTCACATGTAGAAATTTTGACGAATAAAATAATCTAAACTTTATTATAGGATCGCATACATGTAGTTTTGCTCTGGATTTACCAGAGTATTCGTCAACAGATGTTATGTATGATCGATTAAATTATGCTATTACATATTGTTCAAGTATTGATGGCGATGGTAATATGAATGAGATGCCTGACCCAGCAAGTTTTACCAACGATTAAATCAACATAACTTGACTTATTTCTTTCTTTGTGATATTTTATTTACAAAGTGTGAGGGTATGAGTGTGTGTGAATGGGAAATGATTGCATTATATATCGATCCTTATCTAAAAAGAGACTTTGGAGTTTATAAATACTGCGACCATACCGACTGGAATAGATGTTGGTTCAACCGTCTTGAGGATGTGGGTATAAGTACAGAAAAGATACATCCACACCCTCACGTCTGTTTTCTAGTTTAATCAATAACTAATCATTCAGATTTACATCAAAAGTAATTTCTAATATTCGTCCTCTCAAACACCAAATTGAATACTACGTCATATAATCCACTTATAATCTCGTCAAAAGTTATTTATACTCAGCAAATTTCTTGTTAGAACTTTTTTATTATACAGTGTATTTGATAGGAAATGTGATTGAAATATTTATACGTGATCTAAATCAAACTACAAAAACTGTCGTTTAAAGAAATTAGTTCAATTGATAGTTAAGTTTTGTTTTGTTATTTATTTTAAACGACTGAGCCATTAATCGCTGGCGCATGATTTTGTGTGTTTGTTTGCATAATTCGATTTCTTCGTTGCATGCACTTGTTTGGACCCTTGGTTATTATATTGATGAATTCTTTTCGATAAGGTTTTGATACAAAGATAAATAAATAAAATGGAGACACAACAAGCATGTAGATTACGAATGTAGTGAAAAAGTTCATAAATGATTCAATCTGAAGTCGTCGAGTACTTTTATTAACAACATAATATGTTGCTACTCCATAGATGAGATTAACTGAAAACGGGACAGATGTAACTATATTCACCACGACTTCAGCAATAACCATACGTAAAAGATGACGATCTCTAATTTTAGCATGTATTTGAATTGCATGACGCTGATGAAGACTACGAATAGTGAGAGCACTAAAAATGATCATTAATGCTGGTGGTAGAATCGTAATTGTCAGAATTTCATAAAATGCAAAAATAAATTTGTATAAATCAAACATTCCACAAATATTATTTCGTATATACATTAAAATAGGCATATGAATGGCGGCCAATGAACATACTATACATGTAATGACAATAAGTACTATTGCCATTTTAACTGAACTTAATGATCGACGACCAACATCGGCTCGTGTTGCAAAGAATCGATCAACACAAGCACATACCAGAATATAGCGAAAATATAATCCAAGAACATGAGTACCAAAAAGTCTTGTTTTACAGTAGAAAACCGATTGATTTTGAAGATCAGGATAATAGAGTGTATGAAGTTGTGGACTAATAGACCAAATTAAATGCAAAAGAGCACAAATCGAGAGAGAAAGATGATAGACAGAACTAGGTGAACGTCGATATAATGGTCGTGTAAATATGATGCAATTGCAAATATTACCAGTGAGACCAAGTGCTAAGCAAATGCTCATACCATAACGAATCATTTCTTCTTGTACAAATGGCAGATTTGTTGTTGTCATTTTTTCTGTTTGAAAATGCTTTGTTAAAAGAAGAATTGATTAAAATCTAAAAAAAAATTATATGTGGTTTTATAGCGAAGAGAGGACAAAGAGTTCTTCTTGCTCCATAACTTATTATTTAAGAGAACAATATTTAATTATGAAAAAGATAAATAGTGGTAAAAGTAGCGTTTCTAAATAATAAAATCACATATAAAAGGTGAGGCATAAGTTTTTGTAATATTTATCATCTTCCGGGTATCATTGCTCAGGACTATAGCTAAACGTCGATCTTTTTTCTTTAAAATACATGTTATAATAATAGAGTTCGATGTAATAGTAAAATACTAACTTGCACGGAAAGAATACAGTATTAAAACATACGTAGGAAATGACACACAAAAGACGCGCATACTATTCACCATAGAAAATGTTTTCTCGATTGGAGCACTTTGTACTGAAATACTTTCCTATTCGTTCTTATTAAACTTCTTAACATGTATAGAAATAAACAAGCCAGATACATATTCAAGTGTTCGATTAGACCCTTGTCCTTTCACATCTGATTGCTTTATATATGTGAATATATCTGGAACTTTATGCATGTAAGATAAATCTAACACAACCACTTTATATTCTTTATTATTTCCATTCATCTTATTTGATAAATGTAGTGTAACGCGAACTGTGAAAAAAGTTTATTTACCCTTTTGGGAATAATAAAATAATTATTAAAAAAAAAGAAGAAACCGTCGCAAATGTTATTTCTATGAAGTTAAAGATTATTTTATTAAATCTCTTTTATTAACTAAGCATTATAAGTTTATTAGAACTGATCCTTCGTTGAAATATCATTTGCAGAAGATGCACTTTCTGTTTTAGATGCTTTTGTCAAAAATATATAATTATTAATTAGTGTTTTTTGCTTCGTGCGTCATCATCATATTATATTATTTTCTATATATAGTTTTGTTCGAAGAGTTCTTAGAATATTAAATTTCTAAGAACATTTTTAGTTCTACTAGTGAATTATAAATAAAAAATTGAATTTGTCAAGACCATGAATGCAACAGAAATCCTATCTATTATAAAAAATAGCATTACTACTCATATGTCGTTTTGTAAGGAAAACGTCATCTGAAAAATATCATATCAATAATCTTAATAATGCAACTATTTATATATATCGATATATTTTTCCTGTAATTTGTATTTTTGGTAATGTTATAAACATTTTAAATACTTTAATATTCTTAAAAAAATCTTGAAAAAAAAATGTATGTGTATTTTATTTAATACATTTTCCATTAATTTAAATACATATTTTTTGGATGATTTTCTTGTTTCATGTATTTATCAAAAGTAATATCTATTATATTTATGAAGTAGTAACAAAAAATCAAACACGTACATTATTATGACAAGCTATCGAAAGTTGTTTACTTAATTTTCTTTATTTTCTATACCATATTGCTTTTTGCACCAGTTTTTTTTAATACTTGTAATTGTATCAAAAGCATTTCGAACTGAATTAAAACGAATAATTTACAAGATATTTGCAAAAAATTTAATGGTCATACAAGAGGAAGGCAATCGGCAAGAAAATGTTGTTAATGTTATAAACATTATTGTATCAATAATTCCATTCATGAATAAAAGAAAAACAATAGAAATATTTAATTTGACTTATGTTATAAGTGCATTTTTAGAAGTTTTTATGTACTCTAAAAGTGAATGTGGTGTGGGTGCCACTGCTTTATTTATCTGACACTTATACCCACATCTCGAAAAAGATACTTTGTGAAAGCTTTTATAAAATCATGAATTTTATTCAATCTACCCTGATGTTTGACAAGCGATTAGTTACATGAGTTGTTTGAAAATTGAAAAAAATGATTATCAAAATACTGCGAGCGCCATTTATCCTGGGATATCCGTTATAATCAAAAGACATTGTCAAAGTTTTAATAAAACAGAAAATTAAGAATGAAAATACCTAAAGGAACTTAAACATTCCAACAAACTCATCAGTTACTTAATTAAAGTTGTAATAACAATGTCAGTCCAAATATTTCTTCTCATCTCAAACATAGCTGCAAGTATTGAAAAAAAGAACGTTTCTCTTTTGCTTTGTTATTGTTTTTTAAAAATGAATGTTACTTTCCAGTATTAACTTTTATCTTTTTTTTGTCTTATTAGGGATCCTAATCTTTTACATATTAACTGTATCAGATGCGCTCATAAACTTGATTATCATCTTCGAAACTGGTGAAAATCTCGATCTTGTTAATGGAAATTAAATTGAAATACTTCTAAAATTTATCGTTTCGGGCTTTCTCTCTTCGACAAATAGTATATACAGTACGAGATCAATTTTGAAGACATATCAATCGCTTTGAGATGGGACTAGACGAAGTGTGAAGTTTTGTGAACAAAGATATCAATAGATTAGATTAAAACTGATCAGAATCAAATTTTTTGGTAAATCCATCCCCGGTGAGAAACTGTTGCTGACAAATGACAAAACAATTCTATTATAGTTGCAAGATATTCGTTATAACGTTATCTTCTCTGATTTTGGCGTCTTTTCTGCTTGGTACTCATTTTTTTCTCCTTATGATCTTTGAGGACCACACCGGAGAGTATAATTTAAATGTATTTAGAGGCTGAAGGCATGTATTTTCAGTACAAAACTATTTTCATTATATATTAAATCAGAAACATAGGCTATCATGCGAGATTTCTAAGCGAACGAGATGAATCGTTTGATGTGTTTAAGTTTTTGATTGTATTTGTTTCTGTATTATTTAGATCTAAATCAACGAATATTTTTACTGCAACTCTACATATTGAATTGTAATCATGTCACTTGTGGATGACACAATAACATTAGTGTTTTTTCTCGTGATATCTTTTGTCAATTTGTTTCTGGGAATATTTGGTCTGGCATTTAATATACTGGTTTTCACTCGTCCAACTCTACGTCGTGAATCATGTTCACTCTATTTTCTCACAGCAACATGTTTTAATTTTTTTGTTATACTAATTATAATACCAGTACGAATGATTTCAATTAGTTTTAATATAGATGTAGGTAATGTGAATACTGGAATATGTAAAATTGAATTTTTTACTTTCTACACGGTACGCGCAATATGCAGTTGGTTAATTACATTAATATGCATCGATCGATATTTACATAGTTCATCAAATGCATCTATTCGACGATTAAGTTCATTAAAAAATGCCAAATTAACAATTGGAATTATTTGTATTATTATTCCTATTTTCTATAGTCATACTTATGTTTTTTTAAACTTGAAATATGTTATAGATCAATATGGAAATGTCGGATCTTCATGTGTGATCGAAAATAGTACTTATAGTACATTCATTGCATTGTGGCATCTAGCATTGTATTCACTTTGTCCATCATTCTTAATGCTTGTTTTCGGTAGTCTTACATTGAAACATCTTCGTCAACGTCGTCGATTACTTGCACAACCACCTGAAAATAATCAAATGCATCGACGAGTTCACATTCATCTGTTACGAATGTTAACTGCCCAAGTTCTGATGATTATCATATGCACAGCACCATATGCTGTTTATCAACTTTATGCATCGTTCACTGCAAGTGTACCCAAAGACTCACTTCGAGTTGCTCAATTAAATATGATATCTAGACTTACATCTGGAATATCATATTTTGCTCATTCAACTAGTTTCTATTTATATACATTAACTGCTACTGTTTTTCGTAAGGAATCTCTGAAGATCATAAAACGATGTTGCCATCCACGTCGAAACGTTATTGCAGTGATTCACGGTGAAACATATCCATTGTCAGTTTTACAGAGAAATCAACAAAGTGCACCTAGATCCATCAGAAGTGATCAGTACGTTACACAAGTCATTCATACACCATACATATCATGAAAAATTTGACATTTCTTCGAATAATTAGTTGTTTATTTGTTGTTAGTCCTTATGTGTTTTATTTATATCTCAATAAAATCTTATTTCTATATTAAAAGTTTTCTTTATTAAATAGATGCCATAAAATCTTGAATAGTATTCATTGATTCTGCACACGCTTGTGGGAACACCCCTAATAAACAAATATAATTTAATAAATAAAAACGTTCTTTTATCCGTCATACCATGTAAACTAAAAAATCCGTGAATAACACCTTTAACAAGCAATAATTTCGTTTGAACACCAACTTTTTCAAGTAATTTTTGATATTCTAAAAGATAACATTATTATTTACAAGAAAATATAGTTTTTTTCAATACCTAAGTTTCCATCTCGAAGAGCATCAAGTTCTGCTACAATGAATAAACATGGTGGCACATCTTGTAATGATGTATTATATAAAGCAGATATTCGTGGATCTTTCAAATCTTGCGAAGTTTCAAATGCATGTTTTGTAAACCTATAGATAATCATAATATATATATATATATATTTCATTATTCAATCGTTCTTTTACCAATCCATTAATTCAGGTGTAGCATTATACATTTGATCAGTAAATTCATTATAAGACGGTGTTTCACGAATAACATCTAATGTTGCATAAATCAGAATCTGTTGATAAAAGAGAACTGAATACAGTTGACAATCATTAAATAAATCTATACTTGAAAATCAACGTTCTTTACTGTACGAGCGACTGATGCCGAAATCATTCCGCCAGCACTATCACCAGCAACACCGATTTTAGCAATTTCATTCACGCCTAAAAACAAAATGAAGAGCAAATATATGTAAGTTAAATAGTAAGATAAGATCAAGTGGATGATGGAGAAATCGGATG
>CAJNOI010000014.1:58009-182714 GCA_905250115.1 Adineta steineri | reverse complement strand
TATATATATATGTGAAATAATAAAGAGAAGAATTCGTCGAGAAGTTTCTTCTCTTTATTAAGTTCATAAGAAAGACAGACAATAGATCGAGGTCCA
Organism: Adineta steineri; assembly: GCA_905250115.1. Taxonomy (NCBI): domain Eukaryota; kingdom Metazoa; phylum Rotifera; class Eurotatoria; order Adinetida; family Adinetidae; genus Adineta; species Adineta steineri. The sequence continues at coordinate 182,618 of CAJNOI010000014.1, read as the reverse complement.
GAAAGGTCACACGGGAACATAAGTACCCGATGTACGAAAGAGAAAGAAAGAGATATACAAGAGAGAAAGATATATATATATACGAGTGAACAGAAAGAACATAAAGAACTATATGAAAGTAAAAGATATAACTATGTAACAATGTATATCTAAGAAGATCGATTGAGTTAAAAATCTACCAAAATTTGTTTTATTCTGTATGATATATTGAGTAACATCACAACAATCATCAAGCCAAACTGGATATTTATGTTCGGGTGCGAGACGATATTCTACAGAAATCCAGATTGTTTTTGTAGCACTGTATGGTTAGATAGATACAACATATGGACATAAATATAATCTACTTACTCAGCTATAGTATTAACAATTGTTTGATGAGATTTTCGACTACCAATGACCCAACCTAGTATATATGTCCGATACATTGATGAAGTTTTGTTTTACTTATCTTTTTAATCATACCTCCACCATGAAAATAAACACCCAATTTATCTTTATTGGCATCTGTTGGTGTATAGACGGTAATCGGTATTTCTAAATATATTAGATTTTTATATAAATTTCCTGATGAATGAACTTCAGACTATCAGATTTCAGTCAAAATAATGAACATTGTAGCATCACGATGTTACATATGTAAATTCATTTTTCGAAGTAAAATTCGACATTTTCAGAACAGACAATACCGATCTTATAGAAGAATTAATAAGAAAGTGACTAAAAACGTGAAACCAGCGACAACTGACTAGCGTGGGTACGGGTTATTACAGAGTCATACCCATCCTCTATCAGTGACATCGTACTCTAACAATACCGGAGTGTTTACGAAACCTTTTTAAGGGTTCAATGTATCTACGGATACTTTTTGGTTTTGCCATATTGATTTTCCATAAAATGCTTAGAAAGCGACAGTCACTTATAGAGATTTGTCTTAGCATTATCGAGAAGTGTAGTTATAATATCGCATAAAAGGAAGATCATTCCCTCATAGAATTGATATTTCAAAAGACAAGACAATTCCATTAATATTCAACATAATTCATTGCGATAACATGTACATTTTTTCGAATGAGCGAAAGGGATTAAGTATAAAATGCACTTGTATTATATCACTTTAGTATATAGCTGATCGATCTTTATCGAAAAGTTCATATTTACCTGTAGAATTAGTTTTCACTGTGTTTTCTTCTAAGGTACCGGTGAATGTTCCATAAAATTTTTCATTACATACATGATGAAGATATTCTATACCTTGACGCATTGCTGCTATCTCTAAATTATGACCCGGAGGTAAAGTATTTTGTAAAGCCACTCGTAAAAATGCACTTGTTTCATTAGTAAAACGTGGATCCCTTGAAAAAAATTGAATTGTTTTATATTATCAAAAAGATAACTTACATTAACGAAATATGTTTATTAACTAAAATGTCGCACAATGAAAATACAGAACAACGAGCGCTGTAGCTGTAAGTATATATTGTACTAAAAAGAGATAAAATGTTTGCCAAGCAGAACGAATAGATATATGTGAATCTATCCACATCCTCAGGAGAAAGGGGAGAGAGAGCGCGAGAAGAAGAAGAAGAAAAAAAGATGTATCCCATCGACAGTGTAAGATCTACGTAGATAAAATACTCAGTTGTGTAGCATAATTTAGTAGCAACGCATACGATTTCTGAAAAAAAAACTGAAATGATATGTAAGAGTTTGATAGTAATAAGAATTTCACTGAAGTACGAACAGGAATAAAGTGAATCTTTGATGATTTGTTCTGAATTAGTAAATTTAATTTGAAAAATGAAACCTTAAAATACAACTGGCAGTGTTATTTGCGAAAGTGATTTTAAATATCTATCAAAGAGTAATATATCAGATCAGGCACATTAATATTACATGTAATTTTAGGAATATGATGAGACTATAGAAGAGAGATAAATGTCATAAATAAAAGCAAGTTGTCTATAAAATACATACGCTCAAATTGTCGTTTCATATATATATTTTAACGGCCACCTGTCTTATAATAGTAAACCTGTTTTGAGAAGGCGAGCCAACGAGAATCAAATGTGAAGAGAAGTAAAGAAAAAATTATTAGAAAACAAATATACTATAGAACTGATAATGTAATAATTTCTTTGCAAATATGTACTTATTATGAAATGAGGAGGATGTCTATTGAGTCAATCAAGAAAACTCTAAATGAATGAATATACATATCTCTCTCAATATATATTATTGAGACAAAAACAAACGAACAACATCATTCCTATTGGTCAATACAACCACCAATAGGAATCGACAAAAACTTTGATGAAGATATTTTTTTATTTTTTAGCGTTGTGCTGGCGCCACATATTTGGACACTTTTTTAAGGGTTCTTATAGCTGAAATTTCCACTTAAAATATTAAAAAGAAATTTTAGTCATATTTAATTTACTAGCTCAAGTCGAGTTTACGAGATAATGATTGATTAAATGGTCCCATGTCAAACAAGCGCGATCGTATACGGAGAAATACGACCACGCACGACCGTGTTTTGCCGTATTACTTGATGCCGTATTACGATCGTATGTCTCCGTTGTGCCAAGAGAATAGATGGACATCCTCTCAAATATACCCCCCCCCCCCCCTTATCACATTTATCTTTCTCTTGTTCTGTATCTTTCGCTTGTTCTTTTTCTTTTCTCTTTCTTTTCGTATTCTGGTTTTTATAATATACTCAGTCTCAACACGAACACTTCGGATGGAGGTTGTACTCAACGTGGTGATACAATTATTCTGAATTGTATTGGAAGACTCGAAAACGGAATAGAGTCTGAACCTAGAAGCTCAAACAAGTAGCAATAGGAATCACTTTATTATTTTATTATAGTTTTATTGTCGTTATATTTTCCTTTTATTTATTCAATAAAAGATTCATATTCTTTATATATTTGATTTATTCACTTTTCCGTTACATCCGTGCGATAAACGGAAAAATACGATCTTTTACGACCGTTTTTCTCCATAAACGATCATACTTTTCCGTATACGATACCGAGACATACGATCGTAATACGGCCACAGGTAACACGGCAAAAAACGGTGAGATACGATCGTATATGGTCGTATTTTTTCCGGATACGATCGTATTCAATCGTTTACGAAGTTCGTAATAATCGACCTGGGCGGTATTAGCTCACAATAATGGCTGCATTTAATCAATAGAATTCTATTGGTGGTAATACTAATATCTTTTCTCCTTTCGACAGATAAAAAATTGACGTTCACAACTACAATGCATATGGTTCAACTATATTAATATCTTATTATTTCGCCAAGGTAAATGCCTTCTAAAATTATTCTATGTGTTGTTCATGGTAAAACAGGTCGACTTGCTCGTTTAAATTTTACACAACTTTGTACAAGTGAAAGAGAACCAGAAGTTCGTTTAGCATTACGAATTCGATATAAGAAGAAATTAAATCATCGACTCCTAAATGAACATGTACATAAGTTGTGCTATAACGTACTCGTCTACGATCAGTGCTAAGTCTGGAAGACCAAGGCGAAAAGAATAAGTATTCGAATTAAATATTAAGTTCTTGTTCTACTTTAACCGATATTACCAACAATCAATCAACACCTACTTGGGTCTGACCAAAAGTTTGTACATCGATAGAGAAAATATGAAGATAAAGAAAAAGTTTTAATTTTATTTCATTAAATGTTCAAAGTAGTCATCACGATTATTTATACAAAGTTTCATTCCTTCCAACAAATTGTCAAAGGTTTTTTTAAACTCTTCTACTGAAATTTTTTTTACTATCTTGTAAACCGCGCAAGACAAAGATTTTTTATCTGGTTGATCGGTCAAACGGTTCTTGGTATAATCGTTTAGCCAATGATTACATGGTGCAAGGTCAGATGAATATGGTGTATGCAGCATTATATTGATACCTTCTTGTGTTAGATAGTTAATAACATCTGAATGGCGATGAGGTCCAGCATTATCATGAAGCAGTTTTATACCTTTTGTACCATTTGACCTTCTTAGTTTCCATATTTCCTTGACAACGAGCTTGAGCATCTTGAGGGCGGGTGTAGGTGTGGGGGAGGAGCGCAGCTAAGTGCGGGTGCTCGGAAGGGTGCAGATGAATGTGGGCGCCTGGAACGGTGTGGAGGGGGAAACAGCTGTGTTTGAGTACATGGACTGATGTGCGACATAGCCGTATATTGAGAGAATACGCCTATTCACCTATTATATTTAAATAGCTGGAGGCGCCTACTAATAAATTTAATAGTTGAATAGTTGGAGAAGAAGTTTATTAGTCGGACCGAGTTAACGATTTCTACACTATTCGGTGAGAGAAACAGGTAAAAGAGCTATTGAAAGTTTGCCAAAATATCAAGTTTCTGTGATACTAACATCGAATCCTGTTAATTAACATTGAACGGTAATATATGTGGAGTGATTTTAGTTTCTGAAATCAAGGTATATGTTATAAATATTCATTGTAACAAACGATATGATATAGAATTCTATAAGATCTAGCTAACATTATTTATTATTTTAAAATGAATAAATCACCATATATTGAAAGTTTTTTTTACTCTCGTATTATATAAAATTAATCAGCTCGCAATGCAATTAGTGCGTGTAAAAATCATAGAAGTTTTCTTTGTTAAATAGATACCATAAAATCTTGAATAGTATTAATTGATTCTGCAACCGCTTGTGGAAAAATTCCTAATAAACAAAAATAATTTAGTAAGGAAAAACATTCTTTTATCCGCCTTACCAGGTAAACTGAAAAACCCATGAATAACACCTTTAACAACTAATAGTTTCGTTTGAACACCGGCTTTTTCAAGTAGTTTTTGATATTCTAAAAGATAACAGTAGAAATTACATAAAAATACATTTTTTTCATACCTAAGCTTCCATCTCGAAGAGGATCAAGCTCCGCTACAATGAATAAACATGGTGGCACATCTTGTAATGATGTATTATATAAAGCAGATATTCGTGGATCTTTTAAATTTTGCGAAGTTTCAAATGCATGTTCTTTAAGCCTATAAATAATCAGGATAATATATATTATTATTCAATCGTTCTTTTACCAATCCATTAATTCAGGTGTAAGAACATACATTTGATGAGTAAATTCATTGTAAGATGGTGTTTCACGAGTAATATCTAATCCTGCATAAATTAGAATCTATTGATAAAAGAGAACTGAATACAGTTGATAATGATTAAATAAATCTATACTTGAAAATCAATGCCTTTAATTGTACGTGCAATTGATGCCGAAATCATTCCGCCAGCACTATCACCAGCAACACCGATTTTAGCATATTCATTGACACCTAAAAACAAAATCAAGAGCAAATATATGTATATCTAAGAAGATCGATTAAATTAAAAATCTACCAAAATTTGTTTTATTCTGTATGATATATTGAGTAACATCACAACAATCATCAAGCCAAATTGGATATTTATGCTCGGGTGCGAGACGATATTCTACAGAAATCCAAATTGTTTTTGTAGCACTATACAATTAGATAGACATAACATATGGAGATCAATATAATCTACTTACTCAGCTAAGGTATTAACAATTGTTTGATGAGATTTTCGACTACCAATGACCCAACCTATTATATATGTTTGATACATTGATGACACTTAGTTTTATTTATCTTTTTAATCATACCTCCACCATGAAAATAAACACCCAATTTCTCTTTATTGGCATCTGTTGGTGTATAGACGGTAATCGGTATTTCTAAATATTCAAGATTATTATATAAATTTCCTCATGAATGAACTTCAAACTGTCAGATTTCAGTCAAAATAACGATTAGTTATAGAATTAACCTATAATGAACATTATGATATTACAATGTTACATATATATATCCACCCTTTATCAGTGACATCATACTCGAACAATAATGGAGTGTTTACGAGACCAAAAAGTTCATATTTACCTGTGGAATTGGTTTTCACTATGTTTTCTTCTAGAGTACCTTTGAACGTTCCATAGAATTTTTCATTAGATGCATGATGAAGATACTCGATCCCTTGACGCATTGTTTTCACCTCTAAACTATTACCCTGAGGTGAAGCATTTCGCGAAGCTAGTTGTAAAAATGCAATTGTTTCATTAGTAAAACGTGGATCCCTTGAAAAAAACTGAATCATTTTATATTATTATAAAAAAAAAATTTACATTAACGAAATATGTTTATTAACCAAAATGTCGCACGATGAAAATATAAAACAACGAGTGCTGTAGCTGTAAGTATATATTGTGTTAAAAAAAAGATAAAATATTTACCAAAAAGAACGAATAGATATATTTAAATCCACGTGGTTTCTTATCACTTACGAACTGTTATAAACACACGTACTCGTAGAAAAAGACAAGAAATTGAATGACTTATGAAACACGAAAGTGATATTTCTTCTTTAGCAGACTTTCGTCATTAGAGAAATGTGTTACGTTTAATATTCCGTAGAAACGAAAGAAAAGATCAGATATATGTAAGGATGAGTGGGTGGGTGTAGATGTGGAGTGTGTTAGCTTCATATTAAAGCAACGAAAGGGCAATCAGCGAGAGAAAACAAGAAAAAGAGAAATGGAGAAAAATATGACCTTCGTGGGACTCGAACCCACATCTTCTGCTATACAGGCAGATTTGCTAAGTCAGTTATTTCGGCTAGTTTCTCAGAACTTAGAACTGCGAACTGTCCTAGATCTAAGGCAGATAGCAATCTAAATTCTGAGATATTTCCTAGACTGTAAGATAGGATCTCGAAAGGGGAATTATCTATTTAAATGCATTCTTTTTGTCGATAACATGATACATTTGACTATCTCGGTCTTTGGTACAAACGACCATTTGTTTGGCGCAAGTAATCATGTAACTATGGCATATTTTTGATGATATAATTTTATTTGCTAATATCGTTTTATTTGAGTAGCATAATATTTAATTTATTTGAGTCAAAATGGCGCCAACTTAAATATTTGAAGTATTTCTTATATAATTTTACTTTTAATATGGAAGAAGATGAAAATAATATTAATAATAAAAAATCAAACATTCGTATACATAGAGTATTATAAAGTTTTGAAAAAAATCTTCGTCTATTTTTATTTAGCATGTCATTTATCATCATCCACAAATATTTTTGACGCACGTTTGAAAAAAACGATGATGTACAGAAACGCCGTATGCGACGACTCAAGAAAATAAAACTCAGGATTAGAAGCTTAAAAACATATGCATTGTAATTTGATAATTTTAAAAGATTAGTTATTGGATTATTGGAAAACATTTTTAATAAGTTTATCCGTTTAATAATCTTGCTGCAGTGCATATAGATATAAGAGTTCCAACTCAATTTTGATATATAATGATAGAGAGATCTACACTGTCATTTATTTTGAAACTCTACTTTTCATAAAATTGACTACAATAAAGCTAAAGCATTTTTAAACATTATTATTCATACGTCAAATATCTAACTTTTAGAAAATGCTTGATTTTATGCTGAACGTCAACACTAATATTAATCAACTCTCATTCGTATCTAAATACAGTTATATCAGCATGCAGACCGCGACAGTCTAAGGCCAAGTGAATCGAGTTTCGATGAACAATACTTGTATTATAGACGAAAAAGTGATTAATACATAGATATTCTTTTAGGCTGTTGCTCCTGTCACTCAACGAACATGTAGTTTGCAGTTCTGTATGCCACCGCTCTCGTGAATAAGTATTGATCAATAGTTACCATCAAGACTGTAAAAATGCGTCATTCTTTCTGTTGCTGTTGATGGTTATTTACAAAAGAAAAAGAAGAAATTAAAATATTATTGTTGCCTATAGTTCTGATGAGACACATGTTATGACGTCAGAATTGCTTGGAAATTTCTATGTATTACTTATTCGCAAAGTGATGCTCTCTCGCGTGTAACAAAATTCCCTGACTGCTTTTATTCCTGGGTTTTTTTCCAGAGAGATACTATAAAACGACAAGACACAACAAGGATTGATTCATTTGTATTATAAGTGATTGAAGAAATAAGAACATCACTTGGTCAACAAAAACTGCAACAAGAACAAGAAGGTAAGCTGATTGAAGAGTAGTCTGTTTTACTGTATCAGTAAATGTTCAAATATAATTATTATCTATCTCTTCGTCAAAAAATGTGTCTTTGAATCACTCAAAAGGTCTTTTTCGGTACACTGTATTGAAACTTTTTAAAATTTTTCTTACAAGAAATATCGTTTCAGTTATTACTGAATATAATTAACTCAATACGAACGTTAGATATATCATGTATGAACGACTCTTTCTAAAAGAAAAACATATCTAGTAAAATCATGTTGTCTATTACCTAACGCTTCGCTTGACCTATGTACTTTCTTTTAGAGATTCGGAGACATTGTTTTCATAGAAAACTTCTTCAAAATTGAGAAAAATATATCTTTGAGAACACACATTGAAAAATATTTTATGAAGGCCATCTCTTGTACTTGTAAATCTATGTGTAGGCGTGGGTATGAGTGTGTTTTCTATATCCCATATCCGCACTCGCACCCACACCCTTTATTAACTAGGAAAACTCTGAATGGTATGATTGGCTGGATTTAACCAATATTTACATATCTTGGAAGAAACTCATGCAATTCATCCATGGACATTATGTGTTTATTCTTGAGTAATAATATTGCCACTCATAAAGAAAATGATTAAAACAAACAGCGATTTTTTTCTTTTGTTCTTTTCCTACTTACCAACAGACATTTATAAGATTTCAAATATAATTATATAAGAAGAAAGAAAAGAAAACTATATTATAAAAATGATATCAATGCAACGTGTGGTTATTTTGAAAGTTTCTCGACAAACTGTGGAGAAGTAAAAATACAATGACAGTAAATAGGCACGGGTAAGGGTGAGAATTAGAGACAATAAACCTACACCCACGCTCACCCTGAAGTACTGCCCCTTCTTTGCTCCCGCTCTCGTTTGACCATGTTTCTCGAGTCGCCTTCAAACTGATAGTGCTTCGCAACTCATGGCTATATATGAGAATTCCTTTTTTTCTGCTTTACACTTATTTCCTTTTTAAAATGAAATTACCCTTGTCTGCTACATGGTTATAATGAATCGAAGCTGTCGCATACATAATTTCCAGTATTGACTTCAGATATCGAGCTGCGATTTTCGACGAAAAATTTAAAGGTCAATGCGTGTTAAAATAACGAGACTAAAATCTAATTTTCAAAATTCATTTAAGTAGCTCCTGTGAAACTAAGTTGAGGTTTATATAGAATGACTCATATAGAACTCTTAGACTATTGTAGGGACTCTTGTGTCCGTCAGATAAAAAAAAGATCTCGCTACATAAAATTATAGAACTGTTCTACTATTCCGGCTTGCTTTTAAGATACTTAAAAACAAGAAAATCTACAACTCTTTATGTCCTTTTGTGTATTTATGAAACTGATACTTGTACACAAAAGTAACCCAAATTGTCTTGGTTTGCTGATTCTGTGATCTGTTTTCACGCATTTTGAATTTTTAAAGTCATATAATCCTAAAAGAGAGTTTTATCGGAAAACCATACTGAACACGATTTGTTTATATTATAGAAGAATCAATCATGGCTGATGCTTGTTCTAATTTCACTGAACAGCAATGGAAACCAAATATATGTCGGGAATGTTCTCGACCAAAAGAGCAGCATCAACAAAGAGAAGCTTCTAACGTCGTTAGTTCAGAAAGTAACTTATCAGGTACGTTTCTTTATTACAGTGTAGGGTGTGGGTGTGAAAATAATCTTTTACCAAATTGACACTCATAACTACATCAACAATCACACCCACACCTCCAGACCATTTCGATGAAACTCTCTTTCCTTTTTTAGATCAGTTAGAACGTGGTAAACAAGACTTCATAGCAAATACCGTGGTTGATACTATTTCATTTTCACCCGAAAGCAAATCAGTAAAAGAGAAAGTAGCTCACTTCGAAGCACTGATAAAAAAACAAGCAAGATCGAAGTCCTACTATGAAAGATTTCCGAATATTCTCGATGTAACAAATGAGACGCGATTGGAAATTAAACAAGCTAAAGAATTTACAAGATCGATATTACAAAACTTGCCATCAGGAAACGTGCAGGACAGAAATACCATGTGTCATATTATAAGTAATTTGCTTGGAAATAAAGATCAGCAATGCTTGTTTTATAATTCTTCGATTGGTATAAACCTTCATGATGCATCTGCAAATTTAGCCGATCTGAACTCAGAAGACAAACCATTTATATTAAAATTACATAGTAGCAAAGGATTAGGAAAAAACAATGTTAAACACGAACAAGATGATTCAAGTCTTGCTCAACAATTAAATGATGTGATTGAGCAAAAGCAATCTCATCCAGTTATCGAAGACATATGTGAACGATTAGCAAAAGCCCATAATGTGGATAAAAAAGATATCAAAATTATAAGTGTGTATGAAGGAACCTTCAATGTGGTTTATACTATACCAAATTTGAAATCTGTCGATAACCAATCACTGTTGCAGCTTGAGAAAAACTTGAAGAATGAGTTTAATGAATTTCGAAGTATAAAAATTCATCCATTACTATCATGTCGTCCTTCATTTGATATATCAGACTTTGATGAGCGTGGTAATAAAACTTTTCCTAAATACTCAAGTACTCATCAAATTGGACCACCTAAACGGACCATGCCGTACATTCAACCTGCCGGATGGACAAGATATGGATTGAGAGTGTTGGGCAAATATAAAGATGGTGATACTTGGCTAGATCCATTTCTACATTCTGCGAATTGGTATAGAGCGTTCCATGGAACTAAAAACGCAAGACCTGAAGACTTTGGCAGATCTGATGGATATATTGACGGACGCAATACACCTATCGATGCTATGTTGAATATTCATCAAAATGGATTCAAAAAAGCAAGGTTTGCTGTATATGGGCCTGGTGTCTATTGCTCTCCGGATCCCCAGTGGCTCGAGAACAGCTACTATGTAGCCACTGTAGAAATAGACACTAAGCAGGGAAAGAAAAAGTATAAATGTATGTTGCAAATAGCTGCAAATCCCGACGGTGTCAAGTTCACTTCTGAAAGTGATATTTGGGTTGTATCAAATCCTGAAGATATTCGACCATACGGAATACTTATCAAAGAAGCATGATATTGCGTTATCATCAAGATTAATTTTTAAAATTTTTTATTTTCTTTTTCAATTAAAATCACGATAATTTATACAAGAACTTCGTAACATAATGTTTATTTCTATTTATTCAGTATTGGGTGTGGATGTGGGTCTGAATGTATGTGTAAATGTGAGATGACTTTATCTCCCACACTCACAAGATTTCACTTAATTATATTAGTCACGGTTTGTAACAGCAGTTACTTAACACGTCATAGTTAACATGAATTAATCAATAAGTGCTGGTTAACATGAAATAAATTGTAATAATTAACGATTTCTATTACAGCCTGCCCTAGTAAACGCACTGAGCGCAACGTATCGTACTAATAATATGTCGGGGAGCGTGAGGGCACTTTTCGAGTTTTTTCAGTATTGACTTTATGATCCTTCTAATTTTTTAATAAACTAATTTTTTGAACATTTTCTACACAATTGTATACAATGTAAAATTTTTGGAATTATAGTTTGTAGAAAATCGACTCTAGATAAGTTAAAGCATTCTCGAATCTTTATTATTTATTCATAGAATTTCAAATATTCAGAAAATGTTTGATTTTCCGTACTAAAGAAATTCAGTTGCAATCTAATCGAAAATCATTTGAATAATGAGCTTCATAAAGTCTTTGTTCATTTGTCTATATAAGTTATAATCGACAGTTGTGGAGAATAGATAAGTTATATTTTTTTTATTTAGAGTTTTCCTTCAAGTTTTAAATTTGAATAGAATACTATGATTTATTTCCATCTATTGTTCTCATACACTAATCGTTCAATGAAATGTATTTATTATTTTGATGCATTAATAATCAATGATGTATCTCTTGAAAATAGAAAGTCTTCATAGATTTTCTTGAAGAAGTGTGTAGATACTGTATTATTCATACATTCACATCTCGCTCAAGCCATAATCACACCCACGCCGACTGTTACTTTTGCCTTCTGAGTTCTAGGATTTTTTATTCAAGTCAAAACTTCTGTCTCCAAATAATACTTTCACTAAAGTTTTTATAATCGATGCTGTGAAATATTTGCATTTCAAATCATTCAGTCCATGATTTTAGTTCAATATATTGTCTTTTTGATTAATTAAACATGATTGTTCACGCACTACTTTACTCGATGTCATCTAATTGATTTATCTCGATGAATATAAATGTTTTCGATAATAATTTCATCAAAATTATCTTAAAATTCTTGTCCTTTATAACCATCAATGCTATAGTGACATCAGTGTAATTATTAATTACATATATTTTATGATTAGATGACAATAACAGTAAATAAAGTATTGGAAGCTAAGATTATGCCATTCTATTCTTGATAGAATCATAAATTATATTCATTCAAAATTTTATCGAAAAGAAAAAATGAAGCTCATTTATTCGATGCATACAATAAATTTTGCGAGAAGTAATTTTTATTTACTGATTTGTCTAACAGACAAATTATCATAGTATATGTAACTATCAACATCGGATTTCCAATGATCACCGCTTCCACCACGAAATCTAAAACAAAAAAGTCAAGTGACAGATGAGAGAAATATTTCCAAAATTAAACATACGTATGAAAAGATAAATTACTGATAAGTCGTTTACTATCATTGGTTGTCCAAAGAATACTTTGATCAATCAGTGTGTCTCCATTGATTTTTATTTGAACATGTCCATTAGCATTACTACCAGTATTCGATTTTACATACATATGAACTTTATACCATTTACCTTTTTCAAGACTACCTAAAAAAAATAAAAAATAACATTTTCATTGGTTTCATATATTTCTTTAGGTATCTGAGTTTTTCTAAAATAATAATACATACCAGATGATGGATATAACTTTCCAAAATTACTTCCACAAGGACCTGCCATTCCTGCATGATATACATATGGATAGAAATAGACTCGTTTTCCATCGTTGTACCACATCAATCGTAGAGTTCCACCTGCTCCATCGAATGGTACATTACATCCAGTATTTCGATTTCCAATACCTAAGCCAAAACCAACTTTTCCACCACGACTCCAATCAAATTGACTGTGAAATCGAACATCAAAATCTAATTCATATGCAGAACCATCTGGAATTCGAGTAGCAGATACGATACCAGATTCTCCGGATAGAGCATTTTTTCTTAAAGTAATACGTAAGTTTTTGTTTGAAATCATTGCACGATCATTGTGCCATCCACTGACTGAACCAAAGTCAGATTTAGCCATCGAATCAGAATACTGTCCATTAGCATAATTATCCCAATTGATCGATTTTTGGTATAATTGTGTCGATCCTTAATTACATAAACATAAAGAAATAGATACAAAGAATGTTATGTTTACTCTAATTACCCAAATCAATCAAGATTAATGACAAAACAATCACCACAACTAATTGTATCATGTAATACAAAAAAATATCAGAAATAATAACGCAAGTGACTTATTCTTTATCAAATGAAGATAAAAATAGATAACTGTAATTGTATGCTACTTCATTTTATAGATGAATACATCTCGCTAATCTTTAACAAATATTTTGTTGCTTTTTCTTAAATATTTTTTTCTACCATCTATATCAGTACGTAGTTGAGTATCAGCTGTCACATTTCAATTTATTTTTAAATTGCTTTTTGAGTATCAATGTACTTTTTCTTTATATGACTTTGACTTCAGCTGGAGAAGTAATGAAACACGACTCCAAACTCGGGATTAAGTCAGGCACATAGGAGCTTCTTTAGATTTTGTGTTTAGTTCTTTTTCTTTTTTGCTCATTTTTGTCATTACTGACCATTTTATTCTTTACATACTACTCATCAGTAAAAGTTGTTCAGTTTGATAATTTCTTTTTCTACAAAATGATGTCATTCAAACAATACTTTATACAAGTTCGATGTAAATACGAATGATTTGTAGAGATTTCTATAGCAGAAGCAGAAGAGAAAATAACTTATACAGACAACTAATCGATTCTTTCGAAATTTATGCGGCAATAGAATGTATATCACGCTGTGAAACTAGTGCTTACAAATTATAAAAGAAAAGTTTGAAAGAATAACAATACAATAAAATACTTTATTGAGTATTTTGTTCATTTCGTTGAATACTACCAACGACGCTTTTTTTGTGTATCTGTCTTGGATTTATGGTCTGATATGTCAGGGTGTGGGCGTGGGTAGGTAAGAGATGATTATAACATCTACACCCACATCCTTAAGATCTTGATTAGATAAAATTAAACCATAATTTCAATTCAATCGCAACAAAACTTTGTACCAGCAATAAGAGACAATTGAATATACGTGCACTTGGAAAAATGATATGTAGGAAATTATTAATGGATGTCTTCTGTGTTCTTTGTTAGGATGAATACTGGTCAGACCTCTGCATATTATTAATGCGCTTTTGACTTGGTAGAAATAAACATTATTAAATAAGATTTGTCTTCTGATGTCGCGGAAAGATTTTTTTACTCCTATGAAACCTGAAAATTTCAATTATATGGTTGCTTCGTATTGATTACATTGAGAAATATAGTTGAATGCACAATAAATTAAAAGAAGAAGGACATCGTAAAAAAGTACATTCAATCTTCTCGATGAGACGACTATAACAACAATGCGAAACCTCATAACAAAGTATACATTGTATAATTATATCATACATGTATTAACTCAGCTTATGCCATTGTACATATATATATGCTAATATTTTCATTGATGAAAAGAAACGTATTGATTGTATTTATTTCAAACAACGTCGTAGTGTCTTTGACAGCATTGAAAAAATGCAGAATTCTAAAATACGTGTAACACGAATCAAATCAAAACGATGTACTATTCATCGAAATCAGTCTGAACATGTAAGTTAACTCTGATCAAATCTAAGATAAACATAACAATCTGTCCTTTGATTTCGATTATATCTTGTCAATGTTTAAAGTAATGTATGAGACTTATGTTCCTAAATAATATAGTATAGAAAATATTGTTAATTGACTATAGCTTGTAGAAAAAGTACTATATTGAACCTTTCTGATTTTATAATTTTAACAGGCAGGAACAACGACTGGCTTGTATGAGTCGTTTCATTCTAAACAAGCAATATATGAGCAAGACTTAACAAGTAAACAAATGGACTCGGTACCTTTGAAAATGGCTGTTTCTTCTTCAACAGTTTCTGCACTAAAAAACAAAATGATGAGAAAAACAGCAACCGTAGCAATGGCGCCTATTCCCGAACAAAGACCGAAGTCGAGCACCATCAACCCACATCATCAGGCTATGAATGACAGTTTTGCTCCGAGTAGTGTTTTTGTCAACGATATAGGAACGCAAAATTACATCAATCTTGCAACCGAGTCACCGAAATTCTCATCACGTTTCAAGACACAATTGTCGATTTTACCAAAGTCCAAACCAGTCCAGGTAATATATTACTTATTTCTGTTCGAATCGAATATTTTTCTACGTAGGATAAAAAATCTACCAAACCAGTTTTACAGTGTGCAAATCCATCTCAAGTTCGACTATAAAAACTTGACGGTATATACACTCATGACTGTTTTTCTATTGTAGAAGGTGGCACCTACAAATAGTAGCGACGAAGACAGTGATGTAGCACCGTCAACACCACGATTTGCAGTTCAGAACAACTTTCACCCAACGAGAAAAATACCACTAAAACTTTTTTCATTGTCCAAACTTGACAAAACCAGTCAAAAAGTACGATATTCTGTCCCGGATGACTATGAGCAACCAAACAACAATCGACGACGTCGTTCAAAATTGTTCTGTAGATGTTGTCCTTTTTGGTCACCGTGCTGTTGTTTGATAACAAATCTTCTTTTGGCATTGCTTCTTGCTGGTCTTGCAACATTAATTGTCATACTAATGACAATGAATCAAAAATCCACTGTTAAAATAAGTATAGTGTCCTGTTTTCGTTGAAGTTTGCTTCTCATTATTCATAGTATATTTTATCGACAACAATATTAACAACGACTACCAGCACAACTAACCAAACCTCTACGACTACCAGTAGAGCTAGCCAAACGTTCACGCCTGCTAGTACAACCAGCCAAACGTCTACGCTTTCGATCACAACGACGACTATAAATTCCACTAGCACGACTTCAACCAGTACTACGACTATTACCAGCAATATTTGCACTGGGAGTTTAACAGACGTATCACAACTTCTTTATTTGGATTTAACCTCATCTCTTCCATGGACGATGTATTCGTTCAACTATACCGCACCCAACATTACCTCGGCTAAACTTATGTTCGCACTGCGTAATGATCCAGCATTTTGGTATCTGGATGATATTTCTGTAACTAACAGTTTGGGAATTCAGCTCTTATCAAACGGTGGTTTCGAATTGGGTACTCTTTCAGGGTGGACGTATTGTAATCCTAGCAATGCTCCTTCTTCTGGTACCATTAGCACAGGAAATTCTCATACTGGTTCCTATTCTTATGCGGATGGATCAGTAGGTTCCAGCGACTATTTGAGTCAAACATTTGCCGTTGTACCGAACAATATCTATTCTATCACATTTTGGCTTTCTTCGAGTTCCAGTAGTGCAACTTTTGCTCTCGTTACCATTGGCGCTTAACCAAACTTTCAAAATGGATTATCTACTCTGTACGAGAGAAGAACTGTAGAGTATCAAATCAGTTATAAGCTGAACAATTAATAGAAATACTGACTTTTAGTTTTTATCTTTCTTTAGAAAACTTGTTGCATATTTGTACTATTATATTTATCACTATTAGATGATGATCAATAAAAGAAGTGTGGGTGTGGATGTAGATAGTTAAAGATAGGAGACACATATATCCGCCATCAAAGACAATTTCGAGAAGTAAATAACATTTAGCACTCTGCTAGAAAAATAATCCACGATTTGTACGATCACACAAATATTCTTGCAGTGGAATGAAAAAAAACGTCGTAGTATTTTAATAAAAGCATGTCTAAAAATATTTCATAATAAATGTTTTCTAGTCTAACAAACGCATGATTTTTATTACAATAATAAGACGTGCCATCAGTTATCACTACTCACTCTCTATAGGAAGGTAAATAGATCTCATATCAATTTTACTATTGCTTTTGTTGCATTCTGATATATAAATCTGAGATTTCGGGCTGTTGACGTACGTGTTATTGCCGGTATGATTTTGATTTTTTAATAAGCATGGACATTTATTACTTTTTTCCTTCATATTTATCAAAGAGAAAAATAGAGTTTGAGATACATCTGTTGGTGATTTAAAGTAACATAGGCTTGAAGAACAGGTAGGTAACAGAAAAATCTACTGATGACGTACACAAAATAGTATCATTTATATTTAGTTGAACAAATATAAATTTGAAGACTAAAATTTATTTCAAAATGGGTAGCTGTCAATCATCATTGTCTCGAATAGAAAGAGACGCATATGAAGATATTATCAGTAGTATTCCTATCCATTGCCAACAAGAAATTATTAAATTACCAAAAAAAAAATTTTTTAATATCTATAAATTTCATTTAATAGCTAAATATTATCTTCAACAAAAAGAATATCAAATGGCACTTTTAAACGAATGTCTAGCAATTCAGAATTTAGAACTTCTGTTATCCGATCATAAAGATCACGTGATTTTTGCACCAATGCACAACTTACTTTCATTATGTTTCTTGGAAACGATGGACATGCAACTGGCCATTCTAGAAGGATTAATAACCTTGAAGATAATACTGAAACATATGGCAACAGAATACCTAGAAATAGGTTTACAATATTTTCGAGTAGCTGTTTTCTGTCTATTGGGAAGACAATTCAAATCAGCTGAACGATATTTCATAAAATCTATTGAAATAGCACAACCTGGCGTTGGATTGCAACTAGATTTCATTCAGAAAGTAGAAGTACTTCTTCAAACGACAAGGTAAAGAAATCTATGAACGAAAAGATAACTAGCTTTTGATTCTATTATATATTCCTTGAGTAGAACGTATGTGATATTAGTTAAACATTTTCATTTAGTTCACTTTTCTTTTGTTTAATAGAGCACAAATTAGTGGTTCACCATTACGAATTATACCAATTAACTATGAGTCAGGTCTTGATGAGAATCGAGAAGATCTTATACGTCGTGCAACGAATGAAATGAGTGTCATCGCTAATCAATTTGGAACGTTTCAAATTGATGAGACTGAATTGAAGCGTTTACCTGATAAGCAAACGGAATTACTAATTAATGACAATATTTTAAATGATATTTTGAATAGTTTAATAACTTTTCTAAAAGAAAATGACTCGTTGAATAAATTAGGAATAAAAGGTAGTGGAATTTGTTTTGTCGCAGCATATTTCAAAAGTATACAAATGGAAACAAGTTCATTGTCAATTCCAATTATCGAAGCTGGATTAACAATAGTTATTAATCAAATCAATGATGACGATCGATTTACACCATTGAAACAATTACCATTTACGATTTCCTTTACTGACGATGATCAATCGAATATAGCAGGCGTGCGTGTGTTTCAAATCAAAGGAATTATAACATCTAACAAACAATAACAAGTCCTTTTTTCAGATTTTATCATCGAAAATAAATAATTACTTTTTTTTGTCATTTGCTTCATAGAAAAGAAATAAATTTTGGAGATTTCTTCATCTTTCAAAGAAGCAACGTTTAATTGATATGTGCATCCAAAGACCAAGAATAGGTTTTTTTCAAAATTCAATCTTTAGTTGAGTAAAACTCGCTATTGTGTTTGCACTTTGAAAAAAATTATAAAATGTTTCAAAATGTGATTGTAAATAAACGATGTATCTATTTAATGTACGTACAAAAGACAATTGACTATTACTTAAAATCTGGAAAATATCCCACTTTACAACAGTTACAATAGAAAAAGCCAGGGAACTAACAAAATTTTGTTTTATTGTACGAACACTTAAATAAATTAATATATATGCCTATATCGTTTGAACCGATCAAAAATCGTTTGTTAAGTGTGAGTGGATGTGAGCACAACGCCTCTGAACCTTCACTCACACCATCAAGATGTGTTTTCATGCGTTTTTTTCAAAGTAAAGTTTGACTAGATAAACAAAATTGAATGAAAATGACAACCGAAATTAGTTCACCTTTTTGTGTGTTCTTTATCTTTGGCAACCTTTTAGCAGTTGATAGAAAAATATCGACATTTACCACTTTTCTTTTAATGTCAGAAAGTGAGAATAAATAACAAGTTACTTTTGATTTCTTTAGCTATATTTCACTATGAGTCGTGTAATGCAGAGTGTTATTAAACAATATTTGTTTCTAACGTTGATATTCGTAAGTTTCAGTAGCTCTATATCTTCTGAATTCGATATCAAATGTAAATTTGCTGGAAAACAGAATACTCCGTTTTGGGCTGGCGACATTATCGCTGGTACACTCGAATATACCCACAGTAAATATCCGGAATGGAATATAACGAATATCAGGGCTGTACTGTTTGGCATGGTTTCATATAAAGCGAGGTTTTTTGAAAAGAGATCACGTCACAGCTATGAATTCTTACGTGAACGACTCATCTTACGACCGGCCAATGGTTCAAAAGATCTTCTTCCAGCATTTTACAACTACAGTTGGCCGTTTAGTTTCCGTCTTGACAAATCTTTACCACCTACGGTTCAAAAGATTCATTCCAAAAGCGCAAATGTTTATTACTACATTATGTTTCTGTTTGAACGACCCGAGTGGTATAGAAAAGATCTTGAAAAAATTTGCTCCATTAATATTCAACATTTATCGTCGTTGACAAATGCGAAGCAAGTTGAAGAACGAAAAAAGAATGGAAAAGGTATTCACCTTCATATTATTCTTCATAAAAATATAGTCGTTGTTGGAAAAACCTTCTCATTTACAGTTAACTTGCAAAACTGGAAGAAAGCACTCATACATCGCATATCCGCTACTCTGTTACAGACAGTAACAGGAGGTCGTATCACAAAAGAAAAGTCCGTTCTATATACACAGACTCTTGAAGGAATGCATTCATTTCAAAATGAAACTTTTCATCAACAGTTCGAATTACCTGTTCCTCTCATTGCTGCATCCACGTGGGCTGCAAATTCTTCTTTCGGATTTCTTAAAGGCAAACCACTTGTCGTGAGCCATCAACTCCAAGTCGAAGCTCATATTCGTGGTTTCTACACCAATATTCGTCTGAAGATTCCACTAACCATTATCTATACAAACGAAACACAAAACTGATCCAATGTTGTTATCATAAATGAATTCTATTTTCTTAGATTATATCTAAATCCTTGTGTTCCCATGAACCCCTATTCAATAAATCAAAGTTAACCTTTGAGAGTGAGTGTGACTTCAAAGAAAGACACAGTTGTTTTGAGTATCGGACTGTTTTAAACGACATTTGGTAATATTTTAATGTAGATAAGAGAAATTTTTTTAGATCGATATGACTTCAATCTTTAAATATCATCACTGATCGTAATTGTCAACGCAGATAAAACAGAGGATGAGGATAAATGATTTACAAGAATTCTAGTAGCATCGAATGTCATATTCCAGAAAGTAAAAGATAAATTTTTATTAGCAGTGAATAGATTTGATCGTTGAGAAAATTCTTAGAAGAGCTATTAAACGCTTTTTCATAAACTAAACAACAATATTTACACATTAAACAAAATGCAAAGAGCTACTTTTTTCAAATAGAGTTACTAATCTCTTTCTCTTATCTTACTAGAAAAGTAAGGCGTGGCTACCATGATAATCAACAAGAATATTATTTTAATTAAGAAAAAAGATCAATAAATAATTCTCATTCTTTTTCAATAATTAAAATAGTTAACTGTTTCTAGAGTTTATTTATTAGAATGAAATTAAGAGAAAAATATGATAAATAATGATTCACCATGAGAATTCAGTACAAAAAAGATTGATCTAGTAGATGAAAAACTTGATAGTGTTAAACGATGTAGGACGATGATTCATGTAAATGTTCATTCGGCTTTAATCGATCGGTTCTTATCACCGAATCAACTTTCTTCCCAATGTCAATTATTATCTAAAATAAATAAGTACGACTAATTATATATTTTTATATGATTATAAAAGTTTGGTTAGAGTTCATCTATGTGTACTTTCTAAACACATGTTATATTGCAAAAAAATGCATTTAAATCAATAACAATGTCTTGACAGATTCTAACTAGTTATTAATATGAATTAAATATTAAACATGAGGAAAATAAATTTGAACGAGATAATATTTTCAAAAATCTCAGTTGTTTCTTGGTCTCTAATAAGTTGAATTAATACTCATCACAAAATAAAACATCTTTTATACTATTTCTCTATTTATCGATCATTGTTAAGAGTGTCGAAGATCATGCTCTTAGAAAACGACATAAACATGTTTCATGATAGTATTATTTCATATTGCTTAAAAACCTTTCGTTTTCGTATCTCAATCAAAATATAAATATAGTCTATTCAAATAATCGTACTTACATAGTAAATAATACGAATAGAATCACTACGTCCTGCATTGGAAGTTCGAGTAGTATAAAAACTTAAACGCCACTTCGTAGGTATTGGTAATTTTGTCGAGTATATTAGTGATTCGGCATTCACTGCGTTGAATAGGCGTCTGGTTTTTAACCTAGATACTACAACTGTCACACAGATGAGAATACAAAAACTAGCCACAGATATTCCACCCCCAATAGAAAATAATATTATATATACTGTCGGTTTGTTAGCCGATATCACTATTAGACCAACAATAAATATTATCGTTCCAATCAGTAGACATGAATAAGAAAACAAGAGAGCAAATTTTTCGCATGTAGTTAATTTGCGTGCACGATTGATATTGTCTATTGACTGGTAGAATTCATTTGGACCTATGATTCCCGTCAATTGTGAAGGAAAATCTGAATTAAACTGTCTGCTTCTACAAAATTCTATAAAACAAAGAGAGAAATACATATATTATACCGTATATGAAATAGAATATGTGACATTTACTTCTGCTTTCGCGTATGGTAACGCTACTTTCAGGAATAAATGATCCAAGCATTTTTCGTCTAAAATACAAATATACCAGCATATATCTAATATATGTTAAATCCTTTCGTTAGAATCTGTTGGATGATAGAAATTTAGAATGGAAGAGATATTAAGTAGAGTAAAGTCATCTGGTTTAGATTTCAATTATCCTTGAATCGAAGATTCGAACATATTATTTGTACGAATAAGAAGATGTTAGAATTCTATTTTCATAGTACTATGAATACATACTGAAAAGTCAATAGTTTTCAAATCTATAAAACAAATTTTCAATACTATACTTACTAGATTTGTCGCAATATTCTCTCTTGACTATATAGGTAAGTAAATATAAATTGAAAAAATAATTATGAAATATTTCGATTTATTTATATATATGTCGTTGTTTCGAATGTTATTTCCAACTACTTTAATGTACTTTTATATAAAAAACGGAAGAGCATTGTATGCTTGAATGATTACATGATTTAATGATCGTTAAATACGTGTTCCTTTTACTTCCTTTTTTTTTCTTAATTGTGTATCTATGATTTGAAAGAATCATGACACAAACTATAACTCATATTGATTTTCAATAGTTTATCATTTACCTGTAAATAAAACGATGCAATAGAAAAGAGCAATTACCATTAAAATAAGGTAACTATTTTCGATCGGAAGTAAGTTAGATAGTCATGAAAAATATTTTCGTAACTCCCCGATTTATAATATGCATGAGAGGATATTTGTTTTGTTTATATTATGATTGAGTATAGTTTGACAGTTATAGGACAATAAATTTTGTTTTTCTATACTTTGATGATTTCATATATACAGAATATCCTATAAATGACATCACGATAAAAACCTTGTCAATATCTACTTGTGTCTGTTCATGATGATTTTTATTTGATTAAACAATATATCAATCGGGATATATTCCTCTCTAAATTCAAAAAAGAATTAATAATAGAAAACTAACTTTTACAATCGAATGTAAACGATATTTTCGACATCCGTACAAAGATTGAAAATTTCTGTTGAAATCAATAGTAATAAATGACAGTTACATTTTTGTTTTTTTTATCACAATCGATCATAATAAACTATATGAAAAGATGTCAAATTATAAGCTAACAGTGTTATAATGGCTATATTTTAATGACATCGTCTTTCGTGTGTACGCATATCGTTAATCTTTGTTAGAATCTTGTTGAGTCAAGAGAAAAAACCAATCCTATTTTCAGTTAATTCATTAAGAAAAAAAAATATTTCTGATATCAATAAAAATAGAAGATCGTATATCACATACTGCTTTCATTTATATCGACGGTTGGTTTTGAACATCTTGGATATTTTTCATTTTCTATAATATAAAATCTGAGAATCTCTTCTTCAAAGAAATTACCAGTTCAATTTAATATTTTTCTATAAATGACATTCATAAACCTGAAGTCTTTGTCACGGTTTGAAAAATTTCAACAGTTGTTAGTTTAAGATAAAATAGATTAGAGTTTATAGCGGTGGTGTAATTTATCAAATACTATATTATGGGCAGACGAAACAAAATACTAATGGGTTGTTATTTTTTTTCAAATAATACATCAGATTCTTGGGTGTGGGTATGGGTTGGGTGAGATAAAGAAGAGACACTCGTATTCTCATCCACACACAAACCTTCAAGTCATATTCGTCAATATTGGCATATAATCTTTGATAATCCTTTGTATTTTCATGTACTTCAGTATTTTATTAATTGTGTGTACCCACATATAGAATTTAGAGTCGAATAATGTCATCTCTAGCAACTATACACACACGAATACAGTTAACTGTGTGAAGTACTCACACAAATGTACACGACCACATTATCGTATGTTTATATGCATTTTCTTCTCAAAATAAAGGTTGGCACGGTAAACAAAGTTTAATCAAAATAACAATCCATATCAGTTCACCTTTTTATCTACTGTCGACATTCTCCAATTATGTTCTTTATGATCAACAACCTTTTCATAGACGATAGAAAAATATCGACATTTGCCACTTTTCTTTGAATGTCAGAAAATGAGAATAAATAACAAGTCATTTTTCATTTCTTTAACTGTATTTCACTATGAGTCGTGCAATGCAGGGTGTTCTTCAACAATATTTGTTTCTCACGCTAATGTTCTTAAGCTTCAGTAGCTTTATATCTTCTGAATTCGATGTCAAATGTCAACTTACTGGAGAAAAGAATAATACATTTTGGATTGGCGGTATCATTTCTGGCACAGTCGAATATGCCCACAGTGAACATCCGAAGTGGAATATAACGAATATCAACGCTGAACTGACCGGTGAAGTTGAATACACATCGCGCTCTGTCAAAGGGAGAAGACACCGCGTCAGCTATACTTTCTCAGACAAACGATTCGTGTTACGATCAGCCAGTGATTCAAAAGATTTTCCTTCAACAACCCGTACCTACAGTTGGCCGTTTAGGTCTCGTCTTAGCAAATTCTTACCACCTACGATCGAACAGATTCATTCCGACGGCGTGAAACTTACGTACTACATTCTGCTGATATTTGAACGACCCGGCTGGTATAGAGCGAATATTCATAAACAATGCCACGTTAATATTAAACATTTGTCGTCGCTAGCGAATGCAAAGCAAATTGAAGAACAAAAAACAAATCGAAATGATGTTCATCTTCATGTTATTCTTCATAAAAACATAGTTGTTGTTGGAAAAAAGATCTCATTGGAGGTTAACCTGCGTAATCCAAAGAAAAAACTTATACGTCGCATAACTGCCACTCTATTCCAGATAATATCAAGAGGTTGCATCAGGAAAGAACGTGCCGTTCTAATTCAGCACGATCTCAGAGGAACTCGCTCATTTCGAGGTGAAACGTTTTATCAACAGTTGGACTTACCTGTACCTCTCAAAGCTGCATCCACAGGGGGTGGACATTTTTCTAACCGGTTTTTAAAGTGCAAACCATTGGCCGTGAGCCATATACTTCAACTCGAAGCTCATATTCGTGGTTTTTTCACCAATATTCGTTTGCAGCTTCCGCTAATCATTGGCTACGCAAACGAGACACAAAACTGATCAAATGCTGTTGTCACGAATGAATTCTATTTCCCTAGATTATATCTAAATCATTGTTTTTCCATGAAACCCTATTCAATAAATCAAAGTTAAATCTTGAGAGTGGATGTGGCTTTAGAGAAAGACACATCTATTCTGAGTATCATAGTGTTTTAAACGATATTTGATAGTATATCGCGTTCGATAAGCGAAATCTTTTCAGATCAATGTCACTTGAATTTTTTAATATGACCTCCGATTATAATTGTCATTGAAGAGAAAACAGAGGATGAAAATAAATGATTTATACGATTTCTAATAGAATCAGATTTAATATGATTTCTAATCAATGCTTCAAAGTAGATCAAATTTGACATTCTAGAAAGTAATCAGAAACTTATATTAGCAGTGAATAGATTTTATATGTGTGACATAAAATGATATGTGTCAGATAACGACGATACGAAGGTTTTAACTAGAGACCTGCGGGACAGTCCCGAATCCCGAAAAATCCCGAATGTCCCGTCCCGCGGGACAATCGGGACGTGTCCCGAAAACTTTCCGGGACACGCGGGACGGGACGGGACTATTCGAAAAACTTCGGGACGGGACATTCGGGATCGGGACAATATAAAAAAATCAGAAGTCCCGAATTTGTTTTTGATCGGTATACTAAGCTATGTCTTATACTTCGATTTTTGTCTATTTCTTATTAGAAATGTTGAATGAAACGTTGATTTACATTCAAAAGTCATGTAAATGCATGTATTTTAGCTTATTGGTGTTGCGGCGAAGATGTGTTGTTTTCTGTCACAGAGTGACATCTATATTTTTTTTGCCATCGGGACAAACGGGACGGGACGGAACTATTCGAAAAACTTCGGGACGGGACATTCGGGATCGGGACTATTCAAAAAAACTTCGGGACGGGACATTCGGGATCGGGACTATTCAAAATACACTTCGGGACGGGACATTCGGGACGGGACAATAAAAAAGTTTGTCCCGCAGGTCTCTAGTTTTAACATGAGTGAAGACTTGACTTTTAATCGGTCGATTTTCAACATATGAAAACATCTTGATTTCGTTAAATGCAATCATAAACAATTTGAAATGTGTGATCAATATCAAGATATTCGAACACCTTATAGATAAGTTCATCGATAATATTCTTAAGAGGGTGTGGGAGTGGGTATCAGAAGAGTGTAAGATCCATACCTTGATACATACACAAGAAGGATTATTCATCTTGTTTATATTATGATTGAGTATGGTATGACAATTATGGGACAATTAGATTTGTTTTTCTATATTTTGATGATTTTATATACACAGAATGTCTCACAGATAACATCGCGATAAAAACTTTGCACATTTCTACTTTGTTCTGTCCATGATGACTTTTATTTGATTGAAAAACTGTTTATTGAATTGTACACCTTGATTTCAAACACTACGAATTAACTTCTCGTGTAGCCATAATTTTTCAAGAAGTGCTGATGAAAATGGATCTCGTTGTTTTGAAGCGCTTCTTTTTGCTACGAATGTGGATGTGAATATTAACTTGTGCCATTTGACTTGATAAGATTTATCCACCAACATCGTGTTACCGTCTAATGCGGTAGCTATACTCATCATCACCCTGCTGCGATTATTCATAAATCTACAGAGCAACTGCACTGACACGATTGAATGACAACATCGATATATAATCTTTGATAATTCTTTGCATTTTCATGCACATCAGTATTTTATTAATTGCGAGTCTACACATCTAAAATTTGGAGTCGAATAATGCCATCTCTAGCAACTATACACACACGAATACAGTTAATTGTGTGAAGTACTCACACAAATGTACACGACCACATTATCGTATGTTTATATGCATTTTCTTCTCAAAATAAAGGTTGGCACGGTAAACAAAGTTTAATCAAAATAACACTCCATATCAGTTCACCTTTTTATCTACTGTCGACATTCTCCAATTATGTTCTTTATGATCAACAACCTTTTCATAGACGATAGAAAAATATCGACATTTGCCACTTTTCTTTGAATGTCAGAAAATGAGAATAAATAACAAGTCATTTTTCATTTCTTTAACTGTATTTCACTATGAGTCGTGCAATGCAGGGTGTTCTTCAACAATATTTGTTTCTCACGCTAATGTTCTTAAGCTCAAGTAGCTCTATGTTTTCTGCATTCGATGTCAAATGTCAATTTACTGGACAAAAGAATAATACATTTTGGATTGGCGGTATCATTTCTGGCACAGTCGAATATGCTCACAGTGAACATCCGAAGTGGAATATAACGAATGTCGAGGCTACATTGACCGGTGAAGTTGAACACAAAACGGGCTTTTTGGATAAGAAAAGACTTCGCAGGTATAGTTTCTTAGAGGAACGACTCATGCTACGATCAGCCGATGATTCAAAAGATCTTCTTCCAGCATCCCGCAACTACAGTTGGCCGTTTACTTTCCGTCTTAACAAATCCTTACCACTAACGATTGAAAAGATCCGTTCCAAAAGCCTAGCAGTTATGTACAACATTGATTTGACATTTGAACGGCCCGGCTGGTATAAAATGAACATTCGTAAACAATGCCACGTTAATATTCAACATTTGTCGTCGCTGGCGAATGCAAAGAAAATTGAAGAACAAAAAACAAATCGAAATGATGTTCATCTTCATGTTATTCTTCATAAAAACATAGTCGTTGTTCGAAAAAAGATCTCATTGGAAGTTAACATACGCAATCCGCAGAAAAAACTCATAAATCGCATAACTGCCACTCTATTCCAGATAGTTTCGGCAGGTTGTATCTCAAAAGAACGTGCCGTTCTACATAAGGAGGATCTCAAAGGAATCCACTTCTTTCGAGGCGAAAAATTACACCAACAGTTCAAGTTACCTGTACCTCTCAAAGCTGCATCCTCATGGACCTCATATTGTTCTTCCGGGTGTCTTAAAGGGAAACCATTTGTTGTGAGCCATAAACTTCAAGTCGAAGCTCATATTGGCGGTTTTTTCACCAATATTCGTTTGGAGTTTCCGCTAACCATTATCTACACAAACGAAACACAAAACTGATCAAATGCTGTTGTCACGAATGAGTTCTATTTTCCTCGATTATATCTAAAGCATTGTGTTTCCATGAATTTCTACTTAAAAAATAAAAGTCAAATCTTGAGAGTGGGTATGGCTTTAGAGAAAGACATAGTTACTTCGAGTATCGTACTATTTTAAACGATATTTAATAATATATCTGTGTATATAAAAGAAATCTTTTCAGATCAATGTCACTTGAATGTTCAATACGACCGTTGTTTATAATTGCCAATGAAGATACAACAGAGGATGAAAATAAATGATTCATAATCAATGTTTCCAGTTAGATCAAATTTGACATTCTTGAAAGTAAAAGATAAACGTATATTAACAGTGAACAGATTTGATAGGTGAAATGGTTTAATGTATTTTGTGTCGAAAACATTTTGATTTAGTTAATTGCAATCATAAACAATTCTAAATGTGTGATGAATATCAAGAAATTGAGATACTTTATAGATAAGCTCATTGATAGTATTCTGAAAAGGATGTGGGTACAGGTATCAGAAGAGTGTAAGACCCATACCCGATAAACTTTGTTTTTCTATATTTTGATGATTTTATGTAAACAGAATATCCCATAAATAAAATCACAATAAAAACTTTGTAAATTTATACTTTGTTTTGTCCATGATGACTATTATTTGATTAAAAAATAAATCGGTTGAAATATATTCTTCTATAAATTGTAATAGAATTAGAGTAATCGAAAAGAATTAATAATAGAAATCTAACTTCTAAAATCGAAGGCATACGATATTTTCGGCACGCGCACAATGATTGACAATTTCTGTTGAAATCAATAGTGATAAATGAAAGTGACGTTTTTCTTTTTTTTATCACAATCGATCATAATAAAACTATATGAAAAGATGTCAAATTATAAACTATCAATGCTATCATAGCTGTATTTTAATAACATTCTCTTTCCCGTGTATATCGTTAATTTTTGTTAGAATCATGTTGAATCAAGAGAATGAAGCAATCTTATTTTGAATGAATTTATTAAGACAAAAATATATTTCTAATATGAATAAAAATACAAGATTGTATAACAAATACTGCTTTTGTTTATATTGACGACTGATTTCGAACATCTTGGATATTTCTCATTTTCTATAATATAAAATTTAAAAATCTCTTCTTCGAAGAAGTTATTAGTTCAATTTAATATTTCTCTATAAATGATATTCATGAACCTAAAGACTATCTCGATTTGAAAAATTTCAGCAGTTGTTAGTCTAAGATAAAATAGATTAGAGTTTATAGCGGTAGTGTGATTTATCAAACACTATATTACAGATAGACAAAACAAAATACTAATGGATTGTTATTTTTGTCAAATAATATTAATGAAAGTAAAAAAACATAAGATTCTTGGATGTGGCTATACTGTGCATGAGATAAAGAAGACACATTCACATCATCAAGTCATATTCGTGAACATTGCTATATAATCTTCGATAATCCTTTGCGTTTTCATATACTCCAGTATTTTATTAGTTGTGAGTCTACACATATAGAATTTAGAATTGAATAATCTCATCTCTAGCTACTATACACATAAACTATCGTGTGTTTACACGCCTTTTTTTCAAAATAAACTTTGACTATGCAAATGAAATTGAATGAAAATGGCAACCGAAATTAGTTCACATTTTTGTGTGTTCTTTATCTTTCGCAACCTTTTGGTAGTTGATAGAAAAATATTGGCATTTGCCACTTTTCTTTTAATGTCAGTAAGTGAGAATAAATAACAAGTCACTTTTGATTTCTTTATTTGTATTTCACTATGAGTCGTGCAATGCAGAGTGTTATTCAACAATATTTGTTTCTTACATCGATGTTTTTAAGCTCAAATAGCTTTTATTTTCCCACATTCGATGCCAAATGTAAATTTGCTGGACAACAGCATACCACATTTTGGGCTGGTGGTACCGTTGCTGGCACGGTCGAATATACTGATAGTGAACATACGGAATGGAATATAACGCATATCGGCGCTGAACTGCACGGTCGCATTGAATTCAAAACGAACGTTTGGGAGAAGAAAAGACGTCGCGGCTATACTTTCTCAGACAAACGATTCATATTCCGGTCAGCCATTGATTCAAAAGATTTTCTTTCAACAACCGGTAACTACAGTTGGCCGTTTACGTTTCGTCTTAGCAAATTCTTACCACCTACGATCAAACAGACTCATTCCAAAAGCGCAGAACTTATGTACTTCATTTTGTTGACATTTGAACGGCCCAGCTGGTATAGAGCTAACATTCGTAAACAGTGCTATATTGATATTCAACATTTGTCGTCGTTCACGAATGCAAAAAAAGTTGAAGAACAAAAAACAAATCGAAAAGGTGTTCATCTTCATGTTATTCTTCATAAAAACATAGTCGCTGTTGGAAAAAACATTTCATTGGAAGTTAACTTGCGTAATCCAAAGAAAAAACTCATACGTCGCATAATCGCCACTCTGTTCCAGATAGTATCAGGAGGTTGCATCACAAAAGAACGTGCCGTTCTAAATCAGCAGAATCTCAAAGGAATTGACTCATTTCGAGGTGAAACGTTTCATCAACAGTTGGAATTACCTGTATCTCTCAAAGCTGCATCTACATGGGCTGCAGATTCTTCTAATGGATTTTTAAAATGCAAACCACTGGTCGTGAGTCATAAACTTCAAGTCGAAGCCGACATTCGTGGTTTCTACACCAATATTCGCCTGGAACTTCCGATAACCATTATCTACACGAATGAAACACAAAACTGACCAAATACTATCGTCACGAATGAGGGGTGGGTGTGGCTTCAAGAAAAGACACAGTTACTGTGTGTATCGTAGTGCTTTAAATGATGTTTGATAATATTTTAGTATAGATAAGAGAAATATTTTTAGATCAATATCACTTGAATTATGAATACGATCACTGCCTATAATTATCAATGAAGATAAATGATTTATAATCACACACGAAGGAATATTCATTTTGTTTATATTATGATTGAGTATAGTTTGCCAGTTATGGGACAATTAGATTTGTTTTTCTATATTTCAAATGATGACTTTTATTTGACTAAAAAATAAATCGGGTGGAAAATATTCCTCGATAAATTGAAAAAGAATTAATAATACAAAAGTAACTTTTACAATCGAATGCACATGATATTTTCCAATGGGTAGATATTAAATTTATTCTAAACTCACATCCATCTCGATCATTTACCGTTTATCGATGGTAAGGATAAGTAATGTCATTATTTTGATGGATTTGAACTTGTATAAAATACATATGAGATAAAAATCAAATAAATCTTACTTTTCATTGTTTCTTAATTAAAAGATCTTCAGCTCAACACTGTCTTACTTTATTTTCTTGTTAAAAAACAAACTATTCAGTAAAGACAATCTATGGGTGGGTGCGAATGAGACATGAGTCAAACAAGCACACTAATAATAAAAATCTTCAAAGTTTTTATTTATCAGTAAGTTTTATATTGTTCATATGTTATTTAGATTTGAGCCAATATTGTAATAAATTAACTTCGATGGCACCTAAAATCAATTGTTCAACATGATAAAGAATCAATGGTAGAGAAAATAATCCAGCAAGACCTTGATTATTAGCTGAATTAACAGCACTTATCAATGGAACACCTTTCGCGACTGTTTTCGTTGCTGCACAAAACATAATAGCTATAGTATCTTCTCGAGAAAATCGCCAACGTTCAATTAATGTCTTTTGTTTGTCTTCCGATTCTAATAACAATGGTTGTTTATCACTACTAATTGTACGTTGTCCACAAATGAAAATATTAGGTAATCTAGCAAAAAACATTGCTAATAATGAAAATGTTATGTAGAATGTTGCGTTAAGAGCTATGACAATGATAAGATCCCTTGTTTTGATTTGATTCAATAATCCACTTTGAAATAAATCACAAAAAATTGACCAAAGTAGAATTAATAATGCCAGACTATTTAATTCAGGAAAATGAAATTTTGTTTTTGCCCATAATATTTTTTCTGTCCAAATAGTATAGATTATTTGACCGATGATAAGAGGAACTATCACTGTTAAACCTAAATTGAACAATACGTGTAAATAATCATGGATATTATATTCATGTTGTAAAATATTTAAATTAGAATTTAACATAAACAACCAGATAAGAGCTGGCGATACGAATACACCCAGGATATTGCCTAATATTGCATTTACCAATGCCGCTGGTTCGTTGCCACCCGCATTTTTTGTCATGATGACCTATAATGAAAAGAAAAAGTGGTAACTCGAAGAAAATGAGGGAAGGCAATTTACATTGCTTGAGATAGTTGTAGTAGTACAAGCCATCATTATAATACCACCGATTAATATTTTATTAAATGATAATTTAATGAGTAATAAACAAACTACAAAGACAACCAATGGAATAAAAACAAGATTAAATACTTGTGTAAATATATGTAAACGAAAATGAAATATTTCAGTAGCTATTTCGTTTGTCTGTAAGGATAGACCACTAAGAAAAAAAATTATTATAACACATCCCCATTTAAGTGAATATTCGTTATGAAGTATTCCACCTGATGCACCTAAATAAGGAAACAAGGCAGCGAAAATCAAAGCAATTGCTAAACCAAAAATAAACCAAAATTTTTTAAGTAATTTAGTTAATGTATTTAAACAATATCTATTTGTTGGTTTTGTATAGATACATTTTAATTGTTCATTAGCATCATTTGATTTAGAAAATAGATAAATAGAATCTATTTGTGAATAGCTTTTCAGATGATTGAGTTGATCAGATGATAAATTTCCAGAAATAATTATCACAAATTTTTCATTATTCGTATGTTTCACAATAAAATCTTCGATATCGTTAATATTTTTAAATATTTGGTTTATTACCATCAAATTTTCATCACCTGATAATTCGTTTAGTAAATCAAGACCAATGATTATATATGGTGGTTGAGAATATTTGGATAAAATACTTAAATTCATGTTTATCTACAAATAAAGTTCAGATATGAATATATAAACTTGAAAAACAATTAGTATACAAAAATATTTATTTTTTACATTATTACTTCCAGCTGTGAAAATATATGTGTGTCATTCATCTAGTAATAGTTATTATTTTTGAAGATCAGAAGTATTGTGAACTGATAATGGAGAAAAAATAGTAGATATGCAGTTCGATTCAACTATACTCTAATGTTTTACCGACGTCCAGTTGAAGTCTTCATTCGTAAACTCGTTTGAATAAGCTACAGTATGATATTATTTTAGATATCAACTCATCAAAATCATATACAAAATATAATGGCGTTACCTGCTCCATGTATAACTTTTTTTACATAAACGAAAGAATAAAAATCAATCAAGCATGAATATGTAACAAAAAGAAGAGCTAGTATCGTTTATAATATTCTCATATCTACCGATACATTATATGATCGAAAACCACGTGTTAGCAAATAAAATTTGTTTTTCTCGTTCGGTAAAATATTGAAGTGCTGAAAGTGTGGATATTATAAAATGGAAACATATTTTTCATTTTCTTATATGCCACTTTGATCGAATTCCTTTATTGTTGGAATAATATATCAAATTTGTCTAGTAAAAACGTTGTTGTTTGATATTTTGGTTTATTTTCGTTGTCTACCGATGTAAGTAAGGATAAAAATACGTAATGAGATATGTAAATACAACTGTCTTTTGTAATTTCTGTCTTAACTTGTATATTATCACTATATTTCTATAAGTTTAGGAAAAGCTTTGCTAAACATAAAATAAAATATTTTTTATATCTGATTTAAATAATAATGATTCAAAGATTTTTATTTGATTAGACATTTTCGAAATATATGTCTGTCTTGAAGTGCAATAAAAACAACATAAGAACAAAAATTGAATTAATCTGTATTTATTTCCATTGAAAAAAAATATTCTTTTCTCTTTTCGCCGATAATATCTTGTAGAATTTACATCGATCATCATGAATAACGATTTTTCAAATTAAAAAAAATCAATTACTCTACATGACATGCTATACCTGAAATTGTAATATGATATCTGTCTTATAACGGTGACAGAGTAAGTATCTGTATATAAAAAATACTTCTTTTTTCATATTATTGTGCGTAAATTACAAAAAGGTTCGTGAAAATGAAACAAACAATATTATTGATAACGTTGATTTTATGTATAAATCTATGTCTAAGTCAAAAAGGTTTTCCAAAACAATTTCAAACAACGTTAAATATAAGTGGTGTACAATCATGGCAAACACCAATACTAGATGTTCAAAACTTATTATATGATTAAATATAAACCTGAAGGTGCTGAATCAAATTCAGTAAGTATAGAAAAAAATAATTTAATATGAAAAGAAGAAGATTTTATTTTTTTTAGCCAGCTTCACAAGGTTATGCATTATTTAATTTCAATCCTGATTACCCAGAATTAACCAAAGTAAAGTAAAACAATAATCTGTTCAACATTTTTCTCTTTTGATTTTTGAAGAATGATTGTTGGTACAGAACTAGACATGTGCGGGACCAAGATTTTTTGGTTCCGGTCCCGGTCCCGATCCAGTCCGGGTAGATTTTTTCCAATTGGTCTCGGTTTCGGTTTCGATACTAGGTGCTTTTCTTGGTGATCCCGGTCCAATATCAATAGTTTTTCTTCACTAGTCCTGGTATCGGTAGTTTTTCTATTGGTCCCGGTCTGGATCCCGGTCCAAATAGATTCTATTTCAGCTCTCACAATTCTATAATTGATAAATCTAGGGTAATTTCATTTGTAAAGCCAAGTGATTTATCTTTTTCTGTTTGTAAACGACATCTGGTGGGTAGTCGAAAAATAATTCTCTTATCTATTTCTTCCAATCTTATGCGCCCAACGAAGGACTAATTTTATTTAATACTTTCGATCCACTGAATATATTAATAATGATTCATACAAAACGTGTCTTTGTATATTTCATATCTTATCGATGTCTGCTTCAACAATAAAAAAATCTTCACTAGATCGGAAATAGAAAATCTTGTTTTAAAAAAGATCGATCTTTGTCTTTCGTGAAACCTTCTTGTGCAAAAAGCACAGACTGGGATACATTTCATGAAGTTTTGGTCAATGATGCTCGTCAAGGATTAATTATTGACAATGATTGTCAATCAGTATTATCAAGGACTTTATCTTAGTAAAGAGAATAAAATTTTATATTTGATTAATACGATTCTTAAAACTGGCTACTTCTAATATCATTGATAAATATTTCACTCTTTGAAAATATACTAATACCACTTGAATATTAAGCTTATCACATGATCACCTATCCGTATTTAATTACACTTTTATTATATTTTTCGCGGAATAAAATCAGAACGATTAGAAGAAATGAAAGGAATATTAAATTTCCAACTATTGATATGCGAATAGGTGCATCTATTGTATTTCGATTATATTGACTTAAGATATTATCTGTGTTTTAGAAATAAAAACACACATTTTTTCATTATATTCTTTTATTTTAAAATCAGCTATGGCTACAATCAATATCTACTGCTACGTCGTTTTCACTATACTCAGGTAACTAATTATTGATTTTTATCACTAATTTTGTTAATATTCATCGATTTCATACTTTAGCATAACAGGTTTGATCTCTATTGTATTTTATATGTTTATATGTATTAGTTCATCACTTTATCGTTCCAGTAAAATCCCAAATATGTAGGAAAACACCTCAATATGGGGAATGTTCAACAAATAGTGCATGTGGATGCTTTCATGTAATAGGTGCTAGCAATGATACAGGCATTTGTGGTTTTCGCTGGTTAGCATGTTCTCATCTTGTACTGTGTAATTCATCAGACTATTCATGTACTCAACCTAATACGACGTGTGTTCAACATCCACAATGTAATAATCTCCCTGTTTGTTATCCAGTTACAATGACTGATCAAAGTATCTGTCCACCAATGAAAAGTGAGTGAATCAACGAATGATAGATGCAACATTCTTATACACATTCGCAAGATATTTGAAACTATAAATTTCATCTGTTTTAGATAAGATCCATCTTAAATGGGAACAAAATGCCATTACTGTGGCTGGTGGAAATGGACTTGGACAGGAATTAAATCAACTATATCACCCTTTTGGAATCTTTATTGATAGAAATAAAAATATTTTCATTGCTAATTCGACAAATCATCGTATTGTTGAATGGAAATATAATGCAAAAGAAGGACAAATCATTGCAGGTAGAAATGGGCAAGGAGATCGAGTGGATCAATTGAATGACCCAACAGATGTGATTGTTGATCAAAAAAATCAATCGATCATCATTGCTGATCGTTGGAACAGACGAGTGATTCAATGGTTGAATCAAACTCAACAGATTCTCATTGGCAACATTTACTGTTGGGGCTTGGCAATGGATAAACATGGATTTCTTTATGTTTCTGATGGTGAGAAGAATGAAGTGAGACGATGGAAAATGGGAGAATATAACAATGAAGGAGTTGTAGTGGCAGGTGGAAATGAAAAAGGAAATCAACTTAATCAATTCAATGATCCTCGTTTTATCTTTGTTGATGAAAATCAATCTGTTTATGTATCAGATAAAGACAATCACCGTGTGATGAAATGGATAAAAGATGCAAAAGAAGGGACAATTGTGGCTGGAGGAAATGGTCAAGGAGAAAATCTCAATCAATTGTATTATCCTCAAGGAGTAATTCTCGATGATATGGGTCAAATCTATGTAGTGGATTATTGGAATGATCGAGTAATGCGTTGGTATGAAGGAAAAAAAGAAGGTGAAATTATTGTTGGTGGAAATGGTAAAGGAAATCAATCAAATCAATTGAATGGCTCCCGTGGTTTATCATTTGATGATGAAAGAAATCTTTATGTTGCTGACCATTTAAATCATCGAATTCAAAAATTCAAAGTAATTTTGTGAATGAAATTTTCATTCTGAAAACAAAAAATGAAATTTTTTATTGAATAAATAATCGAAATATGAAAGGAAAAATAAAATTTTGCTATTGAAAAAAAAACCAATTAAAATTTGAAGAACAAGACATATTTTGACAAAACAACGAAGAAAAACCCTTTTGGTTTCTTTTTTAAAAATTTAATTTAATTTGATAATTTTGATTAAGAAATTCAAATAAATGTTGAATTCTTCATCTTTTATTAATTTTTGTCGAATTTCATAGGGGAAAAGAAAAGAAAATACATTGTAATTTGAATTGAATTAAAATAAAAATTATTCAAAAAGGAAATTGAAGGTGTAGGTGTGGGTGTGGGTGAGTGTAATAGTGTCCTGCGGGAACGACTTTATTTGCTTCCCATTCCGTATTCCCATTTCCTTAATTTTTTCTTACTTCCCATTCCCTTATTTTTTTCCTAACTTCCCATTCCCTATTTCCATTCCCTTAGTTCCCTGAATTTTCAAAGGCTCTCTTCATCTGCAAGAAAAGGGTCATTACCATATATGTGTACCAGTTGCTGTTGACATCACTTCTGCGCATCGTAACGTGTTATTAAAGAAATCAAAAGTACGTTACGATTCGAGGAATATTTTACTGAATACTCTACTGATGCTTGCTTTTTTAATAACATATAAAATATGATTTATACGTCGGAACTTATCATTGTTGAAAGAATTATTTCCACATCTATTTAATAAATAAAAAAACGAAAAAATAGTAATACATCAACTACGGCGATGAAGAAACGGAAGTATGAAACAGAGGATGATGATAACGATTTATCACAACAACATGATAGTAATGAAGTGTTACGACAAAATGATCTTGATAATGTTATCTTGAACGACGATGATGAAAAAGAAAATTTTATTAGTGAAGATTAAATGATGATGTAGTTAAGAATAAAGCAACAGTCTATGTTTGCTGATACACATTTTGTTAATTTTTTGTTAATTATATATGAATAAGAAAACTTATTAAAAATAAATAGTTATTATATAGAAATATTTTTATGTATTGAAAAAAGATAGTCACAGTTTAGGGAACGTGAGCTTTTAGCTCCGTTCCCATTCCCACGTTCCCATTCCCTAAATGTAAATGGGAATGGGAAAAACAAGGAAAAATGTCATTCCCGCAGGACACTAGAGTGTAAGTGGGGGCGTTGGTGGGTGGATGGGTGTAAATCTATTTAACTCGTATCTACACTCACACCCACACCCACCCTGGTTTGAACAGCCGTCGTGGTGCCTTTTTATTTTGTTTTATTTATATAGATAACATAGAAAAACCCTCCGTTCATATCTCTCTTGAATTCCACATGTACTGAAAAAGTTCGATTAGTTTGTAATAGACAGTTGTGTCTCATTGGCGGCTGAGAGACTTATGACATTTGTCGTGCCAGTCCATTCTGATATATCAATAGTGGATATTTCTTTAAGACTGTTGATCATCGTCGTGGTGGATTCAATCGCTCGAGTGCAAACATCTCGATTGATTCGACGTTGTCGTTCACTCTCCAGACACAACTGAATATCTTGCAGATGCTGAGACACGGCAATAGCTTTTTCTTCGGCATCTGTCATATAACCGATAAAATACGTATTCGCTGCGTTGAGCTGAACGAGACTTTCGAATATCTTTCCCAAGTACATCAATGCATTGTGCTGATGTCTAGCCCATAATGTTTTCACTAGAGTTACAACAGTGGCAGCCCCAATTCCACCTAATGCAGATGCACTAATGATCGCAGCTACTGGAGGAGAAGCTGTTCCGGCCACTATTAACGCCCCAAAACCACGCCTTGCTTCCGATACAAGCAAACCTCCAGCTGCAAGTGCTCCTGAGACAGCACCTGCTGGTTTAGCATTTTTGAAACAGAATTCAGCTATATCTAGTCGTCCTTGGACAACGAATTTCCTCGATTGAACTGAATTGGTCATTGTGTGTATTCGTTCGTCCAATTTTTGACTTTCAGCTTTGGATGATTTAGCTAATTCGAGTAGGTTCTCAATTCCGTTCGACATTCGATCTAGTGCAAGTTTAATATCGTTTTTATCCGTTTCGTTTAGTATTTGACTCGGATCAGTGTTCATTACGTCTTCAACAACAGACAGTTGCTTTCTCGCAGCTGAGAGCAAAGGAAGTATCATGTTTACATTATGTTTGACTTGCATAACCATTCGGATAAAACAATGAATCAGATCACGAAGTTCATTAGCTATATCACTGTACTGTTGAACTTCTTTTATCATACTTTCCAAGAGTGTTTTTATGCTTTCGACCAATTCGGGAACTTTATTTAGTTTAGCCGCTAACGGTAACGAAGAAAAATTCGTTGCAATGGATAGAAATGTTCGAAAACGTTGCGTTTCTCCGTCATCAGCATCAGCATTCATTGGCATCTGTAATGATGTTTCAGCCACTTCAGCTGCATTAAATTTTTCCCAACTATCCTGCCGTAAAAGATCTTCACTGAAGCCTTCAACGTAATCGTTAATTGCATCCGTTTGCATTTGTTGTCTCTGCATTCGTTCCTGGAGACATTCTGCGTCAATACCAAGCATTGCTTGAAAACTGTTCTTTGTGAGAAAAGAATCAAACAAAAATTAAGTAATGGGCAAGACTTTTGCGTCGTATGTTTTATATATTAGCGAACTTAGTGAGAAGTAAAACTAACACAAGACACGTCTTATTTAGTAGGCGAATGTTATCTTTCTAAACAATGATACGTAAAAATCCAAACACAAATCAAACGAATTGAAGAGAAAAAAGATAAGAGAAAGATTCGAGATGCAGAAAACAACGACATCCATAATATCGCTACTCAGTCACAGAAACAACTAAGACATAAATATGCGTAAACATTTAATGGAGACAAAATCATAAAATCCGCACATAGAGGTAAATAGGATGGTGAGACGACCAAATAAGACGCGTTCGCATCACTGTAGGTGTGAGTGTGGATGTAGACAGTTATTTCAGTACTCACCCACATCCACCCTTTCCGTTTCTGTCGTTCTTTTCTTATCTGCTTTATTTTATAATAATAACTAAATTTCACAATTGATGGATGGGTGTAGGTTTGGATTAACATATCAGTACCTATACACATCCTGAGGATAATTTGAGTACTGTGACTATAACTTCTGTTTTTGTTGGTGGTCTACTACTTTGACAAATCAAAATGAAGTTTCATTACGACAGATAGAACTTTTCAATGCGGCAATAAATTCAAATTCAAGCAAAAAAACGGTTTCCATTGGTGGATATAGTGCCGATAAATACAAAACCAAATTTATCAAAGTAATCCTGCTATTTCATTGTAGTCAAACAAAAAAAAAGTATTTTTTCTCTATTATACGTCAGTTGACAAGCATATTTGCTTCTTTTAAGACGATGCACAAGATAACAAATCTATCTTGAAAATGAAAGAGAGGGACTCTACACTTTTCGAGACGTTAATTATTCTCTTTGTAGACTTATTCAAGGTAAGCGTATATTTTTCATTAGAAATTTATTTTTAAATTATATTCAAATAGTAAAGGATGAAGAATATAACCAACGAAGTTTCTATTTGAATTGTATTAAAAATAGATTAAGTTCTTCACAATGTTTCTATCAATAAAAATAAAAAATTAATAGAGAAAACTTCTTTCCTATATATATTATAATATGCAGCATTTAGATCGTTACAATTTACATACTACATCTTTTTATTTTCAAAATATACAAAAGATAAAATAAAAAACTTCCCCTCACCGACACTCACCCTTTAAAAAAAATATTAAAATTAACTTTGTTTCGCTTTAGATAAAAATTACAAATGAGTTCATCACGATCAATTTTAATGAATAATAATATTGAAATTCCTCAATT
Organism: Adineta steineri; assembly: GCA_905250115.1. Taxonomy (NCBI): domain Eukaryota; kingdom Metazoa; phylum Rotifera; class Eurotatoria; order Adinetida; family Adinetidae; genus Adineta; species Adineta steineri. The sequence goes on along the minus strand of CAJNOI010000014.1, from coordinate 141,198 downwards.
AGCATTAGGTACCTATGATATAGGAGAAGAAGAAATATCGAATGTTATCGAAAGTGCACTTTCAGTTGGTTATCGTCATCTTGATTGTGCATGGCTTTATGGAAATGAAAAAGAAATTGGAGCGAGTTTATCTCAACAATTTCAAAAAGGAGAAATCAAACGATCAGATTTATTTATAACAAGTAAACTTTGGTGTTCATTTCATAAATTTGAACGTGTTCGTCAACAATGTGTTATAACAATCAATGATCTTCAATGTCAATATCTTGACCTTTTTCTTATTCATTGGCCATTTGCTTTTGTTGATCACGTCTGTTCTTTGTTTTTATTTTTCGAGAATTCATTTTTTCTCTGTTTAGGATCCACAAAATAATGAAGAACATCAATCAAATGTAGATGATGAAATTGATTTTATTGAAACATGGAAAGCAATGGAATTGTTAGTTGATGAAAGATTAGTTAAATCTATTGGATTATCGAATTTTAATGAAGAACAAATAGGACGAATTCTTCAAACATGCAAATATAAACCAGTTGTTAATCAAGTTGAAATTCATCCATATTGTCCTCAAATTGAATTAGAATATTTTTGTAAAAAACATCAAATTCTTCTTGAAGCCTATGCACCATTAGGTAAAATTTTTTATTTCATTAAATGTATCTCTTATTGAAAAAAAAAATTAAAATAGGTGCAAAAAATCGACAATGGAAAAAAGAAAATGATCCAGAAATTTTAGAAGATAAAACGATAAAATCAATTGCCGATAAATATAATGTTCCTCCAGCTGCAATTCTTCTTCGTTATATTATCGATCGAAATCTCGTATGTGTTGTTAAATCTGCTAATTATCAACGAATTGAACAAAATTTTCAATGTATTAATCAAAATCATTTTCAATTAGATGAAGAAGATTTTAATAAAATTCATAATGATATTCAAATTAGATTTCGCTATCATCAAGTGGAGGACAAAAAATATGCAAAAGAATATCCATTCAAACAGTGGAAAGACTTTATTCCATAATAACATTCACATTCATTGCAAGATTTTTTGAAAATAAAGAATCTTTAGTTAGAGAAATTATGTTTATGTAAACTCACTTTATGTAATTTTTAACGCAAAAGAAGAATATTCTAAAAAGACGTACGAATTTATTACTTCGTTTAGATATGTGATATTATACCAGTTTTTATTGCCTACCATGTGGTGCTTTTGTAATGTATGTACGATGAAATTTTTTTAATAATATAAATATAATGAGAAAGAAAAGAATAAACGCGTAGTAGAACCTCACATTAATATATGCCAATATCCTGTCTCAATTTGTAACTTTATATGATAAACAACAGCATTTTTGAGTATATAGATCGAACTCTTCTACACTGACACTCCTCCGTTGCCTTGAATTTAAACAATTTCGATAAATTAAAAGTTCTGTTTTATTAGAATATTGAAAAAGGCAATTAAAAATAAAATAAGTTTATGTTTGTTAGATTAAATAAGATAGTTCATATCTTTTATCTTCGATATGCTACTGGTTGTTGAACACGTACGGGATGACGACCATGTGTTACACCTAGAATTGTATAAAAAAGATAAATCATAGAAAATTAAAGTTTATTCAATACATACTTCTGCTCTTCAATTCACGAGCCTCTTGACAAACACCACATGGTCCACAACAAGCAGCGACAAGGCAATCATGACATGGGTCTGGTTTCAAAAGATACTTTTCACGTAGTACTTTTCGTTTTATCATATGTGGTACCCAACATAAAGAGCAGGCGCCTGTTATCCAATATGCAAGACAACAACCTACACAACTACTACCATCGATTTTTTGAGCATTTTGACCAAATAAACATGGTAGACAGCAGAATCCACAACAACATGTCTTAATATCACTAAAACAGCCGAATAATGATTCTAAAACATAGATAGATAGAAATTAAAAAAAACGAATAACTAGTCATAGAAGAATTTACAAAACTGACCATTCCATGGTCTCCAAACACGTGCACGTGCTTCATCAACTGCAGTATCAACAACTTCTGGATTTTTGTCCATATTAATGAATAACGGTGTTGTATTTATAAACTTAGTTTCTTACGTTACCGGTTTAATAAATCCTTTGTTTCAACGTAAATCAAACTATTCTTTAATGGCCTCTCTACGTTCTTTTCCACCTCTTTTTATATGCATCGACTGTTCTTCACCATACACAAGGTCTGAACTAAAAAAAATATACGAAGGATAGCTAAACGAGGGTTATGAAGGATAATATATAAATGAAATATATGAAGGATAAATAAACGAGATATATGAAGGTTAGATGAACGAAATATATAGAACATGACATTACACATATTATATTTAACGGATAAGAACAAAAAAAAAAGAGAATACGTTATTTTATAAACCAGAGACCAACATTAATATCAGGTCACCCACCAAATCAATTCACGGATACTACTGAGCGTCTCTACAATGAACAGAGTGCGAGTGTGAGTATTAAACGAAAGAGGTTTCCTGCGTATTATAATAAATCTTGAATATGATGGCAAAACAAAACAAACAACTATAAATCATAGATTGCAACATAGTGCATTCGAAACTGGATAATTTAATTCCGATTGGATAACTATACATATTTGAATAAAAAACATACGGGATTTTGTAGGATATCTGAAATTGCGAGGAATACATTGTTAATATGCATAAATGATTCTTTAGATTATTGATATATTGAATCGTTCACCATCACATATCGATGACAATTATTCTATAAAAATTTTAATTTTTTATATACTGAAAAGTAATTTGTGAGCAAAAATCAATTTAAATTACTAGTCTTTATCTCAACAACGACATCTTAATTAATTTGAATTTCAATCCTTCATGCGTCGCAGTCTTAACGTTGTGATTAACGAGTATGATAAGACCAGTCTAGAGTGTGAAGCTACAATTATGAATGAAATAAAACATTCACTCTCACACTTGCATTATATCTTCTTGTTTCGTCATAAGTTATAAAATATTCTTCAATATATTTATTTATTATACTAACTTAACCATCCCATGATTTATTTTTTTTGTTTGACGCTATTGAATAAAATTCACTTTGTATCTAAATAATAATTTATATGAATAAAACACATAACATCTCTCTTAATACTATTGATGATGTCATAATCAAAATGAGATGTTATTAAAAGTTAGAAGATTAAATAGAACAATTTTAATATTCAGTGAATTCAGTATTAATGCCTTTTTCCTTTCGAAATCATTTTTTTTAGTTCATAAATTGAATTATCAAGTTCCAATGTTTTCTTAGTAGAAGCAATAATCGAATATCTGTCAATAAACTGATTCACATGTATTTTTATATTCATAATTTTTTCGAATCATTTTGTTAACTAATATAGATTTCATTCTTATTCATCTTGATTGTTTTCTTTTATTAAAAGAAGTTTTATTAATTTATTTTCAAAAGTAAAAATTGAAATTTTATTAAATTAAATTTAAAATTTTTTCATATTTTTATATTCGATGATTATTATAATCAACAACATAAAGATTTTCTTCATTATCAAATAATAAACTTGTGGGTAAACTCAATTGATTTGATTGCATTCCTCTTCCATTTCCACCAACAACAATTTCACCTTCTTTATCTCCTTCACACCAACGCATTATTCGATTATTATTACGATCTGCTACATAAATTTGATCCAAATGATTAACAATCACTCCTCGAGGAAAAGACAATTGCTTGAGACTATTTCCATAACCTTTTCCACCAGCAACAATAATTCCTTCTTTTGCATCTTTTTTCCATTTCATTACACGATGATTGTGACCATCTGATATATAAAGAGAATAATCTTCATCAATACATAGATTAGTTGGATAATTTAGTTGATTAAGTCGATTTCCTTTCCCATGTCCACCTGCAACTAATTCACCATTTTCATCTCCTTGTTTCCATCGTCTTACTTCATGATTCATCCAATCAGAAACATAAATATAACCATTTTTATCGATTGCCAAACCAAAACAATAAATATTTGAAATAATAATTTGTTGATTTGTTTGATTTTGATCAAAATATCGAATTACTTGTTTGTTTTCAAAATCAGAAATAATAAAAGAATTATTTTCTTTCTCAAAAATTATATCTCTTGGAAGATTCAATTGATTATTTTCATTTCCATTTCTATCTGCTTCAATGATTTGACCAGTATTTGAATTTAATTTCCATCTAACAATATGATCATTCGAATAATCAACAATATAAAGTGATTTATCATTATCAAAAAAGATGCCTTGAGGATCAGAGATTTGATTTGATTTCTGTCCATCTTCATTTCCTTTAGCAACAGTAATTGCAAATTGTTGAAATTTAGTTTTTCTTATCTGAATTTCTCCTAAAAATAATAGATTTTCCTTTTATTCAAATGTTTTCTCATTATTTTTAAATAACAAGAACAACTTGTATATGAATTTGTTTTAACTAGAGTCCTGCAAACCGGACGGGTACCCGACACCCGGCCCGACCCGGACCTGGGTACCGGGTAAAATTCGCCGGGTCGGTTCGGGCATCGGGTGTGGGCTTGTGTGTGTGTGGATGTGAGATAAGAGCAAGATCCACATCTTCAGCTAGCTCCTGATTCACTTGTTTTTTTACGTAATTTTACATAATATATATTTTTATTTGTTAATTATGAATAGGGGTAGGACAGTTCCATATGAGTTACGTTCTTAAGAACTGTATCATAGTTCTTTTGACCAGTTCATCTGAACTTGGAACTATGAACTGTCCTACCTCTACTTATGAACGAAACTGAACATATTATATTTATTGAACGAAATAAAGGTTTAGAAATCTGATCATACTTTAGAAAATAACTGAGTAGACCGGTTCGGGCCCGGGTGTAAAAAAAATTGCCGGTTCGGTTTCGGGTACAAAAAAGTGCACCCGTGCAGGACTCTAGAATAAACATACCGAATGATGAAATAACTGAAATTTTCTTGATAAATTGTTGTGAATCTTGTCGAATAGAAATATTTGATGATTGAAGAAAGTCTTCTTTCATTTGTTTTAATTTTAATTGAAAATGATTTAAATCAATTTCATTAAATTCATTTTCTTGACGAATTTCTTTTAATTTCTGAGATAATTCAATAAACTTTCTCTCAGTATTATTGATCAATTTTTGTGTCAATTTCATCACTGTTTCTCGACATTCTTCTGCTGTTTGTTGAATCTGATGAATTGAATTTGTTTCCCATTGATTAATTTGTTGAATTAAAGAAGAATTGTCTAAGTTTTGTTTGTGTTGAATAATTATTTGTTGAAATTGATCGTGATCATTAATAATTTCATTTAATTGTCTACGAGGAATTGGTCGATGTTCTGTTAAACGTTGAAAATTAAAATCTTTTGAACATCCACGACAAATATATGTCGTATTTCCTTTATTGCAGATAGAACATTGTATTCTAGTGTTTGCTTCTGCCATTTGCTGATGAATTTGGAAAAGAAATAAATAGTCATTCACATTTTGCCTGTGTATTTATTTATACAAAACAAAATGAGTCAAGGTAGATGAATATCAATAGGTAGTAAGAGAACGAAGAAAATCATTGTGCAATAGATAAGAAATTGTGTAATGATGAAAATAATTTTATTATTCATTGGTATTCAATGAAAATTAAGTCTCTTTGAGGAAGATGAATTATAAGAATTTTATTAATGTTTTGTCTTTTATATGAATTGAGATACAAATAATATTGTAATTTTCATTGAATAACAAACAAAAAAATTTTTTTATGAAATTTTGAATAGATGTCATTATAATCTATTCAATTTTCTTAAGGATATTGATTAAATGTGTTTAAATAAACAATTGATTTTAGATCAATCGGGTTTAATTTGAAGAAAATAAAATGAAAAGGAAAATTATTTCGAAATATTCGTCGTTGTGGAAATTATTTATAGAGGATCATCTCAAAAACCAAAGGGCCACATCTTAGGTGTGGTCACAGGTGTTTGTAAGAGTATTAGTTTAATTTTACATTCACACCCTCAGTTTTTAGGAGTTAACACTAAGATTTGTTATTCAGTAAATGGTTTCGAGTTCGTCTATAAATATATAAAATTTTTATCCACCTTTTTTGTGTCCTTCTTATTAAAGGGGAAAATCTAAATAATGCTGATTTGATTTTGATTGTTTCATGGCATTCTTGTGTTAGACGACAGAACTGCCTGTCGATTCTGGTCGCATCTTCATGATGAACTCTAAAAGTAATTAGCTGGATACGGATAGAAGAATGTGATGAAGATTTTGAGTATAGTTGTTAAACTCATCTAATCGATCATTTTCTATATGATTTAATCTTTACTTATATTTTTATAATTGACTATACGAATAAACTGATATCCCAACAAATCTCTCTCTCTTATTTAAATATTAAATTTCACGAGATATATGTTAAAATCCAATCATCAGCTCTATAAATGGATTGATTCACTTGGAAAACATATATGTAAGAGTTTGATGTATAAGCGAAAGATAATTCAGCAAAAACAAATATGAAAAGATCTAACAACGCAGGCAGATGACTATTTTTATAATACAGAAGTTGTTCAGCATAAAATACATGTACTTCCATCAAGTTGAGAGAAATTAAACGAGGAAATATAATCAATGTAGATGAATGCTGTTTATTTTCTTGCAACTGTCATTGTGAAATATTGAACTGTATCAAATATATCACCTTGAAAAGAGGATGTGGGTGTGTTCTACTGCAGATATTCTCACACCCTTACCTCATTAGTAAAGATAAAAAGAAATCATACTGTTTCTATTCTGTTTATATAAATGAATGAGTCATTAGAAATACAGAAATATAATTACAAAAGGTGAATAGGAAGTGAATCTTTTTTTGCTTTCTATTTTATATGACTTACAAGAATCATTAGAAATAGGTAAGTAATGATTTTTATCTGACTCATATCTAAATCAGAAGCACTTGGAAAAAAATCAAATATCATACTTTCTATAATGATTCATTTAGTCAAATGCATCCTATGTTGGTATTTTCCAAGTTCGTTTTAGTTTAATGTACATATGACTGTTAACATTTAACAGTAATATGTTGTAATCAAATTTTCAAATATTCATCTGTACGAAAATAACTTATTCTTAAGTTGGATATTTTACAACAGATAATAGCATATGTATTAGATGAATTCAAACAATTCTGATAAGTTAAAAGTTCTGTTTTATTGAAATATTAAAAGTGATAATAAAAATAAAATAAGTTTAAGTTTGTTAGATTAAATAAGATGATTCAAATCTTTTATTTTCGATAAGCCACTGGTTGAGCACGTACGGGTAATACGTTAGGACGACCTTGTGCTCCACCTAGAATTTCATAAAAAAGATAAATGATAGAATATCAAAATGTATTCAATACGTACTTCTACTCTTTAGTTCTCGAGCCTCTTGACAAACAGCACACGGTCCACAACAAGCAGTTACAAGACAATCATGACATGGTTCTGGTTTCAAAAGATATTTTTGACGTAATACTTTTCGTTTCATCATGTGTGGGACCCAACATAAATAACAGGCGCTCGATACCCAATATGCAAGACAACATCCTATACAGCTAGTACCATCGGTTTTTTCAACATTATCACCAAACGTACATGGTAGGCAGCAGAATCCACAGCAACACGTTTTAATATCACTAAAACAGCCGAATAGTGATTCTAGAACATAGATAAATAGAAATTCATGAAGAAATTAATAAAACTGACCATTCCATGGTCTGCCTGCATTTGCTTGATCAATTGCATTATTGATATTTTCTGTCTGGTTGCTCATAGTGAGTAGCTCTATAATGTTTATGTATAATAGATAAATTGCGAATGAATGCATATACATGTAAGAGTACAACCATATAAGTATGTTTAAAAAACACGCGAAGCGTGACATTTTCTCTCCTTACATTATCATACTTTTCTTAATTAGACATTATTTACCTGTGTTACTTCCTATTATATTTTCTAATAAAAATATAATATTTAGTTGGTAAAAAAGTATAGAATGAATCAGAATATGTATTACTTGATCAGTATTAAAAATATCTTATTGTGCATAAGTAGCAGTTGAAACATATAGTTTAGACGAGCAAAAAAATAGAAAGGAAACTGTGCTGGAATTCGATAGTGTCAAATATGAAAATTGAATTCAAACTTTCAACTATTCATGTATATAAGCTGGTCGATGAGAATGCTTCCTATTCCCAAAAGTTACACATTCCGGAATCGCTGCACACACCCAACTTAATATCATTCAATTCCGGAATTCCTTGTATACGATTCCTGCCTTTTCCGGAACGGATCGAATTCGATTCCTGCCAATTCCGGAATTGCACAAGTTATACTTCATGTAGAAATGATCCTCCTGAATAATCGAATCGATTCCGTAGCGGAATTCCGGAATTCGTGCACATTCCGGCTTTTCCGGAATCGGTAGGAATGGGCAGGAATTCCGGCTTTTCCGGAATTGCACAAGTTATACTTCATGTAGAAATGATCCTCCTGAATTAATCGAATCGATTCCGTAGCGGAATTCCGGAATTCGTGCACATTCCGGCTTTTCCGGAATCGGTAGGAATGTGCAGAAATTCCGGGAAATGCATGAATTCCGGAATTCCGTATTTTTCTTTATGTCCAGGCTTACATAAATATCAATTGATCTAGTCATTCCGAAATTGGTAGGAATGTGCAGGAATTCCGGAATAGGTAGGAATCGAATGCAAGGAATTCCGGAATTGAATTATGTTAAGTTGAGTGAGCCAAGCGATTCCGTAATGTGTAACTTTCCGGAATAGAATGACTGCTCTGGTCGATAACTATTTTATATATATTTTAATTGTCTTTCTTTTGAAATTGATTCCATATCTCTGCCGAGATATCATTTCCACCGAGATACAAATGCTGAAGTGTCTATGTAGAGAGATAAAAATAACAGTGACAAAAATAAATAGAGACTGTGACTCACCACATTACTTGCAAGAGCATTGACAAGATATTGTGCCTCTTGATCTCCGATTTGATTGTATCCAAGTCCAAGTGTAATGATCGTCTGTATGCAAAAAATGAAAGTTGTATTCAGATTGATAGTTAAAAAATTTAATTTTACCTTGTTATTTTCTAAAGTATTGGCGAGATTTTGTATGCCATGCCTTCCAATTCCGTTGGCGTCTAGATAGAGTGTAGTGAGTATCTGAATAAAAAAGTGTAGATATTTATAAGAAAGAGGAATAAGACACTGCTATTTACTGTGTTGTTTTGTAAAGCATGAGCAAGATATTGTGCACCTAGATCTCCAATTGAATTATTTTGAAGGCAGAGTTCTTTTAGTGTCTGTAGAGAAATATATAAATACTAATGAAAGAAAATGGTAGGGGGATCAAATTTACCGTGTTGTTACGTAAAACATCAGCGAAATATTGTGCTCCTTGATGTCCAATTTGATTTTGCCAAAGCCCAAGTATTGTGAGTGTCTAGAAGAGAAGGTACAAATGAAATTGATAGTTTATTAGAAAATGCGGTTTACGCTGTTATTTTGTAAAGCATGAGCAAGATCTTGTGCCTCGCGATCTCCGATCTGACTGTCGCCGAGGTTGAGTTCGACGAGTGCCTGTATGGAAATGTATAGATATTTATGAGAAAAATGAATAGAGAATGAAGTTTACCGTGTTATTGTATAAAGCATTAATCAAATATTGTATCTTTTGGCCACTGATTCGATTCGAATGAAGATCGAGCTTGGTAAGTGTCTAGACAAAAAAATTTCAAATAAAATGAAAAAGAGACTAACGCTTGCACCCTCCATATAGCAAATGGTTCAGATACAAATGTAGATGAGTGAGAAAAGACAAAATGTCTATTTGTCGTATGTAATCCACTTTTATACATACCTTGCCTGAAGATGTATCAAGTATTTTATTGAGTGTTCTCTCTGTCAAACGATAACCATTGTCCATCCATGATGTTTCAACTCGAACTAAATCCTTAATGCCAGTGCAGTTAATTGGTATCGTGTGAAGCCAGATCTCATTTTCCCGCAAGACATAAGCACTAGCTACAAACCATCGTTTGTCGTGAAGCCAGAAAGAGGATCGAAATGGAGCAATAAGAACTTCAAGATTAATCGAATCATCGTTTTTGTTATCAGTATAAAAGAAGATGAATTCGAATTTATCTAGTTTTGGTAGTTTGATAGAAATGAGGTTTTCCCAATAAGTACTATCGAAAACAGAATCAAGCATTTTTCTTTGAGAAGCCAGCTTGAGATGACGAAGTGAAGGTGTCATCGAAAGTAATAAATCGAGATGACGTGTTGAAAGTGAACAGTGTGGATGGGAGTTATGGTTAGGACAGTTCCATATTAGTGTCGTTCTTAGGAACTGTACCAACAGTTCTTTGAATAGAACTGTTTGAAAACTAATTTTTTGTAAATAAAAACAGTTTTGAGATAGACCAGTTCCTCTGAAAGAACTGTTGATACAGTTCAGTTCTTTTGACCAGTTCATTTGAAGTTGAAACTGTGAACTGTCCTAATGCGGGTGTGGGTAAGTGTCGATGTGGATGAAGTTGATAGAGAGGACAACCACACTCACCCACCCTCAAGATGGCAAAGTGAAGAACTTGTCACTGTGTATATTCATGAAGGTCTTGATGTGAATTCAAAATGAGATATTAAATTTTTGTACGTAAATGCATTCTCATCGTCTTTATTTAATGAAACGATCGGTTATTGCTACAACAAATTCATATAGTTTATCGATTGAAAAAATTTGTAAAAATATAATCAAAGATCAATGCTTAAAATGCGATCAGATGAATCCTAATAAATATAAAATCTCGTTTCAGATGTCTGTTTATTTATTGTAAACTAAACTCGAGAATAAATGTTGTTAAAAAATAATTTTTTAAATATTTTATAGAAAAGAAATATGAATGAATTTGTAAATGATGTTAAAAACGATGATGCAATGGTAGTTTCTTTTCTTTTTACAGAAAGTGAATGAAGAAGATCTGTTCCGTTCAAAGCAAAAAATTCGAATAATAAAATTTTGTTCCGTCCTTAGAATGTGAATGTGTATTTAATCGCTTGGAAAACTCCTATTCCTATCAAAAATGTGTTGAACACTATCGATGTAGTGATTTCTTCAATATGAAGTCATAAAATACTATTCGATCAAAGATTCTTTTTATAAATGATCAGGGTTCGATTTTCATTTCAATTTTGACCAGTATATTCGAAATAGTTGTATGTATTATATTCCATCATCTTTTTTTGATATTAACAAACAAACCATAAGTGAATTAATCAGATATTTTCGTACTGAAAAGTATTTATATCGAGCTCAATATTCTGTAAATATTTAGCAATTTTATTTTTGATCAACAAGATCTTGCGGGTGATTGTATTCTTCTCATTCAATACCCACACCCACACCAAAAAGTAGTACATAATCTTTATTTTATTGCTTACCTCACTACTAAACATTAAAAAAATTATACTTTTTCTATTCTGTTTATATAAACGAATACGTCATTAGAGATACAGACATATGATTACAGAAGGGGAATAGGAAGTGAATCTTTTTTTGCTCTTTATTATATATGATTTTAAAGTACCATTAAAAATAGGTAAGTAATGATTTTTATCTGACTCGTCTCTAAACCAGAAGCGTTTGAAAAAGTATATTTATAGAAAAAATACCATGTTTCTTATAATGATTTATTTTGTCGAATGCATCTTATGTTGGTATTTTTCAAGTTCGTTTTAGTTTGATTGACATATAACTATTAATACTATAATATACTGATATAATTTATTGTGTTTATATCGAATAAAAGCTATACATCATTTAATTGAATAATGTTGATAATATCAAACAAGATTTTTACAAATATGCTAAGTCTTTTCGAATCTTATGCGTTTTTCTTAATCTTAACAGTGAGATATAATTTATTTCATACTAATATGTTGTAATCAAATTTTCAAACATCCATCTGTACAAAAATAACTTATTCTTAAGTTGAATATCTTACAATAGATAATAGCATATGTGTTATATGAATTCAAACAATCCTGATAAGTTAAAAGTTCTGTTTCATTGAAATATTAAAAGTGATAATAAAAATAAAAGAAGTTTATGTTTGTTAGATTAAATAAGTTGGTTCAAATCTTTTATTTTCGATAAGCCACTGGTTGAGCACGTACGGGAAATACGTTATGACGACCTTGTGCTCCACCTAGAATTTCATAAAAAAGATAAATCGTAGAATATCAAGGTTTATTCAATACGTACTTCTACTCTTTAGTTCTCGAGCCGCTTGACAAACAGCACATGGTCCACAACAAGCAGTTACAAGACAATCATGACATGGTTCTTCTTCCAAAAGATATTTTTGACGTAATACTTTCCGTTTCATCATGTGTGGTACCCAACATAAAAAACAGGTGCTCGATGCCCAATATGCAAGACAACATCCTACACAACTACTACCATCAATTTTTTCAACATTATCACCAAATAAACATGGTAGGCACCAGAATCCATAACAACACGTTTTAATATCACTAAAACAGCCGAATAGTGATTCTAGAACATAGATAAATAGAAATTCATGAAGAAATTAATAAAACTGACCATTCCATGGTCTGCCTGCATTTGCTTGATCAATTGCGATATTGATATTTTCCATATTGTTGCTCATAGTGAACAGCTCTATAACTTTTATGTTGGGTTATGTCGTTAGAAAGAAATAGGTATGAAAAAGAAACTATCGAAAGATATTTTTTTTCAATATATAATAAATAAACTGTAAATGAATATGGGTGTACGTGCAGTTACAACTATATAAGTATGTTAAAAAACACGCAGAGCATGACATTTTCTATCTTTACATTATCATACTTTTCTTAATTAGACATTATTTACCTGTATTACTTCCTATCATGATTCCTCCTTCTGCACATATAGTAATCAGACGCACATATTCTTAAAAAAAAGAAAATTATTTATTCGGTACTGTATATAGTATATAACTACTTATACATATACGTAAGCGAAGTAATCACGTTTGAAAACACGTGATACAAAAACTAATTAACATGCGATGCAAAAGTGAAAGACTCAAACATCTCTTAAAAAGCTCTTGTACAGTTTTTTTCAACTTGAAAAATTTGTATTACTCAATTGTTTCGAGCTGCACATATCAAACTAGAGGAAAAAAGGCATCAGAATGTAGCGCATCTAAATCTCTATCAATACCAATATTATGATTGTTTTTAGATTCGTTAGAGATTCTTTAATTAAAAGCGCTTTAAATATGAAATTTTCGTATAATTGAGTCTTTTACAAAAACTATTACTTTACAAAACATTCACGCATTACATTCAGAAATCATATACAAACTCAATTATTTTTGCGTTATTTATTCAAAATATGTCTGATCGTAGAAATCTCCCTGAAAAGACAAGCCAGCATATATTTTGTCTCGCTGCAAAACGGTTAAGTAGTGAGAATCACCAACTTAACTAGTCTCTTTCAGAAAAATCTATAGTTTTGTAGAAAAATCAGAAGTAAAATTAACTTTCAGTATATCATAGAAAAGTGAACGGTTCTCGGTACAAAAATCGCAATTTAAATTCTTTTCTCATTTCTTTTCTGCAGAGAAAAACTAATAGAAAATAGAAAATGACACTATTTGATCGTAAACTGTACGAGAACTTTTCAAGAGACGTTCGATGTATGAGTCTTTCATCTTCTCAGGTTCGTTCTGGAAAAAATATGTACTACAAAATTTGTAATTCAGACTCTGCTCTTTTCAACAAAAAATAGTTTCACTAGTTTAGAACTTAGTAAGACAATCTAAGATAGTCTGACATTTGTGCAAAGACTTTCGCATCGCATGTTACATATTATTCGTCGACAACACCGTTTGTCAACAGACATTTTACCAACAAACGTTTGTTAAGACACTTGAGGGTGTGGGTGTGGCTGTGGCATCCCATCTACGTTCACATTCACACCCTCTGGAATATTAATAACGTGTACACATGCATAATGTATATTTTTAATACGATACAAATGAAATACAATTTGAATTCATTATTTGCTTATCTTCGACTATGATAAAAATAGGAAAGAAACTCTTACAGACATAAATAATAGAAGAAAAAAAACGGTATATCCAAGAAAATTATTCAGTAAAGTTTGTCTTTTTTTTATTTAAGATTTGTGCCAACTAGTGCTATTTGTTGTTAGTTTTGCTGTATGTCTATTATGATGTACGATTGGCCAATTATGCATCCAAGGTCCTGATATACTTGTGTCAAATGGATCATTTTCTTGTCGTTCTTTTAATTCTTTTATTTCATTTTTAATTGATTCTCGTACAGAAGCTTCCTCTAATTTAGTTCGATTAATCTTTGACCATTCATTCCAATCTGGTTTAAAATTTTTATCATCACTTTTAGTCATTAATATATTATCTTTTAAACCATAAAATCCATTAGGTTCATTTGGGTTTTGCCTATTAAAATAAAAGTTATAAAAATATTTAAAAGAATTTTCATATAATAATTTCTACCATCTTAAATCTAAACTCCATCGTATATTTTTACTATAATTTTCCATTGATTTATGTGGAATTAAATTATTTAAAAATAAAACTGAACCAAATGGTACTTCACATGTAACGATAGTTTGTTCATTAACTGGAATATTTAATGTTTTTTCCATTTCTTCAACTGGTACTTCAACATACCATGTACCACCAGTACAACAATTATGTTGACAAGTAAGTCCTGGACGATGACCACCACGTAATAATTGTAAACATCCTTGGAAAATAAAAATAATTACTGGAATAAATCTAAAGAAATAAATTATATACCGTTTTCTTTATTTGCATCTAATAATGGAATCCATGCAGTTACTTGAAGAATATTCCAACATTCTTTATTTAAATCTAAATGGAATCAATAGAATCATCAATGTTAAATAGAAGATTTTACAAGCAGTATCTTGATGCCAAGGAACAGTGACTTGTTCTTGATTAGGTACCTACAAATCGACGAACTAATATATACATATATTTTTTTGAATTACTTTTGATCTTAAATTCCAAACAGGATGTCCAGCAATATCAGGTCCAAGTAATTGTTGAGCAACACTAAGTAATGTCTCATTTGACCATAATGATGCAATTTCTTGTGGTAAAACACCACGTTTATGAAGAAGAACAGCAGCACCTGGAAATTGTGCATCAATTGCAGTTAAACGTTGATAAAAACCATCATTTTCATGTAGATCTTGAATTTTACCCTAATATACCAAAAAGAACTATTTAGATCAGTTTTTCTTTTGAAAAGAAATTTTTTTTACTGCTTGATAAAGTTCTTGTGCCAATTCATCAACTACTCTTTCAATACCATGAATTGTTGATTGTAATTGATCTTGTTTTAATAAATTATGTTTAACAACAAAACCATCTTCAAAAAATTGATAAAACTCATCTTGAGTAAGTGGTCCAGGTATATAATTATGTTGCCATGATGCAATCTCTTTCGATAATGGTGGATAATAAGAACGATCCATAGATATTTCCGACATTTAGAATTTTAAATTATTCTATATCATAAACAAAAATAGCTGAATGATCATGCGCTTGCTTCAGCCTTTTATATAACTTATATTCGTATCTTTTCTTTTCTTATCATTTCTATTATTTTTATGCAAAGAATACAGAAGCCATGCCGCATGTAATAGACGACAAACAAAACAAAGACAAAAATAAATGTTATTGCACTGATAAATTCAAGTTTTAAAATATTGAGGGTTTGGGTCGATGTGAGTGTGGGTGTGGTCGATGTTGGATGTGGTTGAGGGTGAGGGTGTAAACATAGACGAGCGAAAAATGCAATACCCACACCCACACCCTCAGTACATAAACTCGATATATATATATAAACGTGTGAATGTCAACTAATGAGTAAAAGGTAAAAACTAATTACAAGCAAAGTTTATGATACGATCTAGATCATAAAAGTGTCTTTAAAAGAGCAAAATACAAAAACGCCAAATATATCGATTATCATATATTTATATAGTTTAACAAGAATAGGATTTTAAATTATATTATTAACTGATATTTATTACATAATAGAGGATATATGAATTGTATAACTCATTGATGTCGATGTAGATTAATCTATGTTAAGTACTATGATAATCGTGTTTGATATACTCATTTACGTGATTGAACAGATCTTGTGCAAGCATATATATTTATTTTGTTATGCTTGATTTTTTTACAAACAAAAAAATGGTCACTCATAGTTCTAATAGATAGCATGACAACTAAAAGTTCAAATAACATATAATGAGAGTAGTAACGCTTTTATAACCTTTGAAGAAATGTTAAATGTCATGAAGTAAACATTACTATTGAAATATTTTCTATACAAATATAGATGTTGAATAATATCGATATCACGAAAGAAAGAATGAGTAATAATGATATAACAGTTTGTCAATCAAAACAGATTTATTATAGTTTAATATTATCTACATGTATATGTTAACTTTGTATAAACTAGATAGATTTTGATTGATTTTCTATTTCTTTAATAACGAGTGATCGTTTGCAAAGAAACGAACAAGTTGAGCATATGTAAAATATTGATATATGACTCAGTTTCAATTGAAAAAAATATTGTTTTTTTTTCTTAGTTTTTTCTTCTGTTATGTAAAAAGTGTCATATATCGTCATGGTTTATTAGTTGCTAGTTAAAATTCTTAGGTAATAATTGATTCGAGTCATTTAACTTGTATTTTTCATACATTCACTTTCTGTAATCATGCGATATAATAGATATGGACCTGTAAAACCGAACTGGAGTCCTTGGAAAAATTTACCATTAGTGATAGCTGCAGGTGCCGGGACAGGTTTAGTTGTTATAGGTACAATATTAGGATTAGGTTTAGGTATTGGATTACACAATGATAGTCAAAATCTTACTTATTTCACAGACAGTACGACTAGTACTACAACAACAACAGCAACAACCACAACAACGACAGTATCGACGGCATCTACAACAACATCAACGACATCAACATCAACAACGACAACAACGACTACGACAACATCAACATCAACATCAACAACGACGACAACGACAACATCAACAACGACAACGACCACGACAACATCAACAACGACAACAACAACAACGACAACGACAACAACTGTAGCAGGAGGCTAGTTATAATAAATAGATATGTTTGATTATTTTGTCAAATTATTTATATATATGTATATTGATTCTTTTTTTTATTTTTCATCGCTTTCTACATCTGTTTATGTCTCTCATATAGATATACTAACAAAAAATAAAAATATCAGAATTGTTCATGTATGTGAAAATTATTTATTAAAATAATCTGTATTTACTTTCAAGAACGTATCGTACAGTATAATTGCACTTACTATTGAAAAATACTATCAATGCCTTCGGACAAAAACAAAATATCATGCTGGGTACTGAGTTTATCTCGAGAATGGACAAAATCTTATTCAACGATAGAAATATTTGTAAATTTAATAAATGGCTTTTAAGTACCAATTTATTCTATTGACAAAACAATATTACATTACATGCATATCAAAAGTCATTTGTATAATATGAAACACGTGCGATATATTTTGGTAGAAAACACAAAAGGTTATCAAATAGTTTTCATTTCTATATTTTTGTTTATTACCTGTGAGATATTATCATGAAAATTTTTCTTTTGAAAATGACTAACAAATGTTAAACAAAATTACATGTTTATTGCGCTTTTATATAGTATCAACATGTGTTTATACGAAATACTTTTTGATTAAAATATCAAATCACGCGTGTTGATTATTATATTTTATCGTTCCTCTATTACCAACTAGTAGAAGCTATATATGATAATCAATATATTAGAATAAGAAACTTTCGAGTAGTTATACATACAAAATAAATAGTTGCTCCTGTTACGTAATTATATTTGTATCTAGAGTTTTCAAGCACGCTATTTTTGATTATACAAAGGAGAAAATAATTATTTTTAAAGTCTTGAGGGTGTGAATGTGGGTGCTAGGTGAATACACTATTCATATCCACACCCACACCTTTCTTGTTTCTCTTTTTCGTTATTGATGCTGATATACTATTATATCACTTTTTTTATCGGTTGTTAGATGCCGCTTGCTCCTACAACTATTACCGCCGAAAGATTTAAATGTCAAATAATGTGTTAGTGTAACAAACTAACATCAGTAGTTTCTCGAAATGCATCAACGATATTTTGATAAAAAATATGTTTATTCTTATATAGTTTATTGGGTCACTTTCATATATGGGTATGAATTTACACTTATTTAAAAGAACAACAAAATGATACGCCTATTTAACATTAGTTTTTTCGTTTCATCATAGTTCATGGTTGAGCGCAAACGAAGAGAAAGGCCTTTCTTCTTCTCGTTCTACGATAATAATATATGAGAAGAAGAAGAAGAAAAGAAAAAAGAAAAATATATCCTTCGTTCTGTATTCTCTATGCGTATATATATTCATTTGTATTGTGTATCGAATATTAAATAGGCAAGAAAATTATACACACACGTGCAACTCGTCACATTTCAATACTAACAAACAATGTATACATATGCACGTGCTTTAGCACAATTGAGTAAGATGAAAATTTTAATGTGAACTGACAAGTGAGGGTTTACTATGAATTATGTAAATTTTTTTTGATATTTCCTAAATTAATACAAAGTTGATGAGACGAGATGCTATCTATCGTTCGATTCAGATAAATATAGTATATTCATATACCACTCATAGTGTCTTATTTTAACTCTGATCTTTTCGAGTAAATAACGAATCTGATGAGGTATTCGGCACTAAAAAACATCTATAAAGAAGCGATTAGATCTAGACAAATAGGCAACATATTTATAATCTATTTGACAAGTACTTTCTGAAAACCTCTGATAAAAAGAACTGGATCTCTTTTATTTGATTAGAATCAATCCAGATTGTATGTCGAAGATTTAACTCGTGTTCAATAGATAATCAATTCCGTCTTCGTCGTGCTGTTGATACTGACAATGTTCCACTCGCTCAACTTAATCAACAGAGTTTTTTTGAAACATATGTTGATGATTGTGATACTCCTTATAGTAAAGATGATATAAAGAAGTATTTTCGTACGTCAGTTAGTCCAGAAACATTTGCAGATAAAATTGCCGATTCAAAACAAGCAATATGGATAGTTGAAGACAAAACAAATGATGAAATTGTTGCATTTGCTAATGCTGGTCCATATAATATGCCTCTTTCCAATGTTCAAGCAGAAAACGATGGACAATTTTATCGACTCTATATTCAACGTAATTATCAAGATTATGGACTCGGTCATTGTCTTATGAAAGTGGCTTTATCATGGCTAGAAAAACAATTTCCTGGACGACCTATCTGGCTTGGAGTATGGTCAGGTAATTTGAAAGGTCAAGAATTTCATAAAAAATACAATTTTCATAAAGTCGACGAACGATATTATCAAGTTGGAAAATTCAAAAGACATAGCTTCGTTATGCGACGTGACAGTTCTTCATCCTAAAATATGATTTTCTTCATATATTTTTACTTATTTCACAATGGAAGATAATTAATGCTTGTGTTTTTTTTTCCTAAATTACGAGAAAGCGTTTACGAATTAATCAAACAAATACTATCGTAGTGAATTAGTGTCACAGCAGAAAAAATTAAGCAAAGAAAATAAAAGAAAAATCCCTAAATAATTGTAATTTTTTGAAAAAAACCCGCAAGTAATCGGCAAAAGGTGCTGAAACTGACGACCATCTCGAGTGTGTATTTAATAAAAAATAATATAATTATAACCTGTGTATGAAAGCTACGATTGAATCTATTCATAGATATTAATAATAAATGACGAAGAACAGAAGCACATGGTTGATATTTTCGTATTATAAACAAACGTTGCTGACGTAGTTTATACTTTCTTAGAATGCACATATTTTATTTATTTTAAAAAAAAGAGTAAATACATAACGGACAATAAAAATGTCTTGTTTTGATTATTTTGTTGAAATCAAAGTTAATGGAAACTTTGAGTTTTTTCTTAGCTTTGTTCAACTGGTGTTGGACTACAAGTATGACATCCTGGACATTGTTCTCCACTACTGCTTGTTGTAAAAGTTTGTTGAGCATTCGCGCATGCTATATCTGGACATGCTCTTTTTGGACATGAAGGACAACGTGGACATCCTGCACATTCTTGACCATTGACGGTTGTAGAAGTTGGTTCAGCATTTGTGCATTTTATTGCTGGACACTCTAGTATTGGACATGAAGGGCAAGTTGGACATCCTGGACATTCTGTACCATTGACGGTTGTATTAGTTGGTTCAGAATTTGTGCAGTTTAGTGCTGGACATTCTGGTAATTCACATTTAGGACAACTTGAACATGCTCGACATTTTGTGCCATTAAATGTTGAAAAGTTTGGTGTAGGATTTTTACATTTTGGTTTTGCACACTTGATATTTGGACATTGAGGGATCTATTAATAGAATACTGATCAGGTAAGATTGAGTTGAAATCAAACTATTACTTACGCGTTTAGCTGATTGATCATTTGTTCCATCTGGTGCTATTTAAAAAAATGTTTCAAATAAAATTTATAATTTGCTTTCGACGTATAAATAATTACCTGGTGCACAGTATGCACACACGATTATGCACAAAACGCAAATAAGCTTCATCGATATCATCATATTAAGTCGTAGTTTTTTTGTCTACCAAAAATATATATAATTCGTTGACTATTTTATCGATCGTTTATATACAAATCGAATGACTAAAACGATAGGGTAGAACAAGAAAAAAAATGTCGTCAGAAAAAAACTATAAATAGAAAGGTGAAACATAAGTGCAATTACACGTTATATATCCACTGACGTTATTTAATGATTCAAAAATCATCTACGAACATAAAAATCTATAAATAATCAAGGACGATATACCAAGTACTACGTAATAAATAAAATATCAATAAATTGTCAGAATTGAACTTCACTAAGTCATCAATATATTTTTCTAATAAAACAAAGTACTTAAATATTTTGACGATAATTTCTAATAAGGAAACACGCATGAATAACATTAACGAGAATGCTATTATCAATGTATTGCTAAAAATAATTTTTTTTCAAAGAAAAGTACCCAGAGATAAAATAAAACAATCTTCTTTATTCCTTTTTACCCGAATGATTTTCTAAAAGAAAAGCTTTTTCTCAGCATTAAAAAAAAATAGTAAATTTTTTTTCTAAAAGGATCTATAAATAGCTGAGTATGATGAAATTTCATGAATATCAAGAGCGTAATTTCAGATTGTAGTAATTTTATCAATTATATCGATTTCATGTTCATTTTTAATTTTTGTTTATTTTGATCGGCAACGAGAAAAAAAACATCCCACACCCACACCCTCAAGATATTCTATTCGTCTTTAGTCAAATGATTTTCAAAGGAATATATTTATTACAAAGTTTATTTATCAAACAACGGAATTAAGACTATTTTTCGAAATTAGAAACTAGTGATCGTTATTAAAAAAATCGAAATCGTTTTCCACACCCACACCCTCAAGAGGATAATTTTTTTTCTTCAAAAAAATATAAACGCGTTCAAGGATAAAAATTTTCACATGGCTAATTATATAAGTCATATTTTTTAAAACCTTTTCATAATTTCTCTCATATATATATATATATATATATAGTCTTGAAAAGAGAACATATATTCTCACTTTTGTGTTGATATATTGATGGACGAGATTGATGAATCGCCACTAATCTTCGATATTAAATTCTCGACTATGGTTATCTTAATGAGTATATCTATTCCATGTTCAATTTGCATTTTTATTTATTTTTATCGACACCGAAAGAAAATTTCAATTCATCAACATCTAACTCTTATATTAGTTATTTTCTGTTTCATGGATATGATCTTTAATTATCCAATGGCTATGTTCCAGAATCGACACAGAAGAGTTATTTTAGAAACACCAAGTTTTTGTGCATGGTGGAATTGGTGGGCTTATTCATCGACTACTGCATTAGTATGGATTGCTGCTTATGGTTCAATTGAACGACATTTACTTATATTTCATAATGGTATTATGGCAACAAGAAAAAGACGATTCTTTCTCCACATTCTACCAATGTTAACTGCAATTGTTTGCTCTTATACATTCTATTTCGTTGTCATTGTTTTCCATTCTTGTGACGACTATTGGGATTATACTGCAGTAAGTTCTATAGAATTTTTCTTCTACAATTGAAATATTTTATTATTTTTCATTAGCTGCTTTGTCTTTTACCATGTTATATATACAGTGAATCTACAGTTGCATTATATGATTTTGTAATGCATACAATGATGCCATTAAGCATAGTAACTGTAGCAAATGTGGCTTTAGTTATTCGAGTATTATGGCAAAAAAGAAATCAACATGGAGATTGGCAACGAAAATGGAAATTAGCTGCACATCTTATATTAATTGCTATCTTCTTTATGATTACTTGGTATCCATTGGCAATCAATAGTATTATCTACATGTATACATCGTCATCGGTATCGACGGATTTACAAGTGAAATATTTCTTTTTTCTTCCGAGTTTATTGGAAATGACACTTCCAATAGTTTCGGTATTTTTTCTACCAGATTTCAAAAAAGTAGTTTTTAGATTCCGACAAAACACTATCATCCCGCTTAATTTAAATCATTAATATTATACTGTAAATGTTGTCACGTAATACAACTTCGTTTTTAAATGCTTTTTTATGTTGTTCTAAACTCTAATAAAACAAAAACCATAGCACTATCAACTTCACGTGAAGAATATCAGAAAAAAACATCATGCCTTTGATTTGAAACTATATTGTTTGAAGATAAAAGGAAATGTTTTAACTGTCTAATGAACACTCTTTTCTTCTCTAATTATGCCATTTGTATATATAGCCTTGAAAAAAACAGTAAATGTTGTCAGTTTTCTACGGATATACCAATGGCGGAGGATGATGAATTGTCACGAATCTTACAAGCTAAATTTTGGATTATACTCATTTTATCAAGTGTATCTATTACTTGTTCCATATCAATATTTATCTATTTCTATCGACAACGAAATAGAATATTAATGCATCATCATTTAATTCTTCTCTTAGTCATTTTCTGTTTCATAGATATGCTTATCGACTATCCATTTGTCATGATCTATTATCGTTATCGAAGAGTTATTCCTGCAACACCTAGTTTTTGTTTATGGTGGAATTGGTGGGTTTATTCATTAACTGCTGCTTTTATATGGGTTGCAGCATGGGGTTCAATCGATCGACATTTACTTATATTTCATAATGGTGTTATGGCAACACGAAGACGACGATTTGTTTTTCATACACTTCCCATGCTAATTGCAACTATTTATCCGTATATTTTTTATTTTATTGTGATTATTTTGAACTCATGCGAAAACTATTGGGATTATAATTATGTAAGTTTTATAAAATTTTTTCTACAAACTTATATATAGAAAGATTTTATCATTATTGATTAGGTCTTTTGTCTTCAACCATGTTTCGGATATAGTCAACCTACTGTTGCATTATATGATTTTGTGATGCATACAATGATACCATTAAGCATAGTAACTGTAGCAAATGTGGCTTTAGTTATTCGAGTATTATGGCAAAAAAGAAATCAACAAAGAGATTGGCAACGAAAATGGAAATTAGCTGCACATCTAATATTAATTGCTATCTACTTTATGATTACTTGGTATCCTGAAGCGATTAATAATATTGTTTACATATATACATCATCACCGGTATCAGTTAGTTTACAAGTGAAATATTTCTTTTTTCTTCCGGCTATATTAGAAATGACACTTCCAATGGTTTCATTATTTTTTCTACCGGATTTCAAAAGAACAGTTTTCAGATTTCGACAAACTACTGTTAGGCCTGTAACTTTTAATCTTCAGACAATGACGGCTAGAAGACTTTAGATTTTTAGTGATATTATATTGTAGATGTTGTCACGTAATACGATTTCGTTTTTAAATGTTTTTTCATGTTGTTTTAAACTCTAATAAACAATTATTAAAATATCCTGAAGTCGGTACTTTTTTATATTGTATACTGAAGCATATTTCTAAATCTCATTTGTGCGTGACAAATATGTGTTTGACGTATATCACATTTTTTTTTATTTTTGAAACCAATGAGTTGTTCTGTTTTTGCACGAATACACAATTTTGTGTTCATTAACCTATTCCTTCAACTATATAAATTAAGGCTTAATATAATGGTTGGAGAAAAAGTGTTGAACAATGGCGGATGTGGATGAAGATGGGTGGGTGTGAGTGAGGTTGTGACTGTGACTGAATGTAAATATGGAATGAATAATATACTCACCCACACCCCTAGTTGATTCGCACTACACGATTGAAAAATCAATGTTATAGTCATTTATTCAGATACCTTAACAAGAAAAAGATTTCTCTTTTTTTACTGATATTTATTAACATTGACTGATGTTGTTATGAGACACATGTGCACATAGTCAAATAAATAACATAAATCTTTACTTTTTTTTATTGTTTTATAGCAAGTAATTGATCTCATGAAAGTATCAAGTAACAGAGCAATGTTTTATATACCACATAACTCAAATTGTATATAGATGCGATGACTGAGAAGAAACTTTTTATTTCGAATGTTTATTAAAACATCGTCTGAATCTCACGAAATGTCTTTCAATCTTTGAAAATTCATCCTGGTTCGATTATCATTCGAACGAAGTGTGGACGCAGCTGTGATCAATATATCTTTTTTTTATTAGAAAAAAATAATAAATCGTTGGCTTTCGCGTGGGAGCACTTCGAGCATTTTTCCGTTCTTCCTCTATTTGAAGATTATAAACACGTTTTGTGCTCTCATATCGATCAAAGGTTAATTTAGCAGTTAAAGAAGAAAAAAGATTTTTTTAGTCTGTCATACGACAATGTCGGGAGAAAAAGGCAGAGAAAACGTTCTTCATGATGTGATTACCATTTGGTTGGATGAGTTGTTAACAAATCCTGAAAAACAATTGCTATTCGAACGAAAACATGATTTATTTTACTGCGTCAAGTCCATTCGTCCATTTCTCGATACAACTACCTGTCAAGAATACATTGAAAAGACGAATGATGTGCGGATAATTCTGATCGTTTCCGGTTCTCTTGGTCAAACATTTATACCTTCCATTCATGATTTGACTCAGATTACTTACGTCTATATCTTTTGTTTCGATATAGATAAGCACAACAGTTGGACAAAACAATGGAATAAAATCCGTGGTGTCTACAATAATGAGAACAGTTTATCAAGGAAGCTACAGGATGATTTAAGATCCTTGACTGAAGTTAACTTGCCATTTGGATTATTTGAGACCGGCCAACGTTCATTGAAAGATTTGACTAGTGAACAAGCTTCTTTCATGTGGTCTCAGTTAATCACTGAAGTTCTTTTACGTTCACCACAATCATCCGAAGCCAAAGCAGAGATGATCGCCGAATGTCGGTTGAGTTATAAAGACAATGAAGCTCAATTGAAGAACATTGAAATATTTGAGAAGAGTTATCGAGAAAATGAAGCAATCGAATGGTACACTAAAAATGGCTTTATCTTTCAATTATTTAATAAAGCTTTTCGTCGACAAGATTTCGAAGTGATTTTCAAATATCGTTATTTTCTTCTTGATTTATTCAAAGAAATACACTCCCTATACGTTCATCAGTATCAAAATGTAGAACACCATTTAACCGTTTATCGTGGACAAATGATGTGGAAAAGTGAGCTTATGAAAATAAAACAAAATGTTGGTCATTTAATATCCATCAATACGTTTTTCTCAACATCTATTTCATCGATTGTTGCAGCGAATTTCTGTGGCGATGGTGAATATGAATCCGAAGGGATTGTCTCAGTCATATTTGAAATTAAACTCGATGGCAATGCTCCGAGTCGTCCATTTGCTCAGATCGAAAAGTCAAGTGTGAATGAAGACGAACGCGAAGTTCTCTTTTCTATGGGTACTGTCTTTCATATTGAAAATGTCGATCTGGAAACAGATACAATCTGGTTGGTGAAGTTAACTTGGAATCATCAGACACAAGAAAAACTCGAAGAGATGAAACAGCTCACTGGTCTGCTCGATTTTTATACTCGTCAGCGTATCGGTGATCGCCCATCAATATTAATGTTTGGTTACTTTCTTTCTGAAATGGGTCTTTTACGTCAAGCATTGCGTTTCTATACCTATCTATGTAAAGCATTACCCAAAGATCATTCAGATCGAGGAATCTTGTATAACAATCTTGGAGAAGTTTTACGAAAATTAAACTATTTCAATCGAGCACGTTATCAATTTGAGAAAGCATTAGAGTTTTGCACCGATACTATGTCAATTTATCATCCGTTCTGGGCTATCATACATAGTAATATTGCTCTACTTAATTTCAGTTGTAGAAAGCCGAAAGAAGCTCTAAAATGCTATCGTTCTGCTGCATTTATACTTTCTCGATACACCGCCTACAATGATGAGTGCAAATTAATCTACATTGAAGAAGCTTTAGCTATCATATATCATGGTATGGGTGCAGCATTGATCTATCTCGCAGAATATCAGAATGCGATTGCCTACCAGCAGAAAGCTTTAAAAATAGAACTACGTATTTTACCAAATGACCATCCAACATTAATTGAATCTTATTATGAATTAGGCAATTTATACATGAAATCAGAGGAATATGTTGAAGCATTGAAAAATTTTGAAACTGCTTTGCGAATAGCCCAAAAGAATTTACTCGAGAAAGATCAACGATATATTTGGCTTCATGTGAATATTGCAATTTTAACCTTTTATGTCGAGAGAGATACATCGAAAACGTTGAAACATTGTTCTGATGCTCTAGAAATTATCGAACAAACGAATATAGCACGGTCGAGCAATTTGTATCCTGATGTGTATCAGAAATTAGCGATTTTATACTTTAATCTAAATCTTCTACCTCTCGCTTTCAGCATGTGGGAACAGTACATGCAAACAACCAAGTATCAAGCAATAGCCCAGAACAACCATATTGATCTTTCTGAAGTGTGCAGACAAGTCAACATCATCATGTCTTCTGAGACAAATTCGAAACTTAATCCAAACTACCTGCTACTCCATCAAGACAACTCTCATGAGATCATATCGATTCCTAAGCTTGAAAGCATGGGCCTATGTGAATTTGCAGATAAATGTCGATCAACAGGATATATTAGCTACGCTATTCGCTGTTATCTCTGTTTGTTAGAGCAGCAGCCTGTCACCAATGATCCTCATTTCGATCAGGTACATAAATCTCGTCTTCATAATAATTTAGCGGCATGTTATCAGGATTTAGATGATAATGAAAAAGCTTTGTATCATTACCAATCTGCATTGGATATTTTGACAGTTGAGAATAAAGAAGGAAGCTTACAAACTGCGATTATTCATTATAACATTGCTTTAATTCATTTCGAACTGGACGAATTGAATCGAGCAGAAGAACATTTACATAAAAGTTTAGCTCAATACAAAAAGCAATTAAACCATCAATCCGATATATTAGATGTGAAGATCTATATTGCATTGATCAAGATTTACCAACGATGGAGTAACTGGCACATGGTGTGTAATTATTATCAATGCATCGTCGATCAAATGAAAATCGACAGAGCAGAACCATCTATTATTGAAAAATATGAAAAACTTTTACAAAATGCAATTGAGAAAATCAATGTTGATTGAATTTTCTCCTGACTTTATCTATAGATCAACAGATACTTATTCGCACATCGTCATCCAGAAAATTTTTGTTGACTTTTCTGAGGGTGCGAACGATGGATTTGTTAGGAGATGCTTAATATTTTTTTTGACGTATTTTTATGTTTAGACGTATAGTGACTTTGATTGAGAGTGTGGGTGTTCATTTGATTCATATCTACACCCAGGATTGAAATAAAATCTTTTATTCGAATAGATGCATTAAGAAAATTTGCTTTTCATCGTCCTAAAGTTATTTAATAGTTCTTTGGGTGGGGTGAATATCCTTCGTTAATCTAATAAGAACTCTTACGCCCACCCCTTTTTTACTTACAATATTTAAGTAAATTCTTTTCTTTTTTTATCGTCATATTCACAAAAGAATAAATATCGATATTTATTCATATAAACTGTTATGAAGAAAAACTATTCATAAGAGAAAGAAAATACTTTCAACATCTATTTCATGTATAAATTCTTAATATAAATTAAAATTTTTTAATTCAAATAATACGTACATGTTTACACATATTTTTATGTAAAAAAACGTTATTTATTGATATTTGATTTTTCTTTTTTTCGTTAGAATACATACCCTTAGTAAATAGGTGAAAAACGATGAAAAGAGACCGAATTTCCTGGAAGAAAATTAGTGAGAGACTGCTCGAAGATCGACGCTAAATATAAATCATTGAGACTAATATTAAGAATGCTCAAACACTAAAATCAGGACCGAGATAGATCGATGCCGAGTCTCTCAGTCTTGATACATCTCTAGAAAATAAATATAAAATAGATGTGAATGTGTGTGTGAATAAGAATTTGAGTGTATCATATCTACTCTACCCACCCACGCACCCCACACATTATATTCTAGTAC
This sequence comes from Adineta steineri, assembly GCA_905250115.1. Taxonomy (NCBI): domain Eukaryota; kingdom Metazoa; phylum Rotifera; class Eurotatoria; order Adinetida; family Adinetidae; genus Adineta; species Adineta steineri. The sequence goes on along the minus strand of CAJNOI010000014.1, from coordinate 112,249 downwards.
TTTAAATACTTGCATTAGTTAGATTAGAATATGGATGCATGAAACTTTTCATGGCTGGATAATTGCTTATTAATCAATCGTTGAAATGGTTTTTCAACGAAAATGAACCAAATAACAGATGTGATGAGAGTAATTATTAATACAAGTATTAAGCATATAATTGCTAGAATATCGATTGAGTAGTGTGTAGGATCAAATATATGACTGTGAGTCATTATTAATTCGAATGCAATTCGACAATGAATTACATATATAAAATAACTCAATTTAGCAATCGGTGTCCAGATAGGATGCGATAGAAATGATCTAATCCATGGACTATAGTAAGGATGTGTTCGTGGACAAATAGCTGAAAAAAGAATAAATGCTTGTGATGGGTGGGGGTGTGGGTGTGGACATGAGTGTGGATTTATCTTTTCTTCACCCACACCCTTAAAGTTATATGATCAGACTGTCGAAAAAAACCTTTAATATTTTTAGTTTTCCTAAGATTTTCAGTTGATCTGAATATTGATTATATTCACGTCCTCAACAGTCTTACTCGATATGTGTGAACAAGTTGTTGTTATTGTTTACTAATGTATATAAATCTCTACTGATTGTTAGTGACTTGAATTCAGTACAGAAGCGTAGATCAAGCGAAAAAAAATACTAGTCACACAGATATTTATCGTTCTCTTTTGGTTGTGAATTATGAGATATCTAGTTTATTTCTTATTGATTTTTCATTATAATATTCTATAGCTTATTTATACTTTGCTCTGGAAAATTTTCAATATTTATCGTTACTGTTTCAAATAGAGACATCCACATCATCGATATTTATTATTTCTACTTAATTCTTTCATAATTAATACATTAAAATATATTATTTTACTGGTTGTATAATTACAGCTGTTCGAGCATTTCCTCTACGGTTCATTTCTATTGTTCGTGGAGACAAAGGATATACTGGTCGTTTCCAAAATAAAATTTTTATTTTAAGTTTTGTTCGAAGATCAGGAAGTGAGAAAATAGTTGCAAAAGGAATCACCATAATGATATGAGGAATGAAAAAAATACTCGAACCATAATAATCAAGAGCGCCAGTGCTAAGTGGCACATTGGATGCGAACATAAGATATATAATCATAGAGGGGAAATAAAAGATTAGATAAATACTAGCAATAGGTAACAATTGAATTGCCATTTTTTGATAATTGCGCCATTGAATTCGTTGACGTAAACGACGTTTTTGCCATAATACACGTACAACAAGAAGAAAACTAAATGTAACAATTGTAAAAGTAGGAATAATTTGATGTACAATACTATCAAATTTTCCAATTATTGGATCATAGAAAGCGCAAAAAGAATAACCACAACGCATTATTTTATAGTCAAGTGGTTGTTGACAATTCATAATAATGAAAATGTATATATAAAATAGAATAGGATAAACTAAAAATAGAAGCAAAGGTATGTAATGAAATAATAGACGACCTCTTTTTGTTGAAACCCATTTATCATGAAAGATAAGAATATGTCGTTGAATAGATGCCCATGCAACTAAAATTGTTATTGTTACAAATATCCCAAGATCAATAAATACCCATATGAGGCAAAATGTTGGTATTTGAAATAAGGAAACATGAACTCGATAATAATGCATCAACCATATAACATCAGTTAACTCATAGATAAGACCAAGAATAAGAATTAAAATAATCACATGATTATTTAGAGCTTGACGAAGTGTTCGCTTAGTGAGAAAATGATAAAGGATGAAAATTGAACATGGTATTGATGGAATTAGAAGAGGAAAATAGGTGTAAAACCGAACTGTAGCTGGAATTAGCATAAAAGATTTTTCTTCAATTGAGTATTGCTTGTAAAATAAAATATGAGAAATGAATTAATATAATAAAGGAAAGAGAGTAAGAATAAAAGAGACGACACATGCTCTATTATTTTATTCGTCAATTAGAAGATTATGTGACCTATATAAAAATTAAAACAATACATAATTGAACAAGTTACTATATAAAGAATACTCGCTTCTTTGATTTAACTCGACTAATTGGAAAAGCAATTATAATGAGAAGATTTCACAGCACTTGTATTTATTAAAATATATAAAAATAAGTAAAAACATGACTTTAGAATATTTTTAAACTCTATATTTTTTATTAATTATCTGTCTAAACTTTCTCTGTTGATTCTCTCACTTGTTAGAAGAGAACAAAAAACAATCAACAATAAAAGACACTATCAAGAAAAGCAGTAATGAATCAACCTTGAATGATTACTTAAAGAAAAAGAGAGTTTAGAAAATCATTTTCTCAGTTTTCATTACTTGTGAATAACTTGAATACAAACAAATTCGTCATCTTATACAACAACAATTAACTTGACACATAAAAAATTTCTCCTGATGATTTTATACTCTTTGAATAATATTATGAAGATTTTTTGACAGGTAGAAAATTTGTCATGCGTATTTAATATAAAAAAATTGTTTTACATGTGTAAAAATTCTACTGAGTATTTCAAAATAATTTCAACATCATTTGTTTTAAACATAATCTTGATCTGTTATATTTGCCATTGTTAATTTAAACAATTTTTAAAAACATTTTCTCTATGAACTTCTACATTAACAAATGATGATCTATAAAACATTATGAGTATAAGATGTTACTGAGTTGTTATTTTATAATTTGTATCGTTAAGACTCAATGGTTTCGAAGAAAGAATATTTGATTGAGATGAAAACTCTTGTCATTGAATATTGTCAAATATTCATAACACTCTCATCTTTCTCTTACAAATGAACAAACTTTAAAATTTTATTGCTTTTTTAATCTTTTCAATCCCGATAGTTTCTTAAGTTCTGTACAAGCACAAAAAAAATAAAAAACCTCTCTGGCCTGTGTATAATCAGTTGTATTTGAATCTAGTGTGATTAATTAGACACAAGAGATAACAAGAAGTTATTGTTGTGAAAAAAGCCATGTGTTATACCTTGATTGAACGTCATATGATTTTCGTCTTCGAGGAGACTGGGTGGATATGGATGCTAGGTGAATACAATATCTACACTCACCCACATTTTTGACTCAGTAAGAGTGTTCATATCTCACTCAAGAAAACAATTGTTAAAGTCAATTCAAATAACAAATTGTGCTTCATTCACTTGTTTTCTATATGAGGCATATTGAATTGTAAAAGGATTCGGTTGTTTGTTTAGCTATTTATCCATTTTACTGATGACGAAGCAAAGTGAAGCACTTTTTGATGTTCCACAGATGGATCTTTACGATAGAATGGCCGTAATAGAACAGATCTTGCTAGTCAGCATTTGATTGTTCCAAATGATCTAAGTAACATTTTTTGGTCGAATTTCATTCTTTGCTACGAATGAGCGACAGAGCTAATGAAGTATGATACTATTCGTATTTGATATCTATCACTATTCGGAAAAGATACACCGTTTGATGTTCTCCAAAAAAGATCTAATTAATTCATTAAATATAATCTTATTCATTTGGTTAACAATAATCGATGAAAGTGTTAAGATATTAAGTCACATCAGTCTTTTAAAATGATCTTTTTTGAAAACTATCTCGAACATTAATTTTTTAATGTTAAGCAGGTTTCAATTCTATTTTATTGTTAGTCCGACATTTTGTCTAATCATTTTCAGTTTATGAATAATATTTTTAGGGATGAGAGCTACACTAACATAAAATTTTATTACATAACAAGCTGAGAAATTATGGTATGAGAACTTTTTTCCGAAACAAAACTTTCGAAACTTGTGAGATTTCATCATTTTTCAATAGGTTAGAAATAATATCGTACCATAAATTCATCAAATTCGTCTTTCATTATCCAGTAGTCTATGCAAAAGACGCGAATACTATACGAATAAATTAGGAAAGTTCTGAAATAATGAAGAAGCATGGGTTATTGACGGATGAGTCGTCGCCATCGTCTGAACGATTCTTGAAATGTTTTTCTGTACAACTCTGAAGGAAGGACAAAAACAATAAAGATAAGCATTGATGGAGTAAATGAAATGAAATAACCAAAAATAAATAATAATCGATGATTAGATGGATTGACACATTCTGATAACATTGACATTATCAGACGGGGTAAAGACAGAGTTAGAAGAATAATTGGACTAATTAATAGGTGTTTGTGTTCACGAAATTGATCATAAATATGTTCTCTTAGAGTTTGTCTTGTCTGAGCTGTTGATCGTTGGCGGGCGGATCCGAATATAATGAATAAGGCAGAACAAAGGTTGATAATACATGGAGCGACAAGATGAAAAAATAGGATGATGGTATTGTATTGTTGAACAGAAGGAGAATAACGAGTTAAACACCATCTATTGATATCCATTTTGCTCGTCTCTGTATTTACCTCATGTAGTTCTCGATGTATAGGTTCGTGAATGATCGAACCCATGATACAGAATGGTAAGATGAAAATTATCCATCGAGCAATGCGTTGACTTTTCTGTTTATTGAATTTGATTCCTTTGAAAACGAGAATCGCTCTTTCAATGGCTACACAAGCATTGAGCCAAGCATCCAAATATAGACAAAGCTTGAGAAGAGGTTCGATCGATACACAACCACCTCGAACAACAGAAACTGGAATCGACAGATTCATTTGAGTGAGAACAACAAACCAAAACTTCACTGTAAACATGCTGATTGTAAGAAAAGATGTAATTGACGATGTCAAGAGATATATGCCACATCCAGTTTGTCGTAAATCTTTGTTATGAAATGTTATTAGAGATAAAATACTGTTAATTGAACCTCCAATAAACATAATCATTGTTAGAGCAGCATTGATTTTCACCAATACTGTTTGATCAGTCAATGTCATATTTGTTCGAATTTCGTCACGTAAAATATCATCGAGAGTGACACCAATATTTTTTTTGTAGAACTGACATTTTTGGCCAATAAAACAACTAGTCAGAACTTGAGCTGAACAAAAAAATTCATGTTCACCCAGTGATGAGATCATTTTTCTCAACTTAACAAAGTCATGTTGGGGCAAATTTATTAGTAATAGTTTATGAAGGTCATTTATCTATACATGGTATGTCGTGTCGAGATGAGATTTTTATATACCTATTTTCTGTTCAGTGTTTCATAATGAATTTACTCATTTTTATAAAGGTATGTTTGCATATGAAGTCGATAGATTCTCAAAGAATATAAGTAATAAGATCTCAGATCGTGTGAAATCACTAAAGAATAGTTCTTCTAGGATATATCATTGATTCTAGAAGAAAAACTGCATTTGTTTATCCATTTGATTGAACTCGTACAATACATCTAATTACGACTAAGTTATAATATGAAGACTTAATCTTATCTAATTGGAAGAATACTGCCCATTTTTCAAAGAAGGAGTTCCGATGTGATCCTATTTTTTGATAATAATTATATTGAATTATATAATATATTCGAAATTCTCAGATCTTTTATTACTGAAGAGTGAAAATGAAGTTCAGTGGAATGTCGTATTTCTCTGTTAATGATTAATAAATAATACAAAATACTTACTGTAATGATTAATAGTGATGTTATTTGGACCAGATAACTCAATGTAAAAGTCTCCTGTCATTTTTGGAGAAGATGTTGTCATAACTAATATGTATGTAGTACCAGTGTGAAGATAAGCGATAAGACTGAAATCGACCCAAGTACATGTTCGATAAACTTGTGAGAGTAGATTCTCGAAAGGATTCATTGGATTGAAATTATCTTTGTAAATATTACCCAATGTATTTATCTTGCTAGAACTACTCAATTCATGGTATCCAGTTTCCATCACATTCATTCGTATAGTTTGATAGTAATAATTTGATTTTCGACAATCTCGAGAATATGTTTGACTATTCTTAGTGAGCTCTGATAAATAGTTTAATTGTAAAACTGACGAATGTGGTATTTGCGTGGCTGATGGCGAACCTACGTGATAAAAACAAAAATAACAGTCAACGTTCGTTATATATCTCAATTGATTGAGAGACAAACGAATAATCTGGATGTACGAAAGAAATTTAAGCATCATAAGTCGTCTCTCATATACCCTGAATATTGAAGAGTATGTCAAAACTGAGCGAAGATTTCTGAAGAAACGACTCTCTATAATCTCGTTTTCAATGAAATGACTATGATGAGCATGGAGAGTGAAAATAGAATCTATAAACATTTTTCCGTACTCGAGTTCTCGAAAATGTGTGTCACGAATGAGTTTGAAATAGCTTCTTTATTTCGAAAATGGATAATATCCCAACGTTTTAGGTAGAAATAATTGTTTATTTATAGTCTAATTCTCCTCCTAGCGTAATTAATTCAGAAGTTAAAGTACGCGAATATATTTTTTAGATTCATACAAAGTAAGAATATATCTATATTTTTCATCTATGACAAGTTGTATTTAAATGTTTGCAGTAGTTTTTTATTGTAGGAACACTAAGTGATAGGGTAGGCTGTAATAATTAGCAAAATGTTTTTCGTTTCATAGTCACAAGCAGGGATTCCTATTGATTTGTATATTATTCTCATCAGATTAGGAATCGATAAAAACGAATTCATATTCCAGAAGATTCTCCTCATCCTGTTCATAATGTTTCATCATCTGATGGCTTTAATATAGCTGTTTGTATAAAAAAAAATTTTCTAGTAAAATGTCATCTTACAAAACAACTCTGTATTTTTGAATATACTAAACTCAACTAAATTCTCATATTAAAGTTGACAGGTATCCAACCAACAGATGTAGTGGAAGTACTTACTCATATTCTTGAAATGAACATTGTTTGGACCAGATACAAAGATCGAGAATGCACCTGTCTCATTTGAGAGAACTGTTGTCACAACCAATATATATGTAATACTAGTCTCAAGAGTAACGGTGAATCTAAAATCATTTTCATAGCAGCTGCCATCATTGTATGGTAGTCGATTTTCTTTTGGATTGAATGGATTGAAATATTCTTTGTAAATAAAACCGTATGTAGCCATATCGTTTTTGCTGTAGAAAGTGTAAAAACTACTTGTGATGACATTCACTTGTATCGCTTCATAGTAGAAACTTAACGAGGAACAAGTACGAAAATATATTGAACTACTCGTTGTCAATTCTGATGCATAAGTTGTTTGGACAACAGATGAAGTATTTACTAACGAAAAAGAAAATCGATTCAGTTTTGTATTATATGAAAATAAGTGTAAACAATTTGAAATTTTATTTTCTCTCTCCGATGCACGTACTGAATATGAATGAAAGTAATATGAATGTTGATATAAATGAATGTCAGTATACTCTCACTTTCAAGATGGTAGAAAATATTTTGCCCTATCATTCATATCCCAAGTGATAGAGAAAACATATTAGTTTTGTTACATTCTGTATAGAATATTGATAATATGAAAATCATATCCTCAGAAAACTGTGGATACGAATCTTATTCTCAATTGAACAGAAACATCTCAAAATCATTTTTTAGATTGAGTTTATCGACTTTCTATAGATAACGAATACGTGTAGCTGTGCATCCATTAAAATACTAAAAATACTCACAAATACGATTGAAACCGATATAGTTTAGGCCAAATACTTGAATGGAAACATTTCCTGTTACATTTGGAGACGATGTTGTCATAACAAAAATATATTTTATGTTTGCTTGAAGAAAAGCTTTGAGTTGAAATTGGCCTGTATTATGATTGTCTTGGCCATGGGTAAGCCTATTTTCTATCCAATTAAATGCATTGAACCTATTTGTATATATGTAACCATACGTGGCTTTAATCTCGATATTGATTAGAAAAGTATAATGGCCACTTATAGTGATGTTTATCTCTCTCGTTTCATAATATAAATGTAACTTTGAACAATCTTCGAAATAAGATGAACTGTTTGATGTTAGTGCTAATGAATACACTGATTTTATAACTGATGAATTACCTATTGAATGAAAAATAAATCATTGAATATTCGTATTTAGAATAAAGAAATCTTTCAAAACTTCATATGTAAAAACGAGTATCATTCTGGACTCAAGAATCTGGTAGATGATAGACTTCCAAATATGACTTCTTCATTATCATCTTTATTTTCAAATTTTTCTTTTCTTAAAAATATTATGCACAACATTAGGTTTTTTTTCATCAATATTACTAAGAATAACAACAAACTATTTGACAGATCTATGAGTATGGCATGATATAATCACGAAAGTGCGTATTGGGAGTGACGCATCCAATCTTAACAAATCAAAATATCCTGACAGTCGATTAACTATTAAAGTATTACAGGGACGATTCTTTAGTTATTTGTTATTTTAACAAAGCGTATCTTGAGCAAGTAGGCAAGGGCGAAACTTTTTCCTCCTTCTTACCATCGACAACTTTCGGTGTAGACACTGAACTCAATTCAAATCTCACTCCTGTGATAACCAAAATCATGAGTGAAAATATAACATCCTGAATCTTTATGACCGTGCCATGAGTTATGGTTAACACTCGATGACAGGATTATTTCTCTGTGACATATGTCTCGTACCTACAAATTTGAAAGAACATTTAACAACTATGCTAAAATATTTTCTGTTGATTTGGAAATGATTTATGAAACTTTTCTGATGTTCTGAAATTGAGAATTCGACACAAGAAAATTTTCTCTGTATCGATATCTACTTCAAAATGCTTTTAGTTTGATAAAGATTTGATAAATTTCAATGGAAATTTTACTTCTCATGAGTGTTTTATGTTTTATAGAATCATTGTGTTCATTATTTCCTACAGTCAGCAGCGGTAAGCGAGCGCAGATAATGGCGAATCAAAGAAAATTGATAAAGAAAGTTCAACAAAAAAGACTGAATTCATCTCTGAGTTTCCTACTAAATACATTAGACATTCTAACTTCCATCCGTATCATGCAATTAACATGACAATAATTCTATCGATTGACTTTTGTAAAGAATTATGAATAAGCAAGGTTTTTGTTTTATAACAATAGTATATTAGGATGAAACTTAAAATTTGAATTTAACTATTCAATTATTCTGTTCAAAGTCCCTCAGAAGCTTCATTTTCATCCTCATTTTCTATGATAGTTTTTCTTTTTAATTTTCTTTGAATAAATATTGATTGAAATAATATTGAAGATTTTATTCAATCAATTTTAACATACCACATGATTCTTCGAAATATTCAAATTTTTGAATTCGATCATTTACTGAATCAATAACAAACATATTTCCAGAACGATCAAAACTCAAACCACATGGACGATACAATTGATTGGATTGTGAACCCACTCCATCACATCCAACTAAACACCGAAAACCATTCACGCTCGAGCCAACAATACGATGATTGTAAGAATCCACAATGAATAAGGACTTGTCAGCATCTAATATAATTCCAGTTGGAGAGCGAAGTGCAATTGTTGGATTTCGTGATGTAATTCCAGCCACTGTGATTCCATTTAATTCTTCCAGCTGAAACAACTGAACTCGATCATTTAGACAATCTGACACATATAAATCCAAATTCACATCGACAAAGATTCCAAAAGGATGTGAGAGTTGATTCGAGGCTGATCCTCGAATACCTGTTCCAACAGCAACACGATTTAAAGTCATCATGGGATCATTCAACGATCTTTTCAGTACTTGATTATGGAAACTCATAGAACAATAAAGAGTATCATTGATATCGACAAACAAACCCCAACATGATGCGTTGACATGCATCACTATGATAAAGTTATTTGTTTCTGCACTCCATTTCTGTACTCGACCATTCTTATCACCATCATCAATATAAATATCGCCATTTGATGTCACGAAGATAGACAAGGATTCTATAAAATTACCCGAAATGATCTTTGATGGATTGGCACTCTCTTCATACCATATTAGAACTGTTGTGTCTTTTTGATTAGTGACATAGATTGTATTGTTTGTGCTCACAAAAATGGCGCGAGGATCTTCGCCAATAACCGATCGATCAGCAAAAGTAATTCCATTGGGATTCCATTTGGCTGTTGGGCAAAACTTTGGTTTATTGAATGAGACAGCTAAGAACGGGAAAAATAGAAAGAATTGTAAAGAAAATGAAGCTGTTAATTTCTATATTCATAAAAGTAATACAAAGGTTTTTCAAAGAAGTTTTGGATAAAAAAGACATTTAGAAATGTTTGTCAAGATTGATTTTAACAATCATTTTATTAATTTTGATCGAAGTTTAAAGTCAATTTAGAAAAGAAATTGGAGAAAGAAGATAAATATTATTTCTATCTTATCTCAGTTGTTATGAACATAACTTATCTTATCTTATTAAACTTCATTTAGAAATAAAAAATAGTATCACCCCAAGTTATTTTGACACTGAATGAAAAATAAAACATGAAATCCAATTTTTTATGTTTCTTAAAAAGTATCTTTTCCTCTCTACAGACATTCCTCATAAAAATTCTTGCTCAAAGTGTTTTTTATCTCAAGAAACTTCAAAGACTCATCATGAATCACAACATATCATCTTTGTTTAATCAAAAGAAAACAAATCTTTGTTTAAAGTTTTAAGAGTATTTCAAAAATTTCAATGTTCCTACTATGAAATAATAAACAAAACAAGAGATTCTTTATTTTCATATGGAAAGCATGGATAATTCTCCTTAAAAAACACATTTATTAACTACATATCTTCAAGAGAAAATAAAATAAATATTTTTACAATTAATACATCTCTTATAAATCGAAAAAAATTTTCTCATTGAAGTTTAAAAATATAAACAAAGTATGTGGGTTTGAATATGAATGTGTGGGTGCGCGTCTGTTATCTTAAGTTACATCCACATCCACCCTCAACAAAAAAGCGAAGATTGTTTCCCTTAGATGATTGACGCATGGCTCTGTCTAATCTGAACATTTCATTTCCTTAGATACAGTCTTTTACAGATTGGTTTAATTAACCTTTCTCAACTATTTTTGTTTTCCTTTATTTTTATATTGAAATGTCTTTATTAACTTCTTTTATCGATCTATTCACATCTCTTCATCTTATTCAGCATTTGTTCAACTTACCAATAGAATCTTTCATCAATAAAAATTTTTGAATTCGATCATTCCGATGGTCAGTAACAAATATGTTTCCAGAATGATCGAAACTAAAACTAAATGGATTACGCAATTGATTGGATTGTGAGCCCGCTTCATAACACCCAACTAAACATCGAAAACCATAAAAGCTTGAACCAATAATACGACTATTGAATTGATCCACAATGTATAAGTACTTCTCGGCATCTAAGACAACTCCACTTGGGCAACGGAGTGTAGTTGTTGGATTTCGTGATGCATTTCCTGCTACTGTGATACCATTTGATTCTCCTGACTGAAACAACTGAACTCGATTATTTCCACAATCTGCCACATATAAATCCAAATTCACATCAACACAGATTCCAAAAGGGCCACTGAATTGATTCGAGGCTGATCCTCGAATACCTGTTCCAGCAGCAACAGGATATGACGGCATCACAGCATCAATTAATGATCTTTTCACTACTTGATGATACTCAAACATTGAACAGTAAAGAGTATCATTGATATCGACAAACAAACCATAACATGATGAGTTGACTTTCATCACCGTGATAAAAGTACTTGTTTCTACCATCCATTTCTGTACCCGACCATTCTTATCACCATCATCAATGTAAATATCACCATTTGATGTCACGAAGAGAGACGAGGGTTCCGTAAAATTACCTTGAATGATCTTTGTTGGATTGACAATCTCTTCATGCCACATCAGAATTGTGCTACTTTCTCTATTAGTGACATAGATTGTATTGTTTGTGTTCACAAAAATAGCGCGAGAAGCTCGACCAACGATTGACTGATTAACAAAAGTAATTCCATTAGAATTCCAGGTGGATGTTGGAGAAAACTTTGGTTGATTGAGTGAAACAGCTAAAAACAAGCAAAGAGAAAAAGTATGAAGAAATTAATTTGTTAATTTATATTATGTTTTTGAAAAATTCATTGAGATCAATTTTAAAAGCATTTGTATAGTTGTCGTATTTTCTCCGATGAAATGTGAACAACAACTGCGAGGAGAATGAATTTTATCGAAGAAGATCAACGCCCTTTATGGAATTTTTTAATGGGAAAGAAAAAACAATATGATCAATTTTTGAAAAAATCTGATTTTCACTGGAGATAGAACAATAATTAAATGATTTTCTTTTAATTTTTCAAACAGAAATGAATCTGACGGGAAAGAAAAAGATTTGTTTGAAGTCTGAACAAAATATCTTTGATACTCAATACATTTTCTTATTAATATTGAAGAGACTGTGAATATGTTGATTTCAAATCATCGCGATTGAATTTTAAATGTGAAGTGAGAAGAAAAATCTCTTGTTAATCTTTATCTAAAAAATTGTCCTAAGAAATTATTTGAAAAAAATCTTTTGTAAAAAAGAAACAAATCCGAAATTGATCTAAAGTTTTGCACTTTTATCAAATTCTTCAAAGAACCAAAGAAGATTTTTATCGCAGAAATCCATTTACTTCGACTTTTTTCAAATCAAAATTAAGTTTAATAAAGTTTTTTCTCTTCGTTACTTTTCGTCCCATTATTTCAATTTGAATATTTTGAAAAAAGTTCAATCATCATCAATCTCTTTAGAGACAAAAAACATTTATATGTATTTTATTTTTAATTCAAATGTTGTCTTATTTAAGAATATTCTTTTATCATATTCTAGTGACAAAAATACAAGGGGGAAACAACAGAATTCAGTCTCTTGAATTCATGGATTCTTCTATTTCTCCCTTGGATCGGAACCATCATCTTTGAATAAATGAGAAAGATCCCACTAAACAAGTTCTATAATCTATGATTTGACTCTCTTTTGTTCAATTACAAATTCAATGAATAATGTCATTGATGCGATGACTGATCTTCAATATGTGATAAATAATAATATTTACCTGATGTTTCATTGTTAAGAATGAGCAAAAGAATAATAATCAGTACGTAAATATTCCACATAATTCAATGAGATTTGTTCTTTGATAAATTATTCAACTAATGAAATAATCTTTTTTCTTCTTCTTTGCCTTCGAAGAAAACAAAATAACATGCACTGTGGTTTTCTCTCCAATTATATCTCTCTCTTTTTCTCTCATGCATTTCTTCCAACATAACAGAAAGAGAAAAAATAGTGTTCCGAAGAAGGTTTAGTCGTAGAGAAGACAAAGAATTGATTTTAGATTTGAGAAACAGGAAAAACTGGTCATATGATTGGACATTTTAAGATAAATTCCATTCTCTTCGAAAGTATAAAATAAAATTTAAATTCCAGATAATTGTTTTCTTTTTTTATGTGATTGAAAAATCTTTGATTTTAGTGAAGAAGAACGTGATAAAGAGAAAAGAGAATTGATCAAAATCTGCCTTGATTATCAAACGTGTTTTAACTAAAAATAAGATATCAACTATCATCGTCAATAAATAAGTCATGATTAGTTTGATGTCTTTTTTTATTTAAATCTGTTAAATAATCTATTTTGTCAGGATTCACTTTTAATCACGTTCTTTATTTCTTTATGCGGAATAAGTGTCTATGAGAAAAGATTCCTTCTTTGAATATTTCAATATATAGTTTTGGATAAAAACTCGTTAGATGTAGACAGAGCAGAATTGTTCGTCGCGATACGGTAGATTTTTCAGAGGGAAAGCATGAAGTTAGGGTGTAGGTGTGGGTCTTAGAGAAGAAGAACAGACACCCACACCCATCCTTTCACGAGTAAAATATAGAGGATCTATAATTTTGACAACCACTGTATTTATTTATTAAGCACAATAATTTCTAATTATTCAATATGTTTTTTAACTTCTGTAAATACAGAAAGTAAATAAAAAACCTAGAGTAATAAGAATAAATTTGAAAAGCAAATAGGAAAAAAAACAGCTTGATTAATATTTACGACACTAAAAGATAGATGCGACGATAAAGTTTCGAGATATCGACCGTCTAAATATGAGTAACAAGGTAGAAATTATGTAGGAAACCAAAGATAAAAAGTAGAAAGATTATAGAAGTATATCCAATTGCTACTGCTTTCGAAGTGCTACTAGGCAATAATTCACTAGTAGTGGTGTTGATAAATTCTGAGCTGAATTCACAGCGATGTCCATAATAAGAAGGAGGACAAATACAAATGAAATCGTTAGGATCTTTCAAATCTCCTTGCATACATTTTCCACCGGATAGGCAGTAGTTACAACGATCAAGTTGAGTATTGTGACTGAAACATTCAGCACGATAATGGTCCGATTGACATAAACACAAATAGTTTTCATCATAAAAGCATAACAATTGAGTATTACTTCGACAGATGAGATGATATAGAAATACAGATGGAACAAACGTATTGTCATCTAAAAGTATTTAAAAAAACAAAATAAAGTGAACATTTATATGCAATTAAAACTCACTCTTAGTTAGTAGCAATGATACATGTGGACAATGCTGTGGAGTCGAAGTAATATTAATAATTGATATTTGAGGTAAACTATATATGATGAAATATTGTGGATATGTTAAGTTTTGATAAATTTTTAAAAGACCAAGTGAAGGCGCATACGCAGCTGAATGGTAGTAGTTAATCTTTGATGGTATGGCAAAGGATACTTGCTGATGTTGGATAACAAGTTGAAAAGAAGGTGTTTGAATATCGTAAAGTTGAACAACAGTTGCACTAATCAATGCTGTATGTGTCATGTTTAAATTAACATGAACAGATCCCATCTCATACTGACATCGATTTCCGTAGAATCGCTTTGAACAGCGACACATATAGGATGCTTCACCACTCTGATCATCAGTAGAAAAACAAGTTCCATTATTCAAACACGGATTCGAGTCACAGCCATCGTGTTTTAAATTACATCTTGGGCCGAAACGATTTAGTGGACAAATACAATCAGGTTCCAGCTTATTAGGATTCTTTCGACAAAGAGCATTGGCCGAGCAGTATGTCTCACAACGAGGTAAGTACGACTCACAATGTCTTCCATAATATCCACTTTTGCATGAGCAATAATAAGTATCATTTTGATTAAAAAGTGGCATACATGTAGAGTTTATATTGCAACTATGTTGTGAACAGGGATTAGTTGTATTATTCAAAAACCAACTCGGAAATTTTAATACAACAGCCAGACGATACGCTGGTAAATAATCAAAATAGATAGGATAATGCCAAGAGCCTAGTTCTTTCACACTATTGTCTTTTTCAAGAGAGAATACATCAAAGTGAACAGAATATGGATGATGATTGATCACATCAGTTCGATTGAAATAGCGTACTCGTTTGTGTGTAAGCATTTGAGCAGATCGTGAATAGACAAGATAAAATTTATGTTTGATTTTTTTCAAATTTTCAACTGTTGGAATAATAGTAAAATCATGATCATCGATAATGTGGTCTTCAAAAATAAGTGTTGCCTTGATTTTGAATGTATTATTTAACAATGTTTTCTGATCAAGATGTGTAATAACACTAATTCTATCACTAAAAAATTCACACCAGCGACCATAGTAAGCGGGCGGACAAAGACAGATAGTTTCATTTCTATTCAGAATAGCTACACCCCGATTACATTGATATGAATGCATAATTGAAAAATAATCATTGCGTGGATTGGTGATATGCTTTAATAATTGCTTTTGATTTGGAAATTCCAGAACCGAGTACATAATCGATCTGGTAGCCGTCTTTTTGTTGTAACGATATACTGGTTGATTTGCGAGAGTATTAGGTGCACACCAATACTCATCTTCTCCATGCAAACAATCAGATTGTCCGTTGCATCGCCCATTTTTCACGCAACTTCCGTTGAGACACATGGCATCATGCATACTAGAACATGAATCAGTTTCACTTCGATGATTCGAACAGAGAATTTTACTGCAGTTATTCTTTGCTTCTGGTAAGCAAGCAGATGAGTATGGCTCGTAATGATCTCCACAACGTAAATGAAAACCAAACATGTTACCAATATCTGAATTTATTTCGAATGTATTTTTTTCATCATAAGCATTGTAGCAGTCTTCGACGCCGTCACCTATTTGCGTGAGATTAATACATGGACGAATCATTGTCATGTTTAAAGGATTTAATACGTTGGATAGATAGCATCCAAATTCAGCAGATAGATTACAGACAGTCGAAAAAGGTGATCTGGAATATCGTTGGTAGCATCTCTCAAGTCGAGAATGTGAGCCAACGAGATTAATATTGTGATCAGACCAGTGTGTTATAAGAACTATAGCTTCTTCATCGGATGCATCTGAACAATCCCATTCTCCATCACATACCCAATCAAGTTCTATACATTGCCCTGTTCGACATTGATATTGATGATCTTGACATATCCACATTTGACACGAAAGCGGTGATTCATCAGTGTGATTATGTAAATCCCAGAAACTATCACAATACGATCGGAAAGGTATCTGAGTGATTGACGTTTCTTCTAATGAATGGGCGAATGAATGCGTATTCTTCATCGATGACTGACTAATGTATTCTTTCAAACGGTCACAATCGACAGTATCGTTCTTATAACATGCAATACTTTCTTTAAGGGATACGCCGCTCCCATACCATATTTCGTCATAGTGGTTCGAACATTCACTTATTCCTGTACCTAAGTGGAATAGCGTGAGACATTTGTGCTGATCATTGAAACACTGAAAACGATGCTTTCCGATGTTCCCCGTACAATAATTTTTATCAAAGTCACTGAATTCATCATCTTCAGTTAGACAGTCCTGAAATCCATCATGTATTCGATATTGTGATATGCATTCTCCAGTACGATTACATATATCAGGATTGACAGCGTATGGACGGCCGTTGAACGTTAAAGAATCATTGTAACAAAACTTATCGTATTGAAAAGGTGATAAATAATCCTGATATCCTAATGAAGATTCATTCAAAGAGCAAAATATGTTATTAGTGTGAAAATACACTATTTCATTGGATAACGAGAAGGATAATAATGTAGGTTTATCAAGCGTGAACTGATATCCGCGACATCGTTGATTTCCTTGAAACATAAAACCACCGACTGTCGCATTTTCTCCAGATCGATTATAGTTATAATAAAACAAGATATTTGGATTGATCAATCCTGGCGGTGGATAGAAAAGAAAAGTGTTGTTTGGACATACACTGCTCATCATTTGTGTACAGTTAAGAAGATTGCAAGGACAATCATGCTCGAAACCATCGGACAAAGCACAGCGTAATAGATATTGACACTTGTCTACGTGTGCCAATGTAGATCCATTGATCATATTTGATGGAGGATATCGAGGATCATCATAGTCTTCATCTGGCCAACATAATCCATTTTCAAGTGTCCAAGCACGTCGATGTGGACTTACTTCACACATGTAATTTAGATTACGCTTGTTGAAACAATCATCCTGTGCTGGCAAGATTTGTTGAAATGCCATTCGAGTTATCCAATCGACACATTGCCCATCTCCACATGAATAACTATGACGAGGACATATATGCTCATCACATTCCATTGCATTTGGTGTGAAAGAACATGATTCTTTCGAACTTTGATCAAGTTCGTCACTCCAATCCACACAATCGACATGACCTGTAAATACGATTCATATCATAAAACAAAAGTCTCGAAAAACTTCTCAGACACTTACCATCAAGCCAAAACTCTTGTGGAATACACATACCATTTGTGCATCGAAACTCATCATCTTCGCATTCGTTGAACTCCAGTTTATCCCAATTTTCTTCATCATTACCATAGGAACATTGTTGTGTGCCATCATTTATCTCTCGCCAATCAAGACACAATGGACCATGATCGCATATTAATGTCTGATAACAAAGAATCTTTCCATATTTTTGAGTATTCCATGAATCACCATCTCGCTTTTGTTCAAATTGAGCTTTAATAGCATCACTGAATGATTCTGCATAATGTGTCAATTGATATTCACAATATTTGCCAAACGTTCCAGGTTGTGTACATTTGCATAAAAATTGATCATCACCGTCTCTGAATGATGACTGATTGTAGTAGAACTGTGCATACCAATCAGCCATTTCAATACTTGAATTCCAGTCGGAAACATCACTTGGCAGAATATTTTTAATGATTAAATCACGAAATGAAAAAAATTGACCTTGATTCTCGCATACTCTCTTATCTCGATTGAGTATTTCGTCTCCAGCAAGACGTTGGCAATATGGAATTTCTTCACCATTATCATATACATGATAAACACAATCGATTTTTTCATTTGTTTGACCATTTTCAGTATCATAAAGTAGAATTCGACCAGATATAACTGTAACGATTAATACAAAAATAATGATAGCAGTCGTCGACATTATCATCTATTTATCTATCTAGAAAAAAAGAAATCAAAGAATCGTATCCTGTGTAAGAAAAATATAAAATACATATTTCTCGTATTTTCAATAATTCTTCAAAAAATATAGTTACTATATAATTAAACCATATTACACGATGGTATTAATACTGCAAGGACGAATCGTGAATAATAAAATATAATACCAACTGAAACAGACAGACTCATATATGATCTTTCTATGAAATCATGTTACATGTCAAACTTGGTCTCTTTTTATTAAAACAAAAGCAAATATTTTGAGACTGTTTTTATTAAAAAAAACATTTTGTGGCTGATAATCTGATCCTCAACACAGATTGACAAAAAAGAAAAAAAATTAATTTACATAGATAAATAGAAAAAGCAATATTTCACAACGTCGACTCTAGTTCTTTTGTTTGATGATGTGTTATATTTCACAATATTTTTTGCAACTGACACTCCATGAATAACCATTCACTAAGCTGAAACATGATGACAGGAAAAATAAATACAGTCAATTAAAATATGTTATCTTTGTTTATTGGATAAAACTTTTGATGAATTGACCGAATGTCTTTGAGCATAATAAAAATTTAGTTTCAACGAGGATTTATTATTAGTGATGATAAGAATTGTCTTTTAGAGTGTGGGTAATGAACGGGAAGAAAACACCCACCCTCAAGAAAGACGTTTGACAAAGAATTACGCCAGATAGTTTTCTTTGGATTTTATTTTATATAATCGATAATGACAGTATATTTCCTTCTGAACACTGTCGATACTCATACATGCTTGATTAGACTATGTTTTTATTTTCTACAGATGCTCAAGTTAATGTACAAAAAGTTGTAGCTACACTTTTACCACCACAATGTACATCGTATACAGTCAACAATGATACCACAAGAAATATCGCAACACCCAGTGGTACAATATGTGATAAAACCTTTTTTTTCAAAATGTCTCCTACGTGGGTTCGTTTCCAAAGTCCAGCTGGTACAATATTTCCAACATCTCCACCAGCTACAAATCATTGTAATACAGCAGGTACAGGTTGGATATCAACAGAATACCCATCAGTAGTTGGATCAACTGTTCCTGCGACTATTTGCTATAATTCAGGCTCAAACAAGTGCGCTTATTCCAGTACAATTTCAGTTACCAATTGCAGTGGATTCTATATTTTCGCATTGGCTGCGCCGCCGACATGCAATTTACGTTATTGTACAACTTTTATCTAAAGTTATATGATCATGAACAATTATTTTTTATTTTTTTCTTCTTTTTTTGCCATCAAATATAAATAGTTGTTTAGTATATCTCTTTCTCTACTAATAAAATACATTTTTTTCAAGAAATATTTTATCAGATATAACATTTTATTTGCACTATTTCCTAAAAAGAAACTACAAAATATAATCTTTCTGGGTGAAATGCGCATGTGATAATTGAAAAAAATTCACATTCACACCCTCTATTGGTTCTTTCATAACTCATGCATTTTTTCGATACATTCAAAAACACATATAAAAGTTTGATTGTGTAATTACATGTTTTATTATGAAAAAAAAGCACATGAAAAATGTTGTCTACGTTTGAAGACTTACCTACTAGAATTTTAATAATTATTTACAAATACTCAGGTGATATTATTTACAATATTACATACATATCTTGGTTTAAATCAACCATTAAATCAAATTCTTTTAAATAAAAGTTTGAATTTATTGACTGATTTTTCTAATGCTAATATATTTCAACAAATATCCAAACAACTTTTATCAATAAATTCACTAATCGATAAAGATCAACTTTCTAAACTTTTACAACCATTGATTTGTTTTCATCTACAAGAAAAATATATTCAATTAGATGATGAATTAAAAATACAATTTTATAGTTTATACAAAACTCCGTTGACTATGAAATGTATTAAACATATTGAATCATTAATTTTAACAAAAGGTGCTCGTCAAGATCCATTTATTAGATTTAATTTTACTAAAGCTGTTAATCAATTACTTCTTTCTCATATTAATGATATTCAATTTAAATGTAATTCATGTTTACAATTATTCAAAATTCTACTAGTTTCAAATCCATCTCTATCAACAGATCTAGATGATGTTGGCAATGCTGGATTCAGATCAGAATATTTTCTTCTACATAATCTTTATTCTTTAGAATATTATCATCAGAGAAATTCTTCAAAATTTATCAATATGAAATGTTATTGAATTACAATTGATTTATTTTTCTTTAATTTACATTCTCTGAAACAGCAAGGGTATACACATGTGGATTATTTATTAAAAGTATTTATCATCATCGTCATTATATTGGATTTGAAAAAATATTTAATGAATCGAATGTTATTCGACAATGTATAAACTATATGAATAATATTCAATTAGAAATGATAGTGTCAATGATAAAGCATTGGATTTATTTTAATCGATCGAAAACAACGGAAAGTTTTGGAAAAAATAGTAAGAAAATTTCCATTTCTTATTCATCAATTAGATGAGGATGGAAATGATCTTTTACTTTATATTTCTCTTAATGTTCGTGGTTGTCGACATTGAATTATTGAATTTTTAACTAAGATGGGATCTGATACACAGAGAAGAAATTTCCATGGACATGATTTTAAGAAAATATTAAATTTATCAAAAAATAAGAAATTATTACATTAATGAATCGAGGGTGTGGTTTCGTAAATCGATGATGAATGCGTAGAAAGCATTGAACAATAATTTTTTTGTGAGACAAACTTTCTTTTGTTTCATATACAGTAACATTTTTTTGATAGCATAACGCTGCAACGTATATGAGTCATTTTCTTCTTACGAATCGAATTGTACTGAGCAAATAAAATGGTTATATTAATCGTTATTTTTCTTTTCGTTCTCCTTATAATATTCATAATTCAACCATGTGGATTAATGTTTTCGTAAATAATGCACAACAACAAAATATTTTGCTTCATTTTGACGCACATACATGCATCAAGGACAAAAATATTTTTAGATCATTTGTTTCAATTGCGATGGCAACACCAGCATTAAAGCAAGGACAACATATTATGTTTTCCTACGGTTGGGATATTCAAAAAGATGTGCTTGAAATTTATCATCGTCTTCAAGCGCATAATATTCCGGTGTGGATGGATATACAAGGTGGTATGAAAGATTATCTAACAGAGAGTATGTCTGCAGCTATTGAAAATTCTGCTGCTGTTTGTTGTTTTATTACATCAAAATATCAAAGTTCACCGTATTGTAAAAAAGAATTACTCTATGCTCAAGATTGTCAAAAGAAATTAATACCGTGTTTGATGGATTCTGATCCTACTTGGAAACCAACTGAATGGCTTGGCTATGCTATTATTGATATAATGTATATTGATTTTCGTGATTTACTAACAAATAAAACACCTGAAAATTTAGACGCCAAATGTGATTTATTAATTAAACGTATTAAACGGACAGTTGATCCCGGTGCGTTAGGTTAGTATTCCATATTAGTTGACTAATGAACAGTCTTTCTTTGTAATTCCTTTGTCCACAGGTGACGTCCATTATCAACAATCACAGCATCAACAAGAGAAAACAATAGTATCAACATCGCATAACATCGATGATCAAGACGAAAGAAATGATTCTTCAGTTTTCAATAGATATTTACCACATCCCTCACATTTTTCATAATAAAAACATGAATGCTTCTTTTTTTATAACCATCTCATCATCGATATTTTTTACAATATCTTTATTTCAGCTAATAAAACGGAAACACTCATTAAACTGTTATTCTCAAGGTGGATTTCAAACCCTTTCTATCATTTTTCTGCTATTGTGCTTGTAAAATCTTTTATTGATAATCATGTTTATTTAAATGCACGAAAACACGAATATAATAAATTTCTTCATAAAGCAAAAGTTAAAGTATCTGTTAATTGAATAATTATGGGAAAGCTATTTTCATTCGCCGATGACTATGATCATGTATACCAATAAATTCACATTTTTCACATAGAGTTATTCCACACGCGCATTCGTAACGAATACCAATGATCGGATATCTCAAACACGAATTACATTTACTCTGAGTATGATGTATTTGACTACGATTCTGCATGTACATTGATTGTGGATAGTCTCTTGAATCTTTGATACACAATAATGGATGATTATATACGTGATTTGATGGATGGTTAACTTTGCTCTCATATTTACATAATTGACAAAAATCGATATTTGAACAAAATAAACATTTATAACGATCGCCTCTTATCGGTGATATGAAACATCCATCACAGGTGACGTTTAGATGCGTAACAATATTCGGATTCTGATTTTCTATAAAATTCGAATTATTCATGATGTTATTATTCTGATGAGTTGCGGTTCGAATAGCTTCAAGTCTTTGCTGTTGGATTCTTTTGACTTCGTCAGGATATATTTGTTCTTGTAAAGATGCTAGTGAACTTTCGTCATCGGTTCCCACCAAATCAATACTATTTCGTCCAGAAGATGTATGTATCATATTCGACTGAGGTAATTCATCATTATCAAACGATCGTTTTCGTCGCTACAGTCAATGAAAAACAAAGCAATATTAGATTAGAAAATGAATCAAGAAATGTCAGAATATACAAAGTTGTTTATGATATCTAACTGTTCTCTGCTCATGTTATTGTAATGTTTTGATCAATGGAGATAAAAACAACGAGTCTAAAATTAGAACAAATCATGAAGAATTATAAGAGAATACAATACATTTTTCGACTGTCTTTTGAAATAAGATTGAATGTCTAGTGGAATCGGCAAGTTATTAGAACATATGGTTATAATCAAAATTATTGAGTTGGAGGATGATGTTTTGTTTCGTTTCGATTTTCTAAACTTCTATCTCATTCATAGAATAGTAGCGAATACGAATTGATGCATTCAAATATTTTACACAACGTGGTGTATATTATATTATACACAATTTGTTTTCGTTTATATTATAAAGAGAAAAAAGGGATTGGGCATGGATGATTGCATATGGAGAATAACAAGAAAGATAAATGATGTCATCAAAGGAAGTGAGTCATATCTATTCTTTCTTGTAGAATAAACACGCATGTAAGTAAGATCATCTTGAGGGTGTGGGTGTGAGTTACGAGAAGAGACACACCAACACCCACGCTCGCCCTCACTCCCATTCTATGAAACAAAGTTTATTCGTAGTTAAACTGCGGTAATATATTTCTGAAGAAAAATATTAGTCATTGTTGTCTGTTTCATATGATAATGATATAAACACGTTATCTGTCTTATTTATAGAAAAAGAAGATACTTTTTCAACATTTGCCTGACTGCTACGCGAAGATACAGAAAATAACGAATGTCACTCTCAAAATTGGAATCACTTCCTAACGAAATCTTACTTGATCTTTTCGAGAAATACATCGATGGAATCGATATTTTCATTGCTTTTTTTCAGCAACTTAGTAGTTGATTCGATGCATTGTTGAGTCAATGTCAACAACTTTATTTTAATTTTATTGGTTGCCGATTAGATAATTTTCGTTTTTGTATTCATCTTCTTCCGAATTACCTCGATAAAATAACAGGATTAGCTTTGTCTGAGCGTGGTGCACCTGACCATATTAATATGTTCTTGAAATATTTTCCATCATTTACACTTTTCAAACAACTTCGTTCACTTTATATACATTGCAGTGGAGGATACATTCATTCAAATCATGTAGAAAATGCTATTCTCTCATTGGTTGATACGAATATCGAAGTTTTATCAATTAAAATGATAAAAGGATCATTATTTCATTCATGGGGAAAAGTCGTTGAGACAATATTTACTTTTAAAACATTGCAACGACTTTCGCTTACTCTTCCTCGTCATTATACATACCAGAACGTTCAACTATCTACTCTTTTAAACATTGAATATTTGACCATTACAGGTGTGCAGTGGGATTGGTATGTCTTAATAACTTTCTCTAAATATATGCCTTATCTCAAATATCTTAATATCGAGGTGAATGATCATCCAATTCAATTTCACTATCTGTATCCATTAAAAGAAACAAATCTTCCATTTATACCAATGCTTAAACTTCGCACTTTATTTTTGTATCTTGAATGTGGAATTATACTTGATATATTATTACAGTACATTAAATGTGCACCTAACCTACATCGTCTTGCCGTAGATGGGTTCTCCTATACTTTTCAACTCGCGTATTTGGCAGAGATGGATTGAAACATCACTACGTCAACTAAACTATCTCACGCTCAGTACAAACACGATTCGTTGCGAAAGTCTTCAAAATATTATAAAACTAGAAAATATGCTTGCAAATTTCAAAAAATCATTTTAGGTTACAAAGAAAAATTTGAATATAATTATCACAGATCATGAACAGCCGAGTCATAATAAAGAAATCATCAAGATGATGTGTTATTGTGGAAGCGATGTTTCTCGTTATGATTCACGTCATCTACCAGTCGTCAAATGGCAGACTACACCCGAACGTATTTTAGATGATCATAATCATTGCTTAAGTACTATTACACGTCTGCGTCTTTCTTCTATGCCTTGTTTTTCATCTCGAAAGAACTATTTCAAGAACATCACATTTCTCGCATTGTATAATCTAAATATAGCATTGGTTGAATGGATAATTACTTACATTAATTGTTCAAGAATTACTGAACTCGTTATTATTTTATCCAATAAACAACCAAAAGCAATCAATACACTTTTAAAACATATGTCAAATATTCGACCATTAAAGATCGATTTCGACCAGTTAATTCTTGATCAAGGTGTTTCTATTGAAAAAACAACGCACCTTAAACGACTCGATTTATCTAATGAGCCTCATCCATTTAGAGAAAAAGATATTGCCACTATCGCTCAATTCTTTCCATGTCTTGAACATTTAGTAATCAATACAGTAGACCTACACAATATTCCATTGATGAAAATTTATCTACCAAAACTACGCAGTCTAAGTTTTCGAGTGAATAATTTTGTTCAATTATTCGACAGTCATCCTTTCCAACATTCAATTCCATTTGTTTTCCAACCAGAATCTAATTTGATTAAAATATGGGTCGATCAAACAACTTTCGACAAAGTATTTTGGCAAACATCTAATAATAGCTCAGCATAATCTTGTGAATATTTTATTTTAGCGACATCTTTTGAAATTTCTTAATATTTTATTTAAAATTCAGCCCATAGACACCCATGAAAATTTCTATCAATTAAGTCTATTAGGAGTACCATATTAGTACTAGCGTTAAGAAAAGACTAATACTCAAAGTATTAGCATTAAAATCAACATATCTTTTACATATAGATTCGCAACAATGTACGACAATGAAGAGAACAATAAATACCTTTCAACTGTTTTCGTAGTGATTAATTTTAATGTTGTAGATGCTGACGAAATTTCGGGTTTACGAAAATTAGTCTACGTGAGAATAATTAATTTAATTGAAAAGAAAATAACAACTTGAGAATATTTCTATGTTTATACAAATAAATTAAATAATACTATGATAAAACATAAAGAAAAATAATCCATAAATCATACAATGGTCTGTAAATGAAGTATTCTCTGATACAATCAACTACAGTAAACGTGTTCGTCATCTTATCATGCATCCACTACCTTCTCTTTCGGAGCAACTAGATGGGCTTGCTTATAATTTATGGCTTGTTTTTTTCGTCTTTTTTCACCTGTTGTTTTTTTCTAAATGTAGTTTTCTGTTTACGATATATGTGACGCTGAATTTCGTATTAATTTATGTGTGTAATCGCATACAGATGCAGTTGTTACTTGTAGAACAAATTTTGTTCTACAAATATCGATTATTTTTCGTATCGATCAAGTTTCGTTCTATCATTTTTCGCTTTCCCCGAAATTTCTTTCTATGACTCATGAAGAGTGATTGCATATTGTCACGGAGTGATCATAGTTCACTCTAGTGATCCTTCTTCCCACTTGTCATTGCATCATTCTGTTATGTCATATTCTAGTGACATCTCCTTATCTATTACATCATCTTCTTGTTTCATCATCTCCTTACGGACTATATATAGCCACTGATTTTTCAATGAAAGACATGCCTTCTCATCTACATCTTCATTCGAAGCTTGGGATTCTTCACCTTTTGGTATATCATTAACATATATAAATAGCAATTTATATATTCATTTTCACTGTATCATGGCTATGGAATCGTTACCTGATGAATTACTTCTAATAATCTTCGAATATTTATCACAGTATGATCTATTCTATGCATTTCACAATCTTAACTATCGATTCGAACGAATTATTGCTTGCTATTTCAACAGTATTGATCTGAATCAATGTGAAAACTTGTATCACAAACGTTTTCGTCTTTTCTGTGAAGATTTAATTCCATCATACGGACATCAGATCAATTCTCTCAGCATTTACGATCATCCACGAATTCGTGTACTTCAACCGTATCTACATTATTTAAGTAATCTTCAAATCTTGTCGGTCACGTCCGTTTACCTTAGTGATTCTTTAAAACAGTTTCTTTCTCAAGCATTATCTCTTTCTTCTTTAACCCACTTTTCATATGCTGGAGATCAAAGAGATATTTTGACAATACTGGCCTCTAACACTTCACAACATTTGACTACCGTCAAACTAATACATCAACCTCAACGTTATCAATCGTTTTATCTTACAGTGAGGTCACAAATTTCTACGATCAGACATTTAATTGTTGATCTCTGTACAGGATACAGCCTATCGGATCTACTTACTATTATGCCGAACCTGAACCAACTTACTTTGATTGTAAGAACATTCGACGCAACTTTTGGTGAAGAAAATTACCTAAAAATACCAAAAATGCTTGAAAAAGTAAACTTATCATTAAAGGGTCGTGATTTACCCGCTACTTACAACTTCAACTTTGCCTTTGTCAAAAATGTCGTGCAATTTTTTCGGAATAGTAATATCAAAGCCTTAACGTTGATTGCCTCTAACGTTGAAGAACGGTTTTCACACTTTGACCAATTACATAGCATCATTGAAGACTTTACTTCTCTTGATACTTTTCTATACCGAATCGATACTATTTATCTACCAGATTCCCAGTTTGAAAATGTTCGACAATTATCCAACTCGAAGTATTCTATTTTCACTGTTCCAGCACCTGACGATTTTGATCATTATCCATTGAAAAAGTTGATCAAAAAAACACCACCAACGGGAAACTTCTATTCTAGTTTTGGGAATAACACTGACCCAACAGTGCTTACTATTTCCATATCTGGCATTCTTCTGTTAAGTCAACCTTCATATGTTTACTCCGCATATTTGGATAATGTAAAAACAATCGAAATATGGGAGGACGTTCCAGCTGCCACATTGCGTCAATGGGATTTGCCCTATAGCATTCCAAATCTCGATAGTCTTATTCTTGACAAACCTGATTCGGAAGAATCATATCAAATTCTTCCGACGGAGTGTTTAGATCGAATTCAACATCTGCAATGTCATGCATTTTGGTCTGGTGGATATAGAAGGAATTATTATCCGTTTACTATATTTTTTAAAAACTTATTAAAGCACTTAACCAATATTACATCTTTAATATTAATGGATGGCGTTTATACAGCAGCAATTATCCATACAATTGTGAAGGAAATACGCACAAATCGTTTTCCTGGACTCAAATACTTAGAACTTAGAACAACTTCAAGGAGAAAGAGAAAAGGAAAGTTGCGTGCAAAAATCGACATCATTGCAAACGATTTGAGGGAGATAGAAAGCTCCTTTCTATATACGATCAAGCCACATTGTAGTCGCTATTACGAATTTTACTCATTTTACTCATTTCATATATACTTGTAATGAAATAACTTTTCCACGTGAGATTTCAACTACAACGAATTCTGTCTCTTTAACATTCTCGAATTACCTCTATATTTTATGTTCATACTTTCACATCCAATCAGATGATGATAATAAATCTACATTAAGAAAACTGTCTCAGTTAGAATGATTCATCAGAATTTCATTAGTAAAAGCCTAATGATGCACCGTTTAATGCAGTATATACTCTTGATTAAATGAGTTGCAAGGCTATCGATAAAAAAGAATGTAAATATGTTCATTTTATTGTTCGAATTGAACAGTAACACCAACGTATTTAGGCATGATAGTTATTGTTTGAACAAATCCACCTGCGATGACTTCTGGACCACCATCTCCAAATGTTACATGTTGCATTAATCTTGCTATTATAACTTTCAGTTCAAATCGAGCTAAATCCTGTCCAATACATTGACGATGTCCGCTGCCGAATGGTAATAATGCATAGGATTGATGATTTTTGTCCTCACCTAGAAATCTTTCAGGATAGAATAATTCTGGATCAACAGACCAATATCGAGGGTCTCGTGCGAGATTCATAAATGGAATAATTACTTCGTCACCTGCATATAATTGAGTACCACTCTCAGGTAGACGATCATCCATTGTTAATGAACGAGCTGAACCATCAGCTGGTGGACAAAAGAGTAATATTTCCTTGATAACACAATCCAGATAAACCAATGAATCTAGATGTTCCAAAGACAAATCCTCCTTACAATTATTTTCTAATAATTCTGCTTTGATCTTTTGTTGGACTCTTGGATGTTTACTTGCTAGATGTATGAACCATGATAGGGCAGTCGATGTCGTTTCATAACCAGCTATAAGAAAAAATGACACTTCATCCAGCACTTCACTACGACTGAGACCTATATTGAAATAAAGATAAATGAGCGATTACTATTAGTATGATATACTATAAGAAATAAATCTAACCTTTTTTTTCTTCTTCACTCTTAGTCATTTCTGTTTTTTCATTATTTTGTAATGCGGAAACCAATGAAGCAATTAAACTTGTTCTCTTACGTTCTGATATCGTTTCTGAACAATCAACTAATTCATGATCGATTATTCGATATACGTGTTGTTGAATAATAGTTCGTGCTCGTTGATATCGACGACTCAATCGCAGATAGATTATGGCTACGACTTTTGGTAAAAAGAAAACAGGATAGATACTTTCCAAGAAATCTGTAAGCGCTTGAGTCAGTTCATTATTATCAGTATTACTGAATGTCTTCAAATCGTAGTCAAACGCAAGAAATCCAAATATGAGCAGAAGAAGATTTCGACATTGTTGAGGAATATCAAGATGAATATGATTTGAAGGAATCGAACGCCATTGTGACAATAATTTATTCGTACAATCAATAATCAAGTCAAAATTCGGAATAATATTATTACGACGAAATAAGGGTATAGTGAGTGAGGCATGTCGTTTGAATTTGGCACCTACAAATGATGATACAAAATCTTCAGTACGAAAAGAAGAAGAAAAATCAACCTTTCAGACAAATGAGAGCGTCATGAAGAAATACTTTGATTTGCTCTACCAACATATCACCTTGTTCGTAAATATTGCGATGAGTATATATGTGTTGCACATCAATAATATTACTTACAACAATGACACGAGCAGGTCCAAACCAAAATTGAAAAACATCACCAAAACGACTTTTGAATGTCCTGTAAACTTCATGAAGACTCAAGTCTTTCAATACCAATCCAGACTGAATTGTATTGCCAAAGAAATAATGAGGTGACAAGCCAGGTATTGGACCGCGAAGAGTAAAATATTTCATTTTCGTATACCATATTAGTAGAATTATAACAGCAAGAACCAATAGAAAAATCATCGTTCTCTTACAATTAACGTCAACCAACAAAAACAACGTTTGTTTCTTTCTATATAAAATAAATATACGAATAAGCAGAAGAACAGATGGTATATGCTGTTAGACGTCAAATTCTTCTTTGCTTATCGAAGAGACAACAAGACGTGTTTTTCTTTTCTTCTTGTATATATAACCTTATCGCCTTTTTCTAAAGCACTTTTGTACCAATTTTTTTATTTGAATTGCTTTATCTAGCTTTCTCGTTAGTTTATTCATCTCATCAAAGGCAAAGATGCAAAATCTCTCATTGAGAATACATTAAATATACGTATGAATGAGAATAATAAGAAAAATCTCTGTATTAAATTTGTGGTACAATTTTTTCTAATACGAATGATGAAATAGTTTTTTCATATTGCTGAAAAATTAAAAAAAGTTTATTTAAGTGTCATTGCGGTTATAATCGTGCAAGTATTAAAGGATTATCTTTGATAAATTTGATAAGATGTTCAACAATTTCATGCGGTTTATCTTCTTGTAAGAAATGTCCGGCATCAGTAATTGTCGTATGTGATTGATTTTTCGCTCCTGGTATCATCGATTGTAATATTTTATCGAGACCAGCTGTGATCGGATCAGAATCAGAGAAAAGAGTTAGAAATGGTCGATTAAAATTCTTTAAATTCTTCCATGCTTGACGATTATATTCAGATGAAGGATTCTCAGGAGTTATTGGTACTAATAATGGAAATACTAAAGCACCAGCTTGATATTGTTCATTTGGAAAAGGAGCATTGTATGCATCAATCTCTTCTTGTTTCATATCTTTAACAACTCCAGATTTAATTACACGACCAACATCCATTTCCGTTTGTTGCGATGCAAAATCAAGCCATTGAATAAAACCTTTAGAAATTTTTCCATCACCAGTAGGTAATCCACCATTAGCTGCAACGACTCGTGCAAAACGATCACCTACCCCATTTGTTCCAACTAGTTGTAAACCAATTAAAGAACCCCAATCCTACATTAGATATTCAAAATTAATTAATTTCAAGTTACAATTATTTCTTTTCTATATTTTACCTGACAAAATAATGTAATATTATTCAAATTAAGATTTTCAATAAATTCTCGTATCCAATTCACATGTCTTTGATAAGTATAATCATTTTTATTCGTTGGTTTATCCGATTTACCAAATCCAATTAAATCAACTGCAATAACTCGATATTGTTTTAATTTTGGTATAAAATGACGATACAAATAACTCCAACTTGGTTCACCATGTAATAATAAAATTGTTTCCGGACTACTTTGATTTCCTTCATCTAAATAATGTAAACGTAATTTTGTTTTACCATCACCAATCGAACCAGGATTAGATAAATCAATATAATTTGGTTGAAAAGGATAATCTAATAGATTGACAAATGCCGAATTGGGTGTACGTAATATTCCAGATGAGATACTCCTAAGAGACATTTTATATTTTATTAATTGTCGTGCTAATAAAACAAAAACAAAGTTTTTAGTATCATCAAAACTGTTTCTAAAAGTTTATTTTTAGATGCCCAAAAAGCTTCTTATCTTCTTCATTAGATTCAATGTTACCTTTGTCGAGAATAACGAACAAATGATAAAAGAAACTTAACTTTCCTCATGCTATGTAATCGCCAATGAAATCTATCTTTATGCTGATCTTATAAGAATTGAACGAAAGACTTTCTTTTTTAAAATTTAAAATAAATGATCAAGTATTGCATAATACTTTCAACCATCCATAATCTACATTAGAATCATATAATATTAATTTTGTCGTCGCATGGTGACATCTTTATTTTTATATTATCGTTTGTTATTTTCATCGAAATATTCTTAATAATTACAATTTTCTGATCTAATACATTTAAAAAAAGTACTAAATATTATTTATCTTAAATTATAAATAAAATCTAGTTTTTATTTTTTGAAAGCCACACCCTGTTTAATTCAATTGATTTATTCGTTAGTCCGTCATACGTTATAAATAGATATGATCATTATTGTTTTGAAAGCAAAAGAAAAAAAAACGTCGATTGCTCGTTCTGCGCAATACAAAACATCATCGTATCGTATTTTGTACTTAGCAAATATTTAGGGAGTAAAGTAAAAAAAACTTGATAAAATGGATATAGAATCATTTCCTAATGAAATATTTCTTGAACTCTTCGATTATATTAATGGTATCGATCTTTTTCGTGCATTTTATGGACTTAATTCTCGATTCAATAATCTTCTTTATAAGCAATTTCGAACTTATCATTTTCAATTTGCATCAATATCAAAGTTTTATTTTGATCTAATATGTCAACAACATATACCTTGTATTGCTGATAAAATTGTTGGTATTTGTCTATCTGAGAGTTACAATACACCAGAACAAATCAATCTATTTCTTTCTTATATTCCATCATGGAATCGATTTACTTGTTTACGAACACTTTCATTGTCAAATATTCCTTCATTAGAAACATTATTAAAACTGTTAAATATATGTCATCAGCTTTGTAATCTTACTCATTTAAGATTATCTTTGCTTTATTTACGAATTAGTCGTCCTGAACTTCAACCTGTGATTAATAATATTTGGAGTTTACCAAAACTTATTCGATGTGATTTTGATATTGGTATTTCACTTGATTTATTTTGTTTACCAACAACTATCTCTTCTACTCTACAATATCTATCTGTAAAAGGACATCATTTAGAATGGAAACAAATAAATCGGCTATTTAAAAGTACACCTTGTCTTACACATCTTTCAATATCTATGGCTATGTCTGATCATGATAATTACAAATTATTTTATCGTCCGGCATTGATCAAGTTAAAAATTGATGTTTTTTTCTCATCTGATTTTTCTCAAATAGTCATTTTCTTAAAAGCATTACCTAATTTACGTTGTTTGGATGTCCATTTTAGGACAGGATTAATCTATGGTTATCAGTGGGAAGAAGCTATTCGTAATTATTTACCAAAACTCAAAATACTTCGATTCAGTATGAATCGTTTTTATGGTGAACTGTATCCACAGATATTACTCCGTGATATAGCTAATTCATATCGAAGTTCTTTTTGGATCGATGAACATCAATGGTTTGTTCAATGTTATATACGAGATAGAACTATTTATCTTTATACATCATCTCATAGATTCCATGATTTTGGAGATACATTTAATTATCCTGATTCATGGACATCAACATGTCCGTATGATAATCAACAAAATTTTTGTGATAATATTACTGACGTTTCTTACGAATTGTTTTCTCAGCGACGTATTCCATCAACAGTCAGTATGCGTAACATTGAACATCTATCTATTACACTTCCTATTAATGATCAGTTTTGGTCGGTTGTACCAAGTTTAAATCGATTACACTCACTCATGATCCTATCATCGCATATAGATCATTTTCAATCTCAATTACAAACATTATTTAATCGAGCACCTAATCTTTGTCGTTTAGTTATTGATCAGAATGAATCCTCACATCCACAAATGTTATTATTTAAATGTACAAATGCATCAATTCGTGAACTTTATTTAAAATGTCATAATCACAATTTCAGCCAACAAGAATGTGAAATTTTAGTTCATTCAGCATTAGGTACTCAATGTGAAGAGTTGTCAATAAATGTGATTAGTTATGAAAGTATTGTTTATCTGGTTGAAAATATGATCAATCTTCGATCTCTAGATGTACAATGTCATAATGAAATAACTCGTGAACATTTTCTAAGCATTAAAAAACACCATGAAGGATCACATAATGGACATTTGTTAAAAAAAAAGAAGCTTTCGAAATGGTTGAAAAATCATTTAAAAATTGCCGATTGTACAGGATCACCGCACCTTAAAAATGGTGATGATGAAAACATGTCGAACACAGATAGAATAATTCATTGGTTACACGATCGTTTGCCATCAAGATCTATCATCGTAAGAAATCCGACGTTTTCTCAGTCTATTCTAATATGGATTTAATAAAAAATGTACTAATCGAAAATTTATATTTTGTAAAAGTAATATTAATAATATTACATGAAGATAACATAATTTTTTAAAAAAAGAATAAAATTTAAAAGTCATACTATTTGCTAAGAATTTTGAGAATATGTGTGTCGGTGTGGATGTCAATCAATGATTAAGATTATAGACTTTCCTGCAAGCACACCCTCAAGATAGATAAACAAATAACGTCTGAAAATGCTTTAGCATTATTAAACTCAATCTTAGAAAAAGTAGAATTTGACAAAATTTCACAATAATGCAACTAGTAAATTTAAAAATGATCAAATGACATTGCAGTTTTTGAAGTTTCTAGTCCCGAGCTTTGCTTTTCTGATTTGTAGTACAAGATTTTTGTACACATCGTCGTTCTTTTGTTGCTAATATTATTTTCATCTTCCTTCATTATTTAAATTTATTCGATAAAATAATCACATATATATAATTAAGAAATATTTCAAATATTTAACTTTTTGACATAAATAAATTAAATATTATGCTATTCAAATAAAAATTATATTATTGAAAATATGTCATAGTTACGTAGTCATTTGTGCCATATTACCGGCAAAAATGAGACATGAAGACAGATCAATTTCCGTCTCTAGACTTTATCCTTACAATCTAGGGAATAATTCCGTTTGATGAACTTAAAATTACTTCTCAAATGAAATACATTGCTTTTTTTTCTTCCTAATGGTTCGTTTGTAGACTATTGGCGGATTGTCAAATTTCGGCATTTGCTGCATTCAACTAGTAGTCAATATTATGTATACCTGAAATGATATGTAATCATGCATATTGACAAATATTTAAAAGTATACTCAGCTAATAATTGCATGTATTCATGTAGAATGGCATTGATTCAAATTTTTGTTTTTAATGCTTATACCTATTCAACGTTTATTCGATGAGTCATTATGTAAACTTAATAATCGTATAGATGAAATAATTTTGTATATTAATGATGGATTTTATTACTCATCGATAGAATTAATATATACATATATAAATACTAAAATTATTTGAATCTTTATTACTGTTATTATTATTATGTTCAGTCGACTTTCTAATAATCACTCATCAAACCAATCTCAAGAACGTATTTGTCGTTATCAAATTCGAGGAACGATTCTATCGCTTCGTGATAATTTCACAATCAAAGATGAGCTTGGTAATGATATGTTCAATGTTCGATCAAAAATATTGTCTATTGGTGATAACTTGGTACTAGAAGATATAGATGGAAAGTAAGTCCTATAGATAAAGATCTTCTATCATGTTCTTGTTTATACACATAAATTTGTTTGTTATTTCAGTGAGTTAATCAAGATTCGTCAAGAATTGTTTCATCTGCATCCGACCTTTCACATCATGTCAGCAGGCGATGGAAACTCTGAATGTTCATTGGCACACATTAAAAAAAAGTTTCGAGTTTTTCACAAAAAATTTACTATCGATTCAATTTATGGTCAATATACAATTGAAGCAGTCGATATTCTTGCTCACTCGTTTCGGATTACTAAAGGAGAACGAAGTGTTGCTAATATTAGTAAAAAATATCTCAAAGCAGCAGATACGTACACTGTTGCCATAACTGATGATGAAAATCAAGCGTTTATATTAGCATTAGTTATTGTTATCAATCAAGTATTGTGAATAACTAACAATGAGAACTGATAATCAAGCTTTTTTTTTATAATACTTTAAATAAATATCTAATTTTCCTTTATTTTTACACGCGCAGCACTGATTTAAAAAATAACTTCACGAATTATGTTTCTCTACAAGTAGAATTTATTTTCATATAGTTTCTAATTGATGAAAATATTTTCTCATTTATTATCTGATATATTATTATTATTATTCAAAAACAAAGACTAGAAATGATATAAAACGATAAATAATTCAATAGAAAAATATAATATTTATCTTCACTTGATGATTCAATAAGAGGAATGTATTTTATAAATTGATTTTCGTAGTAGCCAAAACTTACTTGATATTATAGGTAAATAGGACACAAATCCATGTGTTTTTTTTTTACTTTTTTTTATTCTGTATAAATAAACGCGTCAGTCATGCATAGCTTCATTAGTAGCAGTCGTACGAGGATGAAATTGATTTTATATCGTTGAAAAAATAGCAAAGAACAGTCAAAACACTATTAATATATTTTGGCCTTGTTCTAAATAGAATATATTTTCAATCATCATATCGCTCGGATGTATACCCCTAAATATGATTTATCACGTTTGGGTGTTGTATCAGTTATATTCAATCCTGTTCGATATCGTAGTCGATATGAACAATATTATAAATTTCGTAATCACATGGCACGTTCTGGTGTTAATTTATTCACTGTTGAATGTGTCTTCGATTCGGCAACACGATTCGGTTTGCCACCACAGCGATTTGAAGTGACACAAGCTGACAATCCACGACATATTCAAGTTGTAGCTCCATCCATTATGTGGATGAAAGAGAACTTAATCAATATTGCCGTTCAACAGTTACCACCGACGATTGATCGAATTGCGTGGATCGATGCTGATGTAGAATTTGAGGTGATCAAC
Organism: Adineta steineri; assembly: GCA_905250115.1. NCBI lineage: Eukaryota > Metazoa > Rotifera > Eurotatoria > Adinetida > Adinetidae > Adineta > Adineta steineri. Next base: position 75,349 of record CAJNOI010000014.1, on the reverse strand, counting down.
TTTTTTTTTCTAATTTGAGAAGTATACATTTCTTTCTATAGCATCTCAATTGGCCTCACTTGACAATGAAGGCTCTTGATCGATATCCCATTGTACAAATGTTCAAAATTGGTTATTTTACAGGACCCAGCGGTAAACAGGAAATTCTGAGACGAGATCATTCCTTTGGATATTCCATTCGTCACAATAAGCCGATATATCCGCATCATTCTCAGTGGTATGCTCATCCAGGTTATGCCTGGGCGATGCATCGAGATACTTTTAATGCCATCGGTGGTCTTATCGATTTTTGCATCGTTGGTTCAGGTGATCTTCATTTGGCTTATGCTCTTTTAGGTCGTGTTGAAGAGACATTTCCTAGTGGGTTACACAGGGATTATCGGATGCAAGTATCGAACTGGGGTGATAGAGTTGCTAGAGCAGCTGGTAATGGTGCTTTTGTGGGTTATGTCGATGTGAATCTGTATCATCGTTGGCATGGTAGTCGAACTAATCGCAATTATATTAATCGATGGTAAGGGAGAGAGAGAGAAACCTAGTTTCATTCTGATATGAAGGCTCAATTTTCTTTAGGTCAATTTTATCGCACTATCAGTTTTCGCCAAGAAAAGATCTCGAACGAAACAAACGAACAGGTGTAGTGTATTTGAGAGACAAGCGTCTCTTTGGTCTACAATCAACAGGTACTCGAATCGAAGAACTAGAACAAGCAATAGTCGGTTATTTTATATCGCGCGACGAAGACAGTATACGAGTGGTACGCAGAGTAGTGGTGCCAAGATATCCTTCGCAACCGGTTCCTCTTCATCAGCGTCGCCATAACATCATGCGTCCTGCCAATAGACATCGTCCACTTCCCATACTTATAGCTCCACCCATTCCGCGTCATCATACACGTCGTTCCGGATTCTATTGATCTTCATTATATTATTGTGACTTTCTCTATGAAAGACTTATGAATCACATTAAAAACATTTTTTATTAAAACTTCTGAGATCTTTTTTTGCTCTTGAGAGTGAGCTTGACATTTAATCGTATCCATTCGCAAAAATATCAATAAAACTTTAATCTTCACATTCGTTACAATGGTTGAATTTGATCATCCTGGCCAGAACGTATACAAGAACAAAAAAAAAGAAAGAGACAAATCTTAGAGAATGACAACAGACGAAGATTACAAAAATAAAATAATGAGAAAAAAAAAACATTCGTCGAGGACTTACTAAGGATAGTTCTAGAAAAACAATTATCATACTTGATAACAAAAGATGATTAAAAAAATGAAGATTGTTGAGTATGGCAAGCGGAAATAGAAAATACAAAACCATTTAATCCCTGTCATATTCTTAATCTATGACATGAAGCATAAAAAAAGATAGTGCTCTTGACAAGGTAGAAAGACTGTTGTATTTCTGATAAAAACATTTGTAAATTAGCATGTCGGAAAACAGCAACACTTCGGACAATTCAGATTCTTTGGATTTACCTGAATTTAGGCGGATTAATTATAGTATTCTACAAATTGGACAAGTATTATCTTTGCCTGTATATCTATTCGTTTTCTTTCATATTCTTACAAATAAAGTTCAAAGAAAGTCTCTTCACAATCATGTTATACTTGTTCTGCTTCTGTTCAATTTTCTTCAATTACTTTTTGATGTATCTCTGGTTCTTACTTGGTTACATCTAGGTATTGTACAACCAGCAGTACCAGCAACATGTTATTTTTGGAATTTTATCAATTATTGGGCGTACTTTACCAGCTTTCTTGTAATGCTTTGGGCTGCGTTGGAACGTAAGTCACTTCACTATTTGCATCTGCTTGATGTTATCAAACGGAGAGAACCAGATATGTTTTTAGTCACTAGATAGCCGTACTGTTGCTGAACTTTTTTTTGATATCATTATCTCTTCATTTCTAGATGATCGAGTATTCAAGATAGTACATGCAATAATCAAAAAATAAATACTACTTTTTTTCTCTTCTACAGGTCATATGCTTGTTTTCCATGCACATTTAGTGCGTACGAAGCGTGGACAACTGCTTTTTCATTATCAACCATTGGCACTTATTCTAATATATTCCACCATGTATTACATAATTTTTATTTTCTTTTATCCATGTCAAAATAATTTTAATTATGAAAATGTTTGGTGTGGATGGGTTTGTTATTCTTATTACATTCCTAGTTGGCTTAGTCTGTACGAATATCTTGCTCATGAAGTCATTCCTTTGTTCCTAGAAGCATTCATTAGCATAGTTCTTATTCTGCGTGTTATTGTACACAAGCGACGTATGCATCAGCAAGCAGCAGAATGGCGTAAAAATCGTAAAATGGTTCTACAATTAGTGAGTATCTCTTTCGTTTGCATTGTATTTAACGTGCCTGATACGATCAATCCATTATTTCAATTGACATCTGCTATTCAGCCAATACCAACAGATATTCAAGAACTGATTTTAAATTATTTGGGATATGGTTCATGTATGTTTTTGCCATTTGCATGTCTCTCAACAATACCACATGTAAAAAAGAAATTGAAAAATGTAATTGATTGCCGTCGATGGCCTGGTGTTGTGAACAATCGACGACGCGCTATTATTGGTATTCAAACAAATACTGTTGCTTCTCGGCGTTAAGATAAAAAAGAAGAAACTATAACTTTATAATTATTTAAACAAGCTATTTGTTGTTAAACTATACATATCAATAGATTTCAAAATAAATAAACTTATATTTATGCATTGAATTCACTTTCCTCTGGCATGAAGTGTAGAGAATCGTACATATCAATGAACAAGTTCTTTTTGAATTTTACAAAAGTATTCATTTATTTTCACATATGACGGTGGCTTTGAAGTACCATAAAAATGCATTTATTGGGCATTTTGTGATATCTTTCTTTATATTCTGTTTTTACCAAGTAAAGATACGACGCAAAGACGCTCTTCACCTTTTTTCCACTGTACGACTACAAAGATTATATTGTGAGTATGATATCACACTCAAATACTTCAGTCAACATTCTAGTAAACATAACTCAATTTTTCTGAGCGTGTGTTAGTAGACAATCAAAATAATCCTTGCCGATATTATCTTTTGTGTTATAAAAGGATTATATGTTTTATTTTGAAGCTTTACCCTTTCATTCACACCTGGGATATGAGATTGATATTTATTCACAAATTGCCTATACAAAGGTTCGTGAAAGAAACCGTTTTAATGTTCTGGTAAGTGACGAAAACAGTGATTGTTAACAGACGTGAAAAGGGTTTGAGAAGAATAGTAGAATAACATGTAAGGATAGACATAGCAACCTCGTTCTCTTTTTTTACTATTCACAGCTAGTGACTATCCTATTCAATGATGTACGCGTAACGCGTTCAGTGTATAGTATAATCAATTTGATAAAAAGTGCCTATGATTATTTCTTAATAGATTGATTTTACTAAATTTATAGTGAACATTGACAATGATAAAATCATATATCAATGTGGATATTATATTGATTATATTATTATCTGTTCATACAATTTATTGTCAAGATGATCCACTTACGAAATTGGAATCAACAATAATATCGCATGGTGGACAGGTATTAAGAATAACAGATTCACAATACCATGCAGCAGCTATTCTTCACAATAGAGTCATACAAACATGGCCCAATATGTTGATTCGTCCTGCAACATTCGATGATGTATCTTTAGCACTATCAACACTTTCTTCTCTTAACATTCCTATTCGTATTATGGGAGGTCGACACAGTTACGGTGGTTATTGTAGTCACCAAGGTATAGTTACTGATTCTGTCCTTTTAAAGGGTTTAAAAATCGATTTGCAAAGTGAAACAGTAACAATGGAAGCAGGTGTTCTATGGAATGATATTTATAAAGTTTTAAATGGATCTGAACATATTATTGTAGGTGGCTTATGTCCAGCAGTAGGTGTTGTGGGTTTTACAGTAGGAGGTGGTTATAATGCTATGTATAGTCGTTCATATGGCTATGCATCAGATAATGTTCTTAATTTTAAAATGGCATTATATAATGGAACTATTGTCACAGCATCATCTACAATTAATCCGGATTTATATTGGGCACTTCGTGGTGGTGGAGGTGGAAATTTTGGTTTTGTTTTAGAAATGACTCAAAAAATTCATCGAATCAATCAAACAAATTTACCAAATGGTCAATATTTATTTCTTAATCTAACTTGGGTCAATACTGATATAAGAAAAGCTCTCAATAATTGGTTTACTTTCATAAAAGAAGTTGTTGATTTTGATACTCGAATTTCATTTAATACTATTGTAGTTATAACAAATTCAGGTAATTTTCTTACGATATGGTGTTCATTCAATGGTCCAGAAGTAGAATTTAATTCAATATTTGATTCATGGTTATCTAAAGATCCGAAACCAAATCCTTACAATGTGGTACATTATGCACAAATTGATATAGCCAGAGAACTTGCAGTCCCATTTCCTGTACCCAAACGAGAACATGTCTTATCCGCTATGGCTATTAATATCACCGATGCTATGTTAGATGTTATTTTAGAATTCAAACCAAATTCTACTCATCAAATTGATGCATGGACAGATTTTGTTTATCTACACAATGCAAACAAAGATAAAAATACAGCCTTTGCTTTTCCTAATATTTCATTTGACATTGCTCCTGGAGTTTCATGGCTCGATGCTGATTTTGATCCGCTTGCATTAGATATGGCTCAAACTATGGAAAGGAAGTTAATTGATGCAGCAGCATCTACACATAGTATTCCTGGAGCATATCTTAATTATATTGATCCATATTTACCTAATTGGGAAAAAATGTATTATAGAAATAATTGGGAACGTCTCAGAGAAATTAATACTAAATATGATCCTACTTGGTATTTTAGATTTCCACAAGGTATTCCACCATATTTTTCAGAATCAAACATATCCAATATAAATAACAACAATATTATTGTGATGGCTATTCTTATTATCATCTTAATAATACAAACATTTTATTTAAATCAATAATTTTTTTTGTAGCTTTTAATTATCTGACCTAGCAAACGAATTTTCGTATCTTTTTTATGTTTGTTTTCATTTTCAAGAGAATTTTATTATTGCTTGCTTGCTTGCTTGCTTGCTTGCTTCTCAAGCATAATATAATGTCAAAAAATATCTCTGTAAGAGCGAGTATATCTACTAGAATATTCGACGTATCGGTGTTTGATTTAGAAGAAAAATCAAATAAATAATATTAGTAGAAGAAGAAGAATTGTATGTGTAAAACCAAAATACCAATGATAATGCCAAATACTTGTGGCTTTATCTAATGCCTTTTCTTGACGTTCATAATGTAAATTTGCAAGACGTTTTGGTCGATAAATACCATCTAGTTGTATGTATTTATTCAAACATTGCTTTTTCTGTTGATGGTAATTGAATTCAACCCAGAAAATAATCTGATGTCCAATGACACTGCACTTCAAAAAACATCCAGGTATTTAAACTGGCTGGTAAACCAATAAATGCAATATTAGGTACTCCAACAGGAATAATTCGACGATAGAGATCAAGATCAATTCCTTCCTCCGTTGTATTTTGACCAAGAATTCGATGAAATATTTGAGAGAGAAATGGAAATTTTTCGACATAACCTGTTGCATATGCATATGCACATGGTAGATAACCATTAAAAAGTATTTCTGGAACTAACCAATGAGAACGCCGAAAGATCAAATGACAAGACAAGGCATATTTTCCAGCTAATGAAGCTAAATCATAAGCAGTTTTACCTCCACCGATAATTACAACACGTCTGTTGTTTAATTGTTCATATGTTTTAATTTCATTGGGATGAACAATCGATCCCGCAAATTTATGTTGACCACGAAATATTGGCATGAAAGGTGTGGAAAAAAAGACCTGTAGCTACAACAACTAAATCAAATTCGAATGTTTGTTGTTGATTGTCAACTGTTTGAATTTTGACAAGCCATAGAAGAGTTGAATTTTTCAAATCATCTTTATCGATTGATAGAACTGTTGTTTGAAATCGAATTTGTTCTGCTAAACGAAATTTTTGAGCATATTTTTTGAGATAATTATGAATATTTTCCCAAGGAGCATCATCTTCAGCTAAAATCAATTGAATAAACAATTCATTTATTTATCGAAGAAAACTACCTTCCGTATCCTCTAGATTGGAAAATTCCATAAAACCTCCGATTTGTTGGCTGTGTAGATCAGCATAGGCCCAATCTGGAGACAAAATCCTCCCTAATGTTTTTTGTCGATCAAATATACTGACATCAAAACTATCTTCTAGGAGAACTTTGGCTGCTGCAAGACCTGATGGACCTGCACCAATAATACATACAGTTTTTAGCTGTCATTAGATGTTGACTACCTTCAAATATAAAGTAACGCGTATATCAGACACATACAACATTGAATATATATATATATATATTTATTCTTCAGATATAAGAAAAAGATAAGAAATAAAAGAATTGCTTTGACATAGAGCAGCAGAACACTTTCAGATTAAATATGCTTCTCTCTCTACAAAAAGTGGTAGGGTTATATTCGATTACGATACGAGCAATATTGTGTAGGCTGAAAAGTACATGAAATTTTCATTGTCTCACCGTATCATCAAACAATAAGTTTTTTACAAGATAATGTCACAGATGGATGTAAGGAGGATCCAATATATTTAATAACAACATGCGTATCACTCGTACTCGCACCCTTTGAGTAAATTCAACAGTTTTATTCAACAATTTTAAGATATTATTAGTGATAGTTTTATTAAAGCATTTATGAATAAATAGTTACAATTTGAAAAATAAATATATGTTGCAAACTACAATAGAAAATGTTGTCATTTTTATGATGCTTAATATAATTCTGCACTATTTAAATAAATACTGCTACTAAAAACACCACCAGCAACTAATATTGTTCCATTTGTTAATGTGGATATTGTATGAAAAGCGCGTATAGCAGTCATATTTCCTGTGATTGTCCAATTTCCTATTGATGGGTTATATAATTCAGCAAAACTATTACTATTACATCCACCCGTAACTAATACATTTCCATTGGCTAATACAGATGCTGTGTGACCAAGTCGTGCACAATTCATACTACCTGTAACTGTCCAAGTGCTTGACGATGGATCATATAATTCAGCAACGTTTAACGAACCACCATTATATCCACCAGCAACTAATATTTTTCCATTTAATAATATAGATATTGTAGGTGACTGTCGGGCATAACTCATATTAGCTGTATTTGTCCAAGTATTTGTTGTAGGGTTGTATACTTCAGCAGTAGCTAAATAAACACCATTGTATCCACCAACAACTAAGACGGAACCATTTGCTAATATAGATGCCACGTGAGAACAACGTAAATAATTCATCGAACTAACAGTTGTCCAAGTACCTGGTGATGGATCATACAATGCAGCGCTGCTAACAAATCCACTACCACTATCACCACCGCTAACCAATACTTTCCCATTAGTTAACATGACTGCTATGTGAGCACCTCGTAAACTACTCATAGATCCTGTAGTTGTCCAAGTACCCGCTGATGAATTATATAATTCAGCAGTAGTTAAAAAGTTAGCACCATTATTTCCAGCGCTAATTAATACATTTCCATTTGTTAATACCGTTGCTGTGTGAAGTTTTCGTAATGTACTCATCGCGTTAGTAGTTGTCCACATACCTGTTGCTGGATTATACAATTCAGCACTATTTAAAACAGCACTATTAACTCCACCAGTAACTAGTACTATTCCATTTGTTAATACAGATGCGGTGTGATAGTTTCTTGTAGTACTCATTGCACCTGTGGCAGACCATACTAAATGAAAAAGATAAATGTGAGAAAAATATATTTAATTTACTTTAAACATAAGTAATATTTTAGGCATTTCAAAGTCACATTTAGAGCACGTCGGATAAGACTCAAAAGCCCGAGAAATTCATCTTTGAGGGTGTGGGTGTGATTAAATCGTATCTATCCTAACCTCATCCACACCTCCGTCCCTCAAGAACAGTAATAAAAAACACTTCTCATTTAGTCGATCGCTCACCCCGTATCGTTGCTGTTGTTGTCGATGATGTTGATGACGTTGTTGATGATGAAGTTGATGATGATGTTGACGATGATGAAGTTGTTGATGATGTTGTTGATGATGATGATGTTGTTGATGATGATGAGGTTGTTGATGATGTTGTCGATGATGTTGATGATGATGTTGACGATGATGATGTTGACGCTGATGAAGTTGTTGATGATGAAGTTGTTGATGATGTTGCTGTTGATGCAGTTGTTGTTGTGCTGTATACATATTTGAATAATAACGTTAGAAGTAAATAATTACTTATTATGGCATTTGCACATAGAAACGAATTCAATTATTAGTAACAGTTAAGAGCCACTGTTTTTCTTTCTCTTATACTGTAGTGGTATGTAGGAAATGTAAAATTTAGTGATTAATAGTATTTTACGTTGCATTAACTAAATGAACAAGATGTGGGTGTAAGATGACGACAATATCCACACCTACATCCTCAAGATAGTTACACTTGTCAGAATCTATTTTGCTATTTTCAATAATAGAATAGTGAATTCGGATTCTGCATGAATGAAAAAACTACTCTATCAATGATTCTACTGCGTTCTTTTTCAATACTTTTAGTCGAATGAATGCAGTTTGTAATATATTGAGATTAAAAAAGAATATGATTTAAACTTACGCGGATGTTGTTGTACTAGTAGTCATTGCTAAAATAAAATAGTAAATGTGTTAGATTTTTTGTATGAAATATATACGAATGAGAATACATAAGATTCTTACAAATACTTCATAAGGATGGAATAATAAATCAAAAGAAAATATTTTAACAAAACGACTATTTTGAATTGTATTTTTTTTTATAATTCTATTCAATTCGATATGGTTTTTAATAAAAACTAATTAAACTATTCTTTACTCGACGAAGAATAATCATAAAGAGAGATGTTTAAACTTGAAAATTTTTATACACTTTTGTGGGTCATATGTTATTCACTTTACAGCCAATAATATTTATTTTTTGTGTGTTTTTGTTTTCTGATTAACTTTTTCCAGTGTTTTCGTTCAAATAGTTCTATGTCGATATTTGATTAGCTATCGAATTTCATATTACTTACGAGCTGATAATTGTCTATTATCAACAGCAATCATAGTAATAATATTTGCTTGTGTGACCAGACTACCATATTGACTCGGAATATCAACAAAGAGTTCGCATTGATTACTAGATTGATCATACGTAAGTGTACGACAATTGATATTAACTAAACAAGCAATTTCACAGGCTCTCAAGTTCAATGCAAAATTGGTAGTAGAAGATGAACAACTAGGATCAGTACATTGATATTGAATATTGTTCAATTTAGTTAATAATAATGAACGTATATCTTGTGATATTGTTTGGATAATAATGATAAAAAAAAGAAATAATACCATTGTGTTTCTCATGTTGAATGAAAGTTAACTGTTAAACAAATGGATGAGTGTCTAAAAAAAAGAGAGAGCAATATATAAACTATATTTTCTTTTGATTACAGTGCACTCAGTAAACAGTAGGAGGAAACATATTTCTTCCTTTCTTTTTTAGAATGCTGATATTTGATTATTAGTTTTCAGCACTATCTTAAATAAGTTTTTTTCTTTAACAATAGATGAAAACTGCCGGATCTCAGAAAAACTACAAAATCAATTTTGTTGCTTTTTATTTGATAAGAAAGTTCGATTCTCTTTTGATAATTACAAATACTTTAAAGTTTGAATTGAGACAATATCATTGATTGATATTGATAAAAAAGAAATTCAATCTCATAAATGACAAATTATTTTTTTTCTTCGTATTTAATTTCATAAGTTGTTTTTCTAAAAAATGTTCTACTTAACAACCTTGCTGTTTATTTCACTGATAACTGTTTTTGAACACTTCATCTCTGAAGAAACTCCGTTTTTTATATTTAACAAAGAAAAGATAATAAGAAGAAGTAAAAGAGACTTTTTTTTTATCAAGAGTTCATCTGTTTCTGTTAATACTATATGATTCAAAGAGATGCTTTTGATTTCTTCTTGTTCTATCAAAAATATTGATAAAAAAGTCTTAGATGATTAGAGTTCATAGTCTATTGTTAAAGAATTATAACTGTTTTACTGAATTGTCGATCCATTGTCAGAAATTGTTCATCAAAACTAATTAATTCACGGTTTTATCGTCTCTATTCTAATTATCTGTTTTTGTTTTTTGTTTTCTTTTGCATATCGCCCGTTTAGTAACAGATGTATCTTGTCTAAATCATACTTGATAAGGGCTTCTTTTTTTTAATATTTTTTTATATTTCCGTTGTGGTACAGGTGAGAATGAAAGTGTAGTCTTTATCTTTCATCTACATCCACACCTTCAAGCCTTAAATATTATCAACAAGAATTTTCATGTACTACCTAACTGTGAGTAAAATGGAAAACAATAAAATAATCCGCCTTTCTTTCGTTATTATTATTATTAGTTTTATAATATTTCCCGAGTGATTAGTAACAATATTGAAATAATAATCAAATGATATTCTTGAGAAAATAATAGTCGTTGAGAACTACTTCGTGGGGATGTATTTGTAGTCGATGTTGTTGATGTTGTTGTTGTACTACTGCTAGTTGTTGTGGTTTGAGTAGTAGTACTAGTTGTTACAGTTGTAGTAGTAGTAGTAGTAGTGGTGGCAGTAGTTGTTGTTGTCGAAGTAGTTGTAGTTGTTGGAGAAATAATATCACATGATGCTACTTCAATATCATCAAGAGCAACTGATACTGCTACTGGTTCTCTTTGATAGATTTGAAAATAGAATGTTTCCATACACAAAACATTTGGTGTAGGCAGAATAACTACTTGCCAACCTTTACTATCATCTAATGATCGAGACCACATCTGTGTACCCAAACATCCACCTGTTACTAAACCTAACTGTGTTCCATTTTTATTATCTATTGATGATTTAACATAATAGGCGAATTTAATACACATGTCTGAATTGATTTCTACTGATTTTGAAGAAAGAACATTACCAAAATCTCCACTAGTAAAAGGTAAATGTCGATCCCAATACATAAAACCACCTGTTGTTGAATTATTTGTATGATCTTGAAGTGGACCCAAATCTCGATTAGGTACTGTTTCACCAGTAACTACAGTAAAATTATATGAAGGATAAGGATATCTAACGCTATTTTCCATATCACACATTGTTAAATTATCAAAATCACATGAAAACGAAAGAAAAGCACCGTCGTCTTGGAATATCGAAGGTGAATAATCACAAGATGTTATTGATATATTATCAATTGCAAATGAACTTGCATAAGTATTTGAATTATCTACACGAAATAGTAACGAATAATCACCAACAGGTAAATTCACAATACTCCAAGTCCTGTATAAATAGAAACATACATATATTTTAATTCTATAACAAAAAATACTTACCATTTATTACTTACATATCTAAATAAAGTATATATATATATATAAATGTTATCTTCATTTTTATTGTAACTCACATATATTGACTGCGGACTGGTGGCCACAATACTTGTATCGTTTCAGGTGAATCTAATATCCATGCATAGACTTTCAGGTGACTAGCATACGGTTGTCCATAAGCATAATATTGAAAATTCAAACAAAATGATTCATCCGTAGTAATATTAAATGATGTTCGAAGTGCAAAATAACCAACATTACCTTTTGCAATTATCTTTGAATTCGGTACTAATGCATAATGTCCTGATTGATTATTAAATGTAAAATCAACAGAAGGTGCTGCATTTTCGATTTTAACAGCATCATCGGCTTTCATTATTGACCATTCATATGGATAATTTGGCAATGAAAAAAAATTTTCTGTACATGAAGATTCAAAATCACATTCATATAGAATCTTCGGTGGTAATGGTTGTGGCCCATCACAATAATCAACAGACAAATCATCAAATGCTAAAGGAACAATTGATGTATTCAATCGAATAACTATTTTAATTTTTTCTGATGGTAATGTTATATTAATAAATGTCCAATCATCAATTGATGGATCTTTACCAGGTATTGATGCTACAATTCGTGTTAATTGTTCATCATCACCTTGTACTAATTGAATACTAAATGGAAGATTAGATTCAGGTGTGTAATACCACATATGAAAACATATAACACGATCCATTGATGGTTCTATCCAATCTTTTGTTTTAATTTTAGCATTTATATCATAAAATGGTGGCGAACTTTTTGGACTATAGAATAGATAATGGCCAGCACTCGTATTTAATGTATGATCATGATCAATAGATTCAGGATGAAGACCATCCGTTAAACCCCAATTTGTGTCAATATCAAAATCATTACAAATTGTTTCGAAATCACACAGAAAAATAGCTGTTTGACTGAAGAATACATGTCCAAAAAGAATAAGAAAAATAAATAACATGTTGTTTGTTGTCATTATTTTCAGGTAGTTATTTATATAGATATATATATATAAGTCAATTCTTACATACATGTTGTGCAAGAACATCTCTTTATATGCGCAAAATTATAGTGTAAGAATAAAAGATAAGAATAAAACATGCTATGTTATAATTATTCTAGTGACTTCGCTTTATGCATATTGTTAACATTAACTGAATCATCGTTTAGATTTCTCCTTCATTGTTCTTTAGTAAAAATGATTTGACAATTTTAAGAAGGTGGGTGTGTCCTCTTTATTGGCATCCACTCATTCACATATTCAACTATATATATTTTTTTTTCATCAGCAGTAGTGGGTTATTTATTTTAAAACGAATAATAATGTTAAAAGAACTGAGAATTAATTCTTGCAGCAATCTGATCCAACATAAGTTGCATACGAGGATCAATAATGATTGCTGGATTCGTTTGGATTCGATTCATAACATAAGCAAAAGTAAGATTCTTCGAGGGTGCGGCAAAACCAATACTTCCACCAGCTCCTAAAAATGTTCAAAAAATAAATTATGTTGTTAGAAATATAATCATCGCTTTTCTTTCTTACCATGATGACCAAATACATCTACACCATAAGCAGGAAGAGCGTAATCATATCGATGAAAACCCATGGCAAATACAGAATAATATTGAAATACAAGATCTATCTCATTTGCAGGTGTATTTGACTTGATTGCACGTCTCATAAATTCATCCTCTATCAATCGTTGTCCGAATTTATTCTTGATATTCCCAATGAAGGCTGCATAGAGTCGTGCTATCGACCAGGCAGTTGACATTCCAATGGCATTTGGTATTTCTGCTTGATGTATCTTAGGATCATTCCATATTTCAAAATAAGTCAACATTGACTCGTTGAGTATGTTTTTGATATCTAATTGTGGAACAACTGGTGATACGCGATCCTGCATATCAGGTGGTAGACCAATATGAAATTCTGTTTGTGTTGGAGTTGTTATTTCATCTTTGACAAATTGCCCAAATGATCGTTTTTTTGGATCCACACGACGAACAAGTTCACCAGCTAACCAACCATAAGTTGTTGAATGATAACCATGAGTAGTCCCTGGCACCCATAATGGTTGTTGTTCTTCTAATTCATGAATCATTGCTGTCCAATTAGTATATTGATCAACTGGAGATAATACATATGGAAGTCCAGCACGATGAGATAATATGTCGGCTACTGTTGTATTTTCTTTTCCATTTTGTCCATATTCTGGCCAATATTTAGTTACTAATGCTGAATAATCGAGTAAACCTCGTTGCACACAAATTGCAACAGCCATAGCTACAATACCTTTTGTCGTAGAAAATACCAACTGTAATGTATTATTATCGTAAGGTTTAATTTGTGTTTCATCAAACCATCCACCGATAAGATCCACCACTGGATTGCCTTGATAATAAACTGCTATAGATGCACCTAAATCTTTTTCTTTTATAAAATTTTCTAAAAATAAATCACGTACAAATTCCCATCCATGAGCAGTTGTTCCAACTATATTGTAATCAGCAAAATCATTACAAAATATTACTGTGAAAGATACAATTAGAATCGATATTGAATAGATCATTGTTTGAATGTGAATTAGGTCAAAAAAGAAATATACTTATCTTGCACTAAGCATACGGATTAGAGATGATTTTTCTGTATAAATATCACACAGAACACGAGAAAAAGAGTATTATAAATGGTAAATATTAGACAATAATATTGATATTGTACTTTTGAAAACAGATTCAAAGAGAATATCGTTATTATTGCGTCGATTTCTGATCGAAGAAGTGGTAGTGTTGATGATATCACATTTTATTGTGTTTCTCATTATTTGGGTTTGGGTCTGTGTGGGTCTAGGCATACAATTGAACTCTTATCCACACCCACCTATACACTCAAGAGCCACCCGCCTACCCTACCCACATCCACACCTACACTCGATCGAAAAACAATGTATCTGATATGTAATCTTTAAAGTGAATTAAAAATAAAAAAAATACATTTTAAACGGAATTTAAACGTCGAAGCATCAGCTGAGTGACTTGGACGTTATTTCTCCATTGTACTAGATGATTTTCAACGAAATGAAATTGTTTAAAATATGCTTTACGATAAAAAACAAACAATGGATTTCGTATTAAAAATACAATCATTTGCCATTTTTGAATAATTCGTCTTCTCCTTCTTCTGCTTTCTTCTTCGTTTTGCAATGTTAAATCAATTGAAATCGCTAAAGGATTAGTAATAGCAATTAGTTTTGATTTCTTCTTGTTCATATCAAGTAAATAGGCAGTAAAAAGTAATAAAATTGGATGTCGATGAGTACATTCCGTATGAATAAAACCACAATAAGCATTGAAACCATCATCCCAACTTTCCAATTTTCGACCTAATGGAGAATAATCCAATCGACACATGTAAAAAATACCACCCATAACACTTTTTAAAAGTCGACCAACAGATGAAAACAGTCCCAGAAACGCATCGAGAAAAAAATTAAAATACAGAAATATCATCAAAACGCGACGATTATTCATAGCTAAAACATCACCATCATCTTGAAGAAATGCAAATCGAGCAAGAAATTTGTTCAAATATACTTTAAAATAAGCGATTAAAAGTACTGGAATAAGATGTTTAAGAATTAATTCAATAATATAAAATAAACTAAATGTAATGATAATATCAATAAAAACCAAAAGAATAAAAAGAAATGATATAATAAATACTAAACCCCATAAAACATAAGCAATTAAATAACCAGCAAAATGAAAATTTCCTATTGCATATGTTTTATAATTTGATCGATTTCGGCGAGGAATTTCTGATTGATCACCTCGATAAACTTGAAATAAATTTCGACGAATACTAACTAATAATAATATAAGTTGAATAACAACAATACTTGATCCAATTAGTACAGCTAAAAGAAACGGTCGAACAAGTACAGGTATAGAATGAGTTGATTGATTTCCACGAAAACTATTGATTGAATTCTGAATAAATTGTTGTAATTCGATCATATATGGTAATACTTGAACACATACTTGAATTAAAAAGAAATAAAGAAAAAGAAATATTGATGAATAGAGACAAAGTATACGAGATGAAAATCGAAAATCATTTCGCCATTCATAAATCCATTGATTAGAATTACTTGTTCGTTTATTCGATTGAAATAAATTCCGTAAATACATCATTTCAACAGAATTGACTTGTAACGCATTTAATAATACTTTTTCTTCTTGTGTTAAATAATCAGCTTTAATTTCATAGAGAAATTTCTTTCCAATCCTTCGTGATAATTCAATAATTATGTACGATAAACATACATATCGAGGTATATCAGTTAATAAATCAATAATTAGAAGAAAAGATCCTGTACCATAGTATTCGAATAAGAAATTTAAATATGTATCATTTATTTTCTGTGCATTCTCATAATATCTCGGTTGACATAGACCTTGTTCAAGGATTGTCATTGGTAACTCTATCCAAGAATAAAATGTACCCAAAAGTAAGCTTAATTTTGAATCAATGTAAACTGCAGCTAAAATTGGATAATAACGAAAACCCATCAACAAAACTTTGAAGATTTGTTGAAGATAAACAAGAACAATACCATTATTAATTGAATATGTATCACTAAATGCTTCATTTGCAATTTCTAACAATTCATTTGCGGCAATAGCAAATGTTACAGCAACAAATGTTCGATTAATATTAGTAAAAAAATCAATGGGAACAGGAAGAAAATAAAAGTCACTATACTTTTTTGCTCCAAACAAAATTCGTTTGTATTCAAAGGCAAAAATAAAAATCAGTAAACAAGACATGGGAAACATGATTAAATTTGTTTTTCGATAATTAATTACTTGACAAATTCCATGAGATTTATAGAATAATGAAAGATTATGACGATATTGATCTACAATTATATTGTGAATTGATTGAATCATGAACCATTTAATTATTAATCCTGATGTAGCAATAATTAAAATTAGACTTATAAACACATAGAATGAACGATGAATATTAAATTTAATTCCAATTGAAAATCTAATGGAAGTTTTTCTTTTAAAGAAAAAATGTTGAAAATAAATATTATCTACTTGTAATTTTGTTTATCTTTCTTTTGTTGCGTCTTTCGAGTTGTTTTACGATAGATAATTAAACCATAGTAAACTCCTATAAGAAGACCTAATAGACAACCAAGAATAATTACTTGAATTCCACTATTAGTTACTAGAATATAGCAGTGAGACTCGTGAAGGAAAGAAGCTATAATCTACTTACATTCGTTACAAATTTGTCCAGACCACCAGAATATACACGAGCAATAATATTCACCATGTTCATTCTTTTCACAATATCCATTTCTTCCGCATGGATTCGATGTTGAACAATCTTTATAATCATATGAAAAACGAAAATAAATAATCAAATTATCTTACTTAGTTTTTGATTAGACATAAATAATATTTTTGATATTCGACAAGAACTTTTAATTATACCCTTTGATGAAAAAACATCTTACAAATATTGTGACCAATATTCCTATTTTCACCTTTTTGTTAAAACACTTTATTTGCTCTTTACCATTATGAATCAAGATGGTGATGATAACTGTTATCATGTATGTAAGATGTCTTTTTGTGTATAGTTTCATAGACGGAGAACGCCATTGAAAAGATTCTTTTTTTTGTACAAAGGGTGTGGGTGAGAGTGCGGATAACT